>WNGS01169217.1:20493196-20539881 GCA_020271785.1 Procambarus virginalis
TTCTTCTAGAGAATTTTATTGCGAACACATTGGTACCAAAATGAAATACGTAGCTCGATAACTAATGTCAGGAGAGTAAAAAGAGTATACACATTTTTGTTTTTCCGCGCTGCGCGCACACATACGCTTTTTTTTCATCAATCCCAGGGCAGCTGAAAGTGTTAACATACTGGACAGTCTAAAGCACTAACCTCATCCTTCTCTTGTAGATTTCTTAGCTCCTCCTGTCTCTCCTCTTTTAATTGTTGCAGTTTCTCCACTCTTTCCTGCATCAAAGCATCTAAATCCAGCAAGGTAATGCCCTCTACCGCCTCTTCTGGCTCAACACACAACTCCTGAACACAAGAAAATGATTACAATCAACCAAGTACATGTTCTAAGAAGAGTGTAGCTTTTATGACATGAACAAACAATCTCTGGTTTTTCAATAACAGATTTTATAATTTACAAAAAATCACATATTAGAAGCAATTTTTATTGTCCATAATTTTACCAATTACAGCTAACAGTAAACAAAGTGTTTTAAAACATTGAGTATAAATCCAAATTCATGTCCAGAGATAAAAGGTGAACCTTGCCCAACCTGACTATAAACAAAAATAATCACACTTTCAATTAACAACAAATATAAATACTGCATAAATATTTACTGTCGATTTATTTATTTTTTCTCTACAGCAATTAAAAGATTATTACAAGTCCAGCACAGGCACCTGCTGTTAGCCATCTATATCCCACTGTACGTTGGAGTGTTCTACAAGTTGGTATAACGATCACATGTATGGTTGAACTTACTTCATAGAGCTTCACGATCTCCCGAGTGTTCCGATCAATGTTCTTGGTGATTCTAGTCTTAAGTGCCGTTTCATCATCAATAATTTTATCACACAAATTCTGAAAAACATTTTGAAAAAGTTGATAAACACTATGCATCTATTGCTAATACAACAATTACTGTATACAAAATATTGGATATTGATCTAATATTAACTATTAGATTAATAACTACTATCAAGTTATTTATCCCCATATTAACTGTATGTAGGTTGCACACGGAGTACTACAATACGTACTACAGAACTGCTTGTAAATAACATCGCAAAATAAGATAAAGACGCGTGCTACAAAACTAAACACCTGTAAAGTAAGCATGTTAGACATCTACCCAGCATCATCTTCATGGTGACTGTATTTAAGACAAGGTGCTTGACTTGTATTGTGAAAGCATGAAGGATGTGATGAAATGATGACAAGGTGAAGAAAATGCTTCATGCGCTCCAGAGTTACTGAAAGAGAAAGGCAAGTGAGAGAAGATTACAGGCAGAAGAAAGTATAAGTGGAAGGAAGGAAGGAATTATCAAGGGAAAGTGCCAAGCCATCACGACTATATAGCACTGGGAAGGGGTCAGGATAAGGATTTGGGATGGGACGGGGGAAGGAATGGTGCCCCAACCACTTATGGACGGTCGGGGATTGAACGCCGACCTGCATGAAGCGAAGTAGTAGGTGTGAGGGATGCCCTAACATAAAGTGGGAGTTGTGAGGCAAGGCACTGGTCCTCTACTACTAGACATACAAGGCATCATTATGCCTCGATATCAAGACAAACAGGGGGGTGACCTTCAACAAGCTGCCGGCTTCCTGTCCTCGTCGAGGCCACTAGTGTCAGTGGCCGTCAGGTAGATTTAGGTAAATACTTTGAGGTATTCCACTTGAATGCTCCATAACTCAAGAATATTTCATGTCTCATCACATATGATCAAGATAATTAGGCTATGGTGACATCATGAACCTATCTTGAGGTTATCTCGAGATTATTTCGGGGCTTTTTTTTTTTAGTGTCCCCGCGGCCCTTCCTCCACCCCCAGGAAGCAGCCCATGACAGCTGACTAACACCCAGGTACCTATTTTACTGCTAGGTAACAGGGGCATAGGGCGAAAGAAATAATGCCCATTGTTTCTCGCCGGCGCCTGGGATCGAACCCAGGACCACAGGATCACAAGTCCAGCGTGCTGTCCGCTCAGCCGACCGGCTCCCTATTGAAACAATTATTGTCTGGGTTTTACATGCATGATGCAAATATGGATATAAAAGCTCTGTGGATGTATATAAAGAAAAACAAGTGATAAAATAATCGGTGTTGGTGAAAGTTTACCTATTTTACCTATGCACCACCTATGCAAATAGAGGGACCTAGTCTATGGAACTCACTCCCTAATAAATTGAAAAGCTGTCAAACTTTTGCCTCATTCAAAAACAAAACCAAAAAGTACCTAATTTCATCTTCATAGTTTCCTACTCTGTGCTTTAAATTTGCTCTGTATCTAGTGTTACCCAATCTCCCAATGTTTATGTACTTAATCCAAACAACTTTACCATTGTGATCATTGCTGTCTTCTTACGTGTGCTAGCAATATGCTCTATTGTGCCTATTAATCTTTGTTAAATTACCATTCAAGCTGTCAATGCAATCACTCTAAGCTACCTATGTGCTTTAATATACTGTACCTACAAATCTCTCTCATCTCATTTTTTTCTTGCAATGTACCTGTACCTGTTATCACTTTTATAAATTTTGCTAGTATTTACCTATTAAAAATATTCTGTTAGATTAAGGAAATGCTAAGTGTGCCCAAAATGTTGGGCGTACTAGTGGCTTTACATATACCCACATATACCTCTTATATACCCACAATCAGAACCTTTATCTGTCCTTAGGAAATCAGTTGGTAGTGAATCAACACACAAGCTTACCGCAACATGACCATAGAAATGACATCTTCTATCTTCACGCTGCTCCTCTGTGAGACCAATATCATCCCAGATAGCTTCAAGTCGAGCCAGTGTTCCATCTAGCTCTTGTTTAGTTGTGGTTCTGAGGCTGTGGATTACAAATGTTTGTTGATCAAACTTGATAGATTTATTAGTAATTAATTATCAATAGAAGGCACCAAACCGGGAAGGCTATGTAGCACAACTTGATAGATTACAACAACATATTTAAGCCCAAAAAATAAACAATACTTGAACAGCTCTTTAAAACTGCACCAGGAAGTTTCCTTAGAAAAATAAATAAGCACTTAATTTGGGCAAGTTACACTACCATTACTGAGGTAGACAAATACACTGTACTCTTAACAGTGCTATAACACCATATTGAAAAATATATATATTTTATTTTTAGAACTTGTGCACTTGTGGTAAGACAAGATTTGGCCTGGGTGCGTGGTGCTGGTAATCCGTCGCACAGCTTTGCCAGTCATGTTCAGCTTATTAACTTTGAATAAGCTAAATTAACTTTTTGCATAATGTAATAATCTAACCCAATAGTATTAGTTCCCTGAAAAAATGATTAGTAGTTGAAGATAATGATCACTTAACCAGTTTAATTTCCAGTATATTCCTCATTAACCACTCAAATGCAACATTGCACAACTCACAAGAGTTGCACAACTCTGAGAGTTGTGTGAAAATCTGAGCAATTCATTCGGGGAATGAATTCAGACTAAATGGTATGAGATACTTTGAGTTCTGCAAGTACTTGATATACTCACCAATGGAAGATATTCTTGTGCTTTACCTAGAGTTGGCCACTTGTGGCCAGTAGACAAGACTCTCACCTCACGTTTTATCCTGATGAAAGTTAAGATGCTTGGGGTCACACCAGCCAGACTCCACACCCAATTCCCCCCGTCCAGGTGTGGCACACCTCTCCTAAACCACAAAACCCCTAAAATACTATACACCACAAGACCCACAACACAGCGCCACGTGACGGTGCCAGGTCTGGGGTGCGGACTCACCTAGTATCAGCCATGAGGACTCAACAAACACTCGCTCACAGCGACTCAAGTTTTGAAACTGGTGATGTTTACCATAGTGAGCGTGTTGCCAGCTCTCGCCATGGATGCCCTCACCTCGTCTCTCCCTCAACACCTCATCTCTTCTTCTACCTCACACACACCTTTCATATTTTGCTAGTTAATTTTGAATAATGTTATATGGAGCGTGGAAACATTCATTTAAGTTTCTACGTGTAAGTAATTATAAAGAAATAATAATTGGTAACTCCGCGAGTTTTTGCAGGGAAACAGACATAAATCAAATTTTAAATTACATTTATAATTTCAGAGAAAATAATCTTTATATCCCGGACGAGGCAGCTAAAGCTGCATGCAGTAAACTTAGATATTGAAATAAACCTAGATTTGAAAGTTCGGCTCTCAAAACTACATTATTTCGAAAAACTAAAGGCTGATAAGATAGCAATAACTGGCACTCAATTCTAAATTGTAACGCGCCACATTTTTTTTATATATATAAAATGTAATATATACGTAAGTTGCTTAATGTAGAGACTGTACTTGTTGTCGGTCTCGAACCCATTGATAATATAACATTATACATTATATTTGGTAACTATAGTTTGTCAAGACTACAACTTACTCAGCTAAATTTAGGCTTCAGTCCCTGAGGCAATTATAATAATAATAATTAATTAATATATTTATTTATTTATTTATTTATCTATAAGAAGGTAAACTGGGTTTATGAGAGTACATAACACTGATGTTTTTTCATTCTTGAAAAGCCACTAACAAGCATAGTTTAATCTAACAGATTGGTAATTTATAGCAAAATTGAAAAAATGTGAACAGGTACATTGTAAGAAAATTTAACAAAGATTAGTAGGTACATTATAGTAAAATTTGAGGGTTATCAACAGGTACTGTTCGAAGGCCTCATCCAGCTCTTTGGAGGTGGGATGCTGCCCAAGGTACAGCACGCATTTCCTCTCTGGATCGCGACACTGAGGCGCTGGAACAGGAAACTGGCCACTTTTGAGTCTCTAGTTTGAGTCCTCCTTTACGAACTTTAGTGCACATTTACCCCAGGCGCCCAGGGTCTCAGAGCCTATCAAGTTCAAGTTCAAATAAGTTTATTGAGAAAATGAAGTACATCTCAAAGGGATAAAGTAGCTTAGGCTATTTCTGATGTCGCCTATACAATACTCAAGGGACTCACAACACCCACACAGTACACAATTATAAAATCATATTCTACATTTCACATTCCAATGATAATCACATGGCATGCTGGGAGATCTCCCATTGCTTATGGTGCCCCTGTCATGTCTTGCTCTGGCAAAGGTAGCTAAACACGTGGGGGAAGGTGAAAAATGAAGCCATGAGAATAATCCCAAGATTATTATCATGGCACAAGAAATACTGTGTCTGAGTTCATGTTTAAGTACGTTTATTGAGACAATAACCCCATCTCAAAGGGACAGAGTAGCTTAGGTTATTTCTAACCCCCAGTTACTGAGATAATGAGGATAACATTGAATATACAGAGTATTGGGGATAGAATTTCAAAGATAAATGAAGCTTCAGCTGATTGATTAAGATTAAGCCACCCAAATGAAAGCTTCGGCGATTAGACTACTGAGAGGTGAGGGAGCTAATGAATTAATCCTCTCACATCACAAGGTGGGAAGATATGAACAATGCACGTGAAAGCATAATAAGATCATTATGTTCTAATGTTACAAAGCATGATGTCCTTCAAGATCTGTCTTGGAGGGTTAGCTGTACCAATTATACAGCTGGTGAGTTAGTGAAGGCTTTAAGGTCTTCCATTTTTTCTTTGTCTGAACCTTGTTATGAGTTGACATGGCCGTGCTGTCATTGGAGTTCGATGAGGTGGCCTCCATGAGGAAGTCTTTTATACACTGCCTGCCTGTCCCCTGGCAAAATTAATGATTCCGGAGGGCATGGTTAGGACATGTTGGTGACTCGTGCAGTACATTTAGAGGAGTACATGTAGGTGAGTGCGCGGGAAGGTGGACTCAATCCGACTTACAAGAACGTAAACAAGGAGCAAGGACGAGCCCTGTAGTGCCGTTGGTGAGAACTGTTGCACGTATCCCGTACAAGTAGAAGTAGGTGTTGCACGTCTTGCATAGAAGAGGTCTTCACGCTACTAGCATAAAGAAGACTAAGATAGAGAAACATCGGCGAGCTACCAAAGAGGCGTGAGATGTCTATTGAGGAGGAAGAAGATGCCAGCCTCAAGGAGCTGGTCACAAAGACCCTTCACAATAAAGGAGTTCTCGGCAAGATCCAGGTACGGCGCGCACCAAGCGAAGGTCTCGCTTCGTGCAAGGCGGCGTTCAATCCCCGACCGTCCACAAGTGGTTGGGCACCAGTCCTTCCCCCCCGTCCCATCCCTAATCCTCATTCTGACCCTTTCCAAGTGCCTTATGGTCTTAATGGCTTGGTGCAGTCTCCTGATAGTGTCCTTTCCCTTAGCAACACCTGTATGCCTTTCTACCCAACACATTGTCACATGTTTGAGTAAAATAACCAAAATAGTACAGTTGATTTCGTTCTCAATCGACAATTCTGGGTTCCCGTCCTGGGCAGGACAGAAATGGTTGGGTGCGTTTCCTATCGGCTCATGGCCCCTTTCCTCTAACAGCAAATAGGTACCCCAGGAGTTAGTCCCACTTTTTGTGGGGCTGCATCTGAGGAGGGTCAGTAATTTGACCCTGGAAGGGACCCAATATAGCAAGTTCACCCAATGAAACAATAATTCAATTTCTTTCTTTATTATGCACCCCATACCCATCCCGTGGGCGGCGGTGTAAGGATACAGAGGCACATAATCGGTTCAGGAACTGAACCCTCTAGTTCGTTTAGCTAAGCAAATAACAATGTTGACGCTAGTTACAAAATTATCAATGTTGTATACACATGTACACACCCTCATACATACATGTACATATATATATACGTATACACATATAACAGGCCCCGAGACTGTTCAACACGCTTCCACTACACATAAGGGACATAACTGGCAAACCCCTCACAGTGTTCAAGAGAGAACTGGATAAGCACCTCCAAAGGATACCTGATCAACCAGGCTGTGACTCATACGTCAGGCTGCGAGCAGCCGCGTCCAACAGCCTGGTTGATCAGTCCAGCAACCAGGAGGCCTGGTCGATGACCGGGCCGCGGGGACGATAAGCCCTGGAAGCACCTCAAGGTATCCTCAAGGTCAGGTAAGGTACATACAGATACATATCTAATCACCCACACAATACACACATCAAGAAACTTTGTGTCACAAGTGACACAAAGAGATGTCACAAGTGACATTACAAGAGGCTCACAACAGTCACTATACAAGGCACTTTACATCTATAGTGAGTCATACAGTTACTAGTCTTCACTTATTTTCATCTTTTTCTTACATTTTACATACAAATTAATAATATATAATGAATAATTATTTTTTATTTGTTGTGCATGAGCAAGTACAATATACTTGGTCGTACAAAATATAGAGGTATGACCATTTCTCCATAGCTACTGTCTATGGGTTAAGTATATAAGAGGGAGCTTGTTTGATGAAAGAACACAGCCACCATCTGCAATTATCAGCTTAGCACAGGGCAAGGTCACCTGACCACCTGACCTCGCCCAGCATGTGAACATTAGCACCTCTTAGGTGTGAACTTTCCTATTGTCAAAGACCGACCAACTGGTGACAATTTCCTTGGTAACTGACTACTTATATCAGTGAATACAGTATATTAAATAAAACCATTTATGGTACAAAGGACCTACCAAAAAGATGCTTTTTGTTACATTCAATACTGATTAAATTTTTTTTTTACTATTATTAGTAACCATAGTTACATTTCAAGGAGTAAATGTAAAAAAAAATATTAATTAGAAAACATGTTCCAGAGTAACCAACACTTAGCTCATTTAAGAGACATATTCCTTCCTTATTTCTCTAATTTCTTCTGTTCCTGTTCTTATGACATTCACTATTAAATTGTTAATCATTTCCTTTTATTTTTGTCTCACATAAACCTACCCTATGAAACATTCTTGTAAAAAATTTTGTCATTTTCAACTACTTTTGTTCGAGATTTACTCATTTGACATTCCACGAAGCTGTACAAACCTGCCTTAGTTTTCTGAAGCCTGGCCAGATGTGAGCCCCATATCTGAGGCTAATTTTACCATTTATTTCTTGTTTCAGCATTATACAGTCTTTGCACTTCCTATTTTTTTTCTACAGGCACAATTACGAGCGAGTGTATTCCTGGCTCTGGAGGATGAATTTAAGGATGTAAGTATGATTTTATTTTTTCAACAAAAGTTTTCTGCAGCAAAATTTTTTTGCTGTTTACTGTCATAATTAACATGTTGTACTGTATAGATTGGTTGGTATGACTTTTTCTGGACTGATTGCCTCGGTAGCTCCCAGTAGTTTAAGTAATGATGTTGCTAAGCCTCCAAATTATACCAGACCACTGAGATTTATGTAGGCCTACCAGAAACCAGGACCAAATTCTAGTTCTCTCAACTAGGATAGTGAAGAATGGATATTATAGAATATAGATTGACCCAAAAACTAAGGAAAACTGACTTAAAAATTCCAAAGAAATCTAAACAAATTACTGCTTGAAAGAATGAAGTGAAAAAAGAGAATAAAACTAATGATAGTTGGCACTAGGTGAACAACCTTAACAAGAACCTGGCCAAGCCACTCAAGGTCCGGAACTGACACCCACCTCACTTATTCTTATCTAATGAGACCTCTTCCCTGTATTTTTAAAGCAAATTGACTTTTGATTCTCCTGTAACAGTTGTTTATAGCACCCATATGGGTAATCCTTGGCTGTTTTGCTCTAACTTTGGTTCAGGGTTCTCTTCCCTGGCTGTTGTTTTGCTCTAACTTTGGTTCAGGTTTCCCTTCCCTGGCATAGAGTGCTAGTGGTCAACAGACTTCTTGTCTGTTACCCACATAAATCTCTTCAACCATCAACTAGGTTTGCAAGAAATGGCTCTTGAGAGTGTGACGGGTTGTGGTATCGCAGCTATACTGAACCAAGGTGGTATGGCTCTCCATCATATAAATACAAAAAAAAAAAGTGCTGCATTGGCCCTTGCAGTGTTTAAGTTGCAGGTGGAAACAAATGAAAATCATCAAATAAATTATTAAAACAATTTACCGAAATAATGAACAAAAATGGCACTGAGAACACTTGGCTGCTATTAAAACACATAAAATAAGTAAATGAAAGTTTAAATCTAATACAGTAGTATACTGGTGGTGCTGAAGATAATTACTATACCACCACAGCATCCAGCACACGACGTATGCTGAGGGCAGACGATGTTGCAGGAGGCTAAGGTGATCCAAGAGCACTAAGAGAGAGACTGGCTCTGTAGGGAGGTGGTGCCCTTTATATAGTCTGGCAGTAATGACTCGTCCGGTGTCAACACAAGGTGGTAACAAGCGCTACTAGCAAACTGCTAACTTGTGGCTGGCGGCGCCTTTGTGTTGAGGTGCACCACTGCTAGTTGAAGGCGGCTAATTGCTTGATTGTGAAGGCAAACTACCGGTTAGTGGAAGTGCCCGGCTTGCTGCCGAGTCGTACCAGGCCGTGCCAGGCCCTGAGGGGTACGGAGAGGTGGAGACCTGGCAGGACTGATGACTTATCTGGGTGGTGTAGAGGTGAACTTCCAGTACAGAGGCATTGAGGGTGAGGGAAAAAGCAGTTCCACTGCTATGCAGGGATTCACATGACAGGAGTTAATAAAAGCCTACTGGGGACCAGAGGCCAAAATCTGTCCACTTTACAGAGGCAGAGAGAGCAGGGGATCTGTGATCACCTTCATCAGGAACATCATCAGAAAGTTCATCCAGCATGATTTGGTACCTGGTTGTTAAATAACTGGCAGGTGGCAGCAGGTCATATTCCAGGGAAATGAGTAGGTGAGGCTTACCATGAGCTATGGGAAGGGAAGCTGTCAGTCTGCTAACAGGAGTCAACAGTCATCTGTTCTTGTACCCACCTGTATACAAAAAAGTAAGAAAGTTAGAGCAAATGAAAATGGACAACAGCAAGGCAAATGTAGACTAAACCACACACTAGAAATTGAAGAGACGACAACGTTTCAGTCCGTCCTGGACCATTATGAAGTCGATTGAGTTGATTACACAAAGTAGGAAATGTTCCACTCATATTAGACAATTTCACCCACCAGTAGTAGCTGACTGCCCTCAGGTGGCAGCACCAGGGAGCTACCTGCTCCATCCAGTGAACCTCCTCAATCACCTGTATTAATTATGACTGACTGCTCCTAGAGTCACTCCAACACTCAAGGCTTGGATTATTTTCAGTAAATTTTGGCCAGACTTTGGATTTTGTCCTGTGAGGTTTCATTTGCTTGTTATTGTTTCAGTCTTAGTATTTGTCTCACAAACATATTTTTATAGCCTTATTTGTTCTGTGAACTGTTCGAGTCGGACTGCATGAGTTGAGAGCTAACTTCCTGAGTGTCTTGACAGAGTCTGGGGAAGAAACAGAGGGAGATATGATCATTACCCAAGAACCTAGGAGGGATAGACAGTGAACAAAGGAAGCCTATTTAAATTAAAAGGAGATAGAACAAGAAAATTGGTGGAAACGGGATATGCAATAGTCTCAGAAATGTAAGGAATTCTCGATTCCTGTACATGTGGTCGGCAAGTGAATGTATTAAAGCAGAGGTTGCTGAAGCCAATTCTATCCACACCTTTAAGAAAAAATTTATCATTAAAGTTGGGAGATAATTAGCATGCCAGGTANCTGACTAGATACTGTGTATTATTTAGGTACTAAATCAATATTATTCATTTTCCCCACTCCCCTTATTGTTCCTTTTATATAAATCCTTCACATTCATTCATTTACTCATTGTCCCGTCAGTAATATTCATGAGGTCAATAGTTAAAAAGAGGAATGACTCCCAAAATACACTGGTGGTCTATGTTTAGTGTTTCAGTGGAAAGTGCAGGAAAATACATAACCTGTATAAAGTTAAATACAAAATTGTGGTTAATGAGTAATAAAATATTAGACAAGTAAAATAGAGGCAGCCCAGAATAAGACGTGATAAGCTGTAGAAGCAGAACACATGCAAAGCCAACACTGATAATATTTGTAATTATTTTATTGCTAGCAAGTTCAAGTTTGATTTCAACATTTGTAAAGTTTAATACTGTAGTTGCTAATTAGGCAAATTTGTTAACATCTGAGCATTATAAATTCAACACATATCCATCGGTTTAAAATTTAGCAAATTTGTGTTTACTATGTAGTGTAATGACCTATGTAGTAGAACTGACAAATAAAAACAATGAAATAGTTCAACACATGAACAATTATACCTATATAAAATAATTACATATACACAGGACACAAAAACACACAAAACTTAACATGTACTTGACGACCAAACCACACACCTCGGGAAACACCGAAGACACGGAGACAATTAGTTTGCTTTTAAAGACAGTAACCCACATTAAAATAGTTTCTGTATTCCTGATTCAGCCTGGTCAAATGTGGTACTGTTGAGACATTCACTGCTACTTCTTAGCTTGTCCTGCAAGTCAGTAAAACAATAAGCTGGAAACCAAAATGATCTAACTAGCCAAACATAAAACTTTTTAACATAGTTAGAAAAATCTAAATTGTGGTTGATAAATTGCTTTTTATAACAATAATTTAGGACTATAGACTCCTGGGTCCTCAGTTTTGACCATATATATATATTTAAACTATTTACATACAGGATTGAACAGAAACATTTGCAAATTTGAAGACGGCACAAAAAATAGGGCAGGAAATAAAGTTGAATAAAAGCAAATGACTACAGGCTACCTGAACAGGCTTTTAAAATGGATTAAAGATTGGCATATGCAGTTAATTGTTGAGAAATGTAGGGTTATGAGCTAAGGTAGTATCAGCTGATCAATATTAACAGTGCATAATCTGAATGTGAAAAAGATCTGTAAGTAATGATCAGTAGTGATTTTAAGGAAAACAAAATCAATGCGTAAACGCAGAGCATAAGGCAAATACTATGCTGCGATTTATTTCTTTATATACAGTACAGTACTGTATTAGCAACAGGGTACTAAATCAATGTTATTCTATAGGTACCTAATAATATACTTCAGCATTATCTTGTTCTTGTTAGGCCCCCATTTACATTATGAGATTCAGTTTGATTGTTCCCATGGCACCTTTACTGATTGTGGTTGTACAGTATCTTACTACACCTTCCCTATTGACTGACTTTGATTGTTTCCCAAGGCAACTTTTCTCTCAAACTTTTTGTTAAAATTTTCCTACAAGCAAATGTTAGTGGCATGGCTGTTTTTTATTGTGAAAGTTATGAAATATTTCAAAGTTAAAAACCAGCGTTGAATGTAATGAAACGCCATTTTCCGAGTGAGCCCCGGAGCCTCCCTGGAGCCATCGGACTAATATGCAATTCATTAGACTAGGGCATTAGTCATAGGAGTTCAGCCTACCAGGGACCACAAGCCAGAACCTGGCCCCATCAGAGAGGCACAGGGAGCAATGGCCGTGGAAAACCCCCGTGTGGTTGGGGGAGTTTTCCTGATCTGCCAGCGACACGGGTTAGGCACCCAGAAAGGTAGGCATAACAAAACAAACCCCACATGGTAGGAAAATTGTAACCAAACAGAGGCAGAACTCCCTCCAATCCCAAGCTTAGTGCAATGGATATAATAAAATAAATTTAAATTTGTATTTGATTTTGGGGAATGTGTGGGTTTTTTAATTATTGTATTACAGTATTTCTTATTTCTAATATTTATCTTAGAGGGCTGGAACTTTTGTCAGTAGGTCTTACCAATTCTATTTTGTTAAACTTAATTGAAATTTATCAACTTTGGCTTTTAAAAAAATTATGCCCCCCTTCAGCACCATAAATACAAATTTGGTATTAAAGGCAGTTAGCTTACTGCCTTTAATACAGGTAGTTAGCTTACCTATCAGAATGGAGACAGGCTGTTACCAAGAATGGAGTCAGGCAGTAACCAGGGGCCAGATTCACGAAGCAGTTACGCAAGCACTTACGAACGTGTACATCTTTCCTCAATCTTTGACGGCTTTGGTTACATTTATTAAACAGTTTACAAGCATGAAAACTTGCCAATCAACTGTTGTTATTGTTATAAACAGCCTCCTGGTACTTCGGAGCACATTAACTGTTTAATAATTGTAAACAAAGCCGCCAAAGATTGAGAAAAGATGGACAGGTTCGTAAGTGCTTGCGTAACTGCTTCGTGAATCTGGCCCCAAGAATGGAGACAGGCAGTGACCAAGAATGGAGACAGGCAGTGACCAAGAAAGAAGCTTCAACAACAAAGTCAAGAGTGTAGTAAATTGTACATAACTTACTTCAAATATATCATAAGAAATTGTCGATTGTAGGGAAGCTTCTATAGAAGTTGAAGTCACTGGGTGTAAGGGCAAGAGAGCGTTGTATTCAGTCAGCGGTTTTCCTCGTGGTGTCTGCCAGAGTAAAGCATCCACAGATAAACTCTCACACACATTTTGCTTATATATGATATATATATATATATATATATATATATATATATATATATATATATATATATATATATATATATATATATATATATATACTGTTTATACATCATGACCAAGACATCGGAAAAACATTTTGGATGAGTGGCACGTTTTGTACGAGCCCCGACCTCAGGCTGGGCTCGGGGAGTAGAAGAACTCCCCGAACCCTCTCCAGGTATGCTCCAGGTATGTACGCCAGCAAACAGCACAAAGGCAATTTACATAAAAGAATGAATGCCACCCACTTAAAACTTAAATTAAAATTAGTTCTACTGACCTATGCCAATTTTTTATTTGACACTGAAAATGTTTTAATATGAACCCAACTTACAGGAACCAACTACATCCACAATATTATTCTTTCAACATTCACTTTTTATAAATTTTGAATACTGTAGTTGATAAAATCAAGTTAAACCTAAATAATGTTGTACAAGTTAACCTTCATGGGTGATCGCAGCGCAGACTTGGACGGAGACTTGAACATAATGCCTCCATTAACTGCCAGATGTTTGGATTTCTTGACGCCTGCAGACTCTTCACCCTCCCGACCACGCTTTTTAGCCGAGGCTGGAAGTGGTACTGGAGTCCTAATGTTAGTAGCAACACTTGTACCACGCTTCACATCAACTGCCTTTGCCTGCAACTGCTCAAATTAAGTGAAAAGTTAAAACTAGAACAAAAATTGTTTAGTTACTATTAAACAGATTAAAGTTTCTTTTCTTTGAACTGGAAAAATTAGCAAACCTACATACATACATACGATGTTACTAACATTGTTTGCCTGACTTACATAAACAAAAGTTGTTGACTAAAAAAATAATTATTACTGTGATAAGTCACTGACACCAGATCATACAGCAAATAAAATAACATACAAATAAATATATTCAACTATCATGAACCATAATTTCTATACCCCCTGGCAAGTGGGACGCTAAAGTGAAGGTTGACGTAAGGTCAAGTGAACGAATATTGATCAGTTTGGTTATCTGTTGATGCTTTAAGACTTCAGCGATGTTTAATTACACAAACCCAGACACCCCTCACACCAGCATAAACAGTTAAGGGGAAAGTTATTGAATCATTTATCATCAATCTGAGCCATGTGTAGTGTTAAGAAGTGATTTCTGCTCCTTTCCAGTCAAAAGAAAGAAGAATAAGGAAGAAAAATATGTAAATTAAACACCCAACAACAGTTGAACAAATTGCCAGCTTGACCAGCTACTGGTGGCTGCCTGCCTGCCTGCTTTCCCCAACCTCCCGTGCAGACAGAAAAGCACTGCAACCGGTGGACAACAGATTTGGCCTAAACTGAACCCTACGATAACTGGAATAAGGAAACTTGCGAAGGATCAGAGTATCTGTTTCTTTTTTTTAGCAACACGAGTCAAAATAATTCACAGAGGCGTAATCACATTCAAAAGCAGTTGGGGTAACAGATCCCTAATCAGCAGATAAGAACCATCAGGCCTGATAACTCAAATTCAAGAATCAATAACAGTAAATGAGACCCCATTTCTCCATCAATGCTTCTGACCAAACCACAAAATCCACCATAGAGAAGCGAAAGGGTTAGTCAAGGTGCCCACAAGCCAGGAGTAGCACTTCACAACCAGGCAAATGACAAACCAAGTGCCCCTCAAACGAGACTCCAATCTTCTCGACAAGGGAAAGGTGGCAAAACTTTTAGGCGGTGGCAAAGCAAACAATGCTAGCTTCTTGGAATACCCTTGCAGGAGGCAGCATACAAAATCTCAACTATGAACACACTCCTAAAGCACTTGCATGGCCACTAGATGAAACCATTTTTGTGTCATAACCTTTTCAATTGTCTATAGAGTGGACAACTGGAAAGCTGGGGTCAGACTCAGAGGTAAACTGGACTAAAGAGTAAGCCATCATCATAAAGGAGAGGAAGGCACTATGAGCTCAATACAGCAAAGATGCGAGACCACACGGATCGAGACTTTGTCTGTAGCCAAGAAGCAGCAGCCTAACAGGTACACCTAACTGCACAAAGGAAAATTGGACTACACCAAAAAAAAAAGATGAAATGGTTTTAACACACAGGAAAACAAAACTAGGCAAAATACTAAAGTTCATGAAAACCTCCCAAAGGTAAAGGGGTGAAAAAAGTTACCTAGTCACAAGAATAGTATTCGCAACCACTTTAACCTAACCCATTGATCACAGACAATAAAGAATCACATAATAAAACAGTCACTCAACTAAGAAGCATATCCCTGTGAGATGATTGAATCACAGATGCATACCAAGTGTTTAGGGAGTAGCAGCAGCCAGGAGGTCAGTGTTTTTATCAGCAGAACACTACTGGGTAATTTTGAAATAAAGGTATTACTTGGAGCTTATTTGAATGTACAAGACAGTACCTTTTGGACCCTATTCATAACTTTCAGAACTGAAAATTATTCATTCTCCTTTTTCCTATTTTCCTATAATGGCTCGGCAAACGTGGTGCCGAAAGATCGCTGCTAAATCTGGGATGATGAAGCTTGCCCTTACTCTGCTGAAGGAAGCAAATGAATTGTTTAGCTTCAGAAGTATACATACTGATCATAAAAATTTACATACCCTCTTATTTTTTTCAAGCTGTCTCTTCACATCATGGGACTCCCAGAGTTCGTCCATGTACTGAGTAATCTGCATGCCATAAATTATAAAAGGTTGGCCCTCTTGTTCTTCCATGACAACACGCTCTCTATCAGACGTTCTTGTACACGTGGCAGTTCCTGAAAAATTACAAACACATGTACTAAAACTCCCAAAAAATGAATAAGAAACAAATAGACATTATTATTATTATCATCCCCTTCTCTCATAGCCCACCAAACTAAACCACACACCAGAAGATGAAGAAATGACGACGTTTCGGTCCGTCCTGGACCATTCTCAAGTCGATTGTTCAAGTCGAGAATGGTCCAGGATGGACCGATACGTCGTCGTCTCTCACTTTCCCAGACTCTCCCTCTTTGCAGTTATTTCCCTCAAGTTTCTCTCTCATATTTTAGATTTTTCTTTACAGTAGTTTCAGTGGTGGTTGTTTTGGTTGATTAAGGAATGGGATGGTTATAGAGGAAGATGGATAAAATTACAGCACATGTACTGGTAGGGAGAAGGGTCCGCCACACCACACTAGCTCACTTTATGAACAATTTTAAAACCGCCCACAATCTGGCCAAAGATGAACACAAATAGTGTGTGGTTAATTGTACACACAAAGTACACTCAACATATACCAACTAGATCCAACATCACCTTCATCAATTGATCAATTGTAATATGGAGAATTTGCAACATTAAAACTACAGTATTTGGGTTACACAAAGCTATAAATTTACATACATTATAGTTTTGTCCAGGACATGCATTCAGAGAATACTTTAATGGTTTGCAATCTATAAAAACCCATACAATTATCTGTACTGTAAGACTACCCAGGGTACTAATCAAAGTTTTTTCCCTGCCATCTCTGAAATACCACAATCCTGAATTGTGGTATTGATACAATTGATCAATTGATCAATTGTAATTATGGAGAATTTGCAACATTAAAACTACAGTATTTGGGTTACACAAAGCTATAAATTTACATACATTATAGTTTTGTTCCAGGACATGCATTCAGAGAATATCTTTAATGGTTTGCAATCTATAAAAACCCATACAATTATCTGTACTGTAAGACTACCCAGGGTACTAATCAAAGTTTTTCCCTGCCATCTCTGAAATACCACAATCCTGAAACCATTAGGTACCAGTAACCATACTAGGAATACCTAATTAGTCAACTGATCACACTATGTATAAATGAATTGTGAATAACTTACTGCTTTTACTTTCTTCTTGGCCTTCTCCTCTAGTAGAAGGGCTCCTCCCCTCGTGTTGAAGAGCCGGCTTGGATCTTTGGCTCTCTCTTCTAATTCCAGCATGTTTTCAAATAAAGCCAGAAAATTAGCCACCATTCCTAACAGTTCACTATTCTTGTTGTAATACTTCTTCCACTTCTCAACCTCTTGCTCATAGGCAGACAGAACATCTTCATTAGCTTCACAGTCTGCAATATAAAACAAAGGATACAGCACATATTAACAGCTATATCAAGCAAGGAACATAAGTTTTATTAAACAGAGGTACCCGGCATTACCAAGATCGGACACACACAACCCTGCTGCGGCCTGGCATCCTCGCACAGCCAAAATCCCATCTTACATCAGTCACAATTTATTGTGACTGATGTCACAATAAATTGTGATCAGTCATAATTTATTGTGACGTACATAACAGGTACATAACTCTCACTTGTTATGTGATGCAAACTTACTGTTCCTCATAGAATCTGTCATTATAATATCTTGTTCAGTACAACAATTATTTTTCTTGTATTATTTGTGATAAAGTGTGGGAAGCATAAATGATGTATATAAAGACAAAGAGAGGGCAATAAAGGAACAAGCTGACAGGAGCTATTTTGAGGTCAGTGAGCCAACCTTCCTCATTACATTTATGGACGCTCATCTTAATGAACAATGTATTTTTTCCATCTTACACTTATTTATGGTGAAATAGCTTGGCCAAGTTATTTGCCCATTATCATACAAGTGTTGGCTGCCACCAACATGATCTGGTCAAATGAAAACCTACTCAACTAGTTTATAATATACACTTATTTATTTATACAAGTTCAGTAAATTTATGTAATTCATGAAAACTGGCCAATTATATAACTGGCAGGTACATTTGCACATGTGGCCATTATCCCCCTGCTGGATAATGGCCACATTATCCAGCAGGGGGTTGTAGACAGATACAGGGATATAAAATTAACTTGGTCCACCAAAGATCCTATTCCTGAGCCACCAACTCTAAACATTACAATAATACTCAGCCACATCACCACTTGTTCACCAATAAAGAATGCAAGATTCTTCTTAAGGCTGAAGGCTAGGAAAGGTAATCATGATACTGTTCTTGGATATCAAGGATGATCCTTCCCCCCCNTATTATTTATATGCAAAATACTCATATATTTATATTGTATCTTAACATATTAAAACATATAGGGTATCATTTGCTATAAGAAAAATCTAGACTAATTGGTCATTAATAGCCCCAAAAAAATCACAACTACAATAGTGCCTCGGTTAACGAATTTAATCATTCCGGCACCGAGCTCATCATGTGAAACACTCGTCTTGCGAAACAACAACACTGCTGTCGTCGGAGGCATCCGAGAACCAACAGGAACGCTAGGACGCACCACGTGGTTTGCTCGTTAACCGAGCGGAAGCTCGTCAATTGAGACAAATTTTCTGCGAGTCGCTCACTCATTACCTGAAATGCACGTAGATGGAGCCGCTCGTCACCCAAGGTTCCACTGTCAGAAATCTGAATGTCACCTAAATTTTGATCAGGTTTAGATAGATAGGATTTAGATTTTCAGGGTATGCTATGTATTGATTTTATTTCTGCTGTGCACATTAAGAAGACAAATTATTACTAAGTTTTAATGTAAATTATAAGAAATGTTTGGCACTTTTTGATTTGGAAAGGGTTTTGCACTAAATTTATTTTCAATGAAAGAAATACACATAATATACAGTCACAAATAATTGTGTTAAACATCTTAACTGTGCATTCCAGATCTACCCGAGTTCCTTAGGAAAGCCTGGGAGCATTCACAGGGCTGTGAGGATCAGGAAGCAAATTCCGAGCTGTATCGTGTTATCTGCTCTTCGCTGGATTTGGTGTGACCTTTCTCATGAGATCACTCATAATTTGAAGCATTTAGAACTGATGTAAGTAGACTATGCTGGATAAGTGTTACCTTCTTATATATATAATTGCAAAAGTTGTGCAGATGTTATAATACTGTATATATTTTAAAATATTATTTATGCAAAATGTTGCAAGTGAAAGGATTAGTGATGTGTAGTAATTTATCTGCCTTAGTGTGTCTGGGTGAAATAGGTGAAATGCCATTTCTTCAGCAACGTTTAACACTACAGGATGATTGTATCTGATCACAAATATCACTAAAAGATTTTTGTGAGGGCTTTATCTTAGTGGCTCCCCAACACAGCTGCTTGGTTAGCTCCAGACCAATCATGTCCCACCGGGCCCTCGAGTCATAAGCACCTAAAGGAGATGAGAAGCAAAATCTGGTCCCTCATTAGAGGCAAAAGGAATCTGGGAATACTTGATCAACCAGAAAATAGTGCCACAAAACAAACAACTATGTGAATAAGTATGGCAATCGTGATGACTATATACACACACTTGAGCCAGTTCCACCAGTAGTTACATGCCTCCACCACCAGATTGCAGCTCTGGGCTACATACAGTTACCTTAGCTATGAGTCTGAAGTGACATTGGTCAGAGCTCCTTATAGCCATAGGTCCTTTCTGGCTTGCTTCAAATGACTTGACTTGTTTACTTGTCTATTTGGGCTGGCAGCCCAAATAGAAGCCCTGGCTGCTGAGGACGGTCTTTTTTTATGTTTATCAGTGTAGCTGTGTTTGTGTGTACTTGTGCATTTGCTGCGTGGCTGCCTTTCTTAACCCTGGGACCATCTTTCATGCTGTTGAATAGGCTAGCCGAATCTGCCAATTGTGTTTCTTAAAAGAAAAAACAACAGCCCCTCTTGTAAGGCTATTGAGTCAATTGAAGAACTAATGAGGAATTCCTCACAGACATAATGCATTGAATGTAATGAAGTGCCCTTTTCTGGTGGGCTGCCAGTAGCTTCCTGTCCTTGCTTTCATTCCCTTCTTCCCCGTTGGATTATGAGAGTTTACACCGGCAGCTTCAAAGTGAGGGGCGAGGGTGACCTGAGCTGCCATCTAGTGCCAGTTAGGCAGATCACTTCAGATATTTACCCAGTGGCAATTATTATTTGCCTTGTTTACCAGGATACGTAATTATTTAAGTCCTTACTTTGTTGCATCTATGCTTTTTGGTGAATTTTCCCGTTTACTTGTATATCTCTAATTCCTTGCTTCCTTTCCTGTCCTATCCCAAATCCTTATCCCCTTCCAAATGCTATACAGTTGTAATGGCTTAGCACTTTCTCCTGATAATGACCTTTCCTTGCCTAGTAGTGAGGGAGAGTTTGTGGGTGATGGAAGGCAAACGCAGGGTTCTCGGAGGCCCGGTGTTGTGGGCCAAGGTGCGGTGGTACCAGAGCTAACAAAAGAGCAGCTACTGGGGATCCACCAGAAAACAGTCATTATATTCACTGCTTGATTTGTTGTGCTGATTAGGACCTACCCTTTAAGTATATTATATGTATAAATTGAGATCTATATTCTTTCCAGAAAGTATGTTATCTGAAATTTGAATGTATTAAACGTAAATTAACATTTTCAGGTGACCTATCAAATGAGCAAATCAGCAAGATACAGTGAAAAAATATCATTGCCTCAACAGAAAATGTTGAGCAACTCTCATTACAAAGGACCTGGTAAAACAGGCCGTGAGGCACACCTTGATGTGTCGTATTGCATTAACGATTCGGAATCCAGAAACATAATGAACTCCAGCAGTGGACCAGGTGGCAGTACAAGTGTTAATACATGCTACCGGGACTTAAGACAGGCAGGAAGCATTACAAGAAGTGTTAGAGGTGCACATTTTTATTCAATACAAGTTACAGCCAAAGGAGATGAAGCCATAAGTAACACAAATAATACAATGGAGTCCAACAGTGAAACCCATCATACTACAGAGCTTATGGGTGGCAACAGAGGAAGAGCAGAGTCAAGGCATTTCACCACAAGAAATAAAAGACGAAAGAAACTGTGGAGACGACCACTTATGCGCACTCAAATCACCGAATGGTAACCTTATACGAGTTAGTAATGTGCACTCAAGGTGAGGCAAATGTAGCTATGTAAGCAGCAGGTAACCAGAAACAGTAATAGCCACTTGCTCAGTAAATGTGTGAATATATCTTTGGCTACAAACTTAACATACAAGAATAATTAAATATAAAAGTGTAGTCAAACATAAATACTTTGTATGTTTTACCACATAACACACATTTTCAGTTAAATTTCTTATGTATGATACTGTACCTAGTGATTTTGATGTTTTGTATTAATACTGTTATTATTACTAACCAATTATTTTAATGCATTCTTCCATAGATGCAAGTTATATACATTAAATCAAATGGTTCCCAACATTATGGGAATGGCCCTATTTTTTAATGCTCAAAAGACCACCAATTGGGGTCGTGACCCAACAGTTGGGAAGTCAAATATTGAATGATTATGAACACTTCATCCCCAAACACCCTTAACAATGCACCCCGTCCCCCCCACACACACCCTCACCCCTACACACCCTCACCTCACCCCTACACACATCCTCACCCCTACACACACCCTCACCCCTACACACCCTCACCCCTACACACACCCTCACCCCTACACACACCCTCACCCCTACACACACCCTCACCCCTACACACACCCTCACCCCTACACACACCCTCACCCCTACACACACCCTCACCCCTACACACACCCTCACCCCTACACACACCCTCACCCCTACACACACCCTCACCCCTACACACCCCTACACACACCCTCACCCCCTCAAAATAATTGCTAAAAATCATCATACATCAAATCATGTTGATGTAAAAAAAAAATACAACACAATATAATTGCTACAATTCACATTAAAATTGTAAAATTTAATAATTTATTTTGATATTTCACCAACTTGTGAGTCTCTGCATTCACTTTTCAATGTTATAGATGCTGTTGAAGGTATCTTTATTATTGCTTGGTGGATAGTTTGTGGTGTTTAAACACCTGCCAGGGGACCACGGTGGATAGTTTGTGGTGTTTAAACACCTGCCAGGGGTACCAAGGTGGATAGTTTGTGGTGTTTAAACACCTGCCAGGGGTACCAAGGTGGATAGTTTGTGGTGTCTAAACACCTGCCAGGGGTACCAAGGTGGATAGTTTGTGGTGTTTAAACACCTGCCAGGGGTACCAAGGTGGATAGTTTGTGGTGTTTAAACACCTGCCAGGGGTACCAAGGTGGATAGTTTGTGGTGTTTAAACACCTGCCAGGGGTACCAAGGTGGGGGCTACCACCACCCATGCACTCATTCCATTACAAAGATGCACATTTATGTAATCTTAAATTTAAGTGAATTTTGTTAAATATAAAACTTATGTCATGATCATATATTTGTTTAGGAGTTGGCTGGGATATGCAGTGATATTATTTTAATGAAATACAGAACAGTATTCCCAAGCTTTGTGTAATTATAGTTTGTCAAAGTATTTTTGTTTTACAAATAACTCATGATAATGTTAAAAATTTTGGGATAAAAGTCTTAGGTTGGAAACATTTCTTATTTAATATTCTATATCATTATTTGTTTTTAAATTTCAGAAAATGTCATTTAGGAAGTTATAAAAAAAATTCAGTGTTTACCTTAAGTAAATAAAATTGCACCATAAATTTTCTTTCAGTTAAATACCAATCTACATCTCATCATTATTGTACCAATGAAGGCACCTCTAATAAATACTATGATAAATAGGTATGAAATTATTTTGATGCCAAATGTTCAGGTAAAACACTTCCACACACGTGTTGATCCTTCCATGGGGCAGTGTGAAGTGCCGGCCATCACAGATCACTCACAGCCGAGATAAACTTCCCACAAGTGCTCAAGCTCCCTCTCTAATATGCTGACAACCACCACAGGTATTTTAATTTGCATTTTACTTTGAGGAAGAAAATGATGTCCTTAAGTTTCATTTGTCTGGATTCTCTAATATAAAATAGTCATCAGACGTACAATAAGCATTGACCGCCACAATTTACACAGGAAAATGTTATTACTCTGCTCCCAAAAGTAATTTTTTGCGACATTGGGGATGGGAGTTTGCTTGAAGAGTCGACTGTATTGTGTTAATCTGTATTATATTGTTTTATGATTTTTTTGTTAAAAAATTAAAGAATGCTTCATTCAAATCCAAACTGTTTCTCTTATTTTTGTTCTATATAATCAAGGTATGTCATATAGTTTGCTATATTGTAATATTATATACTACATTGTGTAATTAAGCATAGTCAGTGTACAAGGTTTGCAAGTTTAATTTTTTGAGGCGACACTCGATGCTTATGGCACCGGGAAGTGCTTGTGACTTGGTTGCTAATGTGTGTGTGTGTGTTTTTTTACACTTTACTCAGACTCATATAGGTGTTGGTGCCCTGCACCTTTTGTCAAGGGTTTGCTTAAGTCATGTTAAGTGATACTTTCCCTTTTCTGTGGTTTATACACCCTCCCGCTTCCACAGATTGACAGTTCATTATGTTCAACAGCTGACGTTTCTCATGCACATCAGCTCATTTCAGTTGAATTGAACAACTACGTTCCGATGATTTCAGGGCTCATTGTCCCAACGGCCCGGTCCCTGACCAGGCCTCCCGGTTGCTGGACTAGTTCATATGCATCCAAGAGATTGTTTACTTCATTCTTTTGTTAATTAGTATGGATGGATTCTTTGCTCAATTCAGGGGTGGACTGCTGCAATGCAACTTTTGTTATAATGTTGACCCCATCACTCTGCCTGTTGGGTACAGAAGTTCTATTACCCACAGATGTGCAACTTTGTCAAAGCTAGACCTATGTATTGGCTGAACTGCTTATCAGGCGGCTTTGTGTGTACACACCTTCCATTTCAAGCTTTTTTGTTGACATAGAAGCAATGGGAATTTTTTCGTACTCCAAGGACTTTGATGTTATGTTTCTTACAACTTAAGTCTAATTTTTGGCCTTCCACTGCATGTTATCCTGATTTGGCTGGTGATCTGCCTTCACATACGACCTTCGAGACTACACTGTTATAGGTACCAAAAGGCAGTGTCAAGGCCCCACAATCATCAGCAACCCCAAGTCCTTGCCCTAAAATCCTGTGGAAAAACCTAGTGATTTGGTATACTCCCCTTTCAAGCTCTAAAATGGGTGGGGAAAGCCATGGTGGTTCCACCAGCAGAGGCTGAGGTAAACAAACTTGAAAATAATTGGGAAACAAATCCTCAGAACAAAGCTTCACCCAGAACAATAGCATAGTCTAGTACAGGGATGGCCAGCAGTGACATAACACAGAATAACACCCTGGAGGACTGCAGGAACATTGCCGGGCTTTGAACTGGGCGGTGATACGTGTACATCACAGAGCTAACAAAATAGACCTTGAAACAAGAGAACTAATTTCCCTAAAATTGTACTGGACAGAATTACTAGACAGATTCAGGATCAGTGTATAGACACCCAAAGTCTGTTACATTGACAAGAAAAGTTGTATTTGGCCTAACACCATAAAGCATTCATTCAATGCCACTCTAGCATAAACCCGGAAAACTGCAGAACTTTGTCTTCCAACGAGTGAGAGGAAGTACAACGTACAACAATGGCACAATACAACTCTCGCATGCCAGGGTGGTAATAGTGTGTAGTGATTGAAGCCGAGGGTGTGAAGAGATAGAGGTAAAACCAAGCAATAAAACTTGATTCCTTTAATAATTTAGACACTTGAACAATTAATTGACAACAGATCATAATTGTTCCGTTGCATTTAAACGTCTCAAACAGAACTTTGCTTAACATCACCGTTTCTCAATGCATTACATGGAAAAGAAATAAAGGTCTTTACAAATGTATATATATTATTTTATAATGTGATTACCCGCCAAACACACACCGAAACTACGACGTTGGTACAACGTTCGAACAAGTTTTAACACCTCCTAACCAGTTATAACAACCAATATAGCAAGTTGTAACGTTCTAATACGTCATAAACACGTTAAGCCAAGATGTAACAACTTTATTACAAGTTGTAACAAGCGGAAAATAGAGACAGTTTCGGTTTGTGTTTCCAGGGTAGTGTCAGCTGTTCTATCATGACAGCTAAAAACAGAATAATTCATCGGTGACTGTCCGAACATTATTATGTATCTTTGCACCTTTCAGTGAAGCATACATTACATAATAATGTAAGTTTGAGGAAATGTTGCAGCCACAACCTCATTTATAACTAGTTATATACATGAAACTAAAAGGTTAAGCAATCAATAAGCTAATACTTTACCCTCACCAAACAAACTATACACCGGTTACCTTCATTGTTGTAAATCAAAATTTAATAGAATAAATATCCCAAAGCTTACATCAAACAAGTATATTTATGGCATTTAAATGGAGCAACAAAGTAAATAATAAATTGAAATAAACAATGATTACAAATGTCAACCAGCATTAACCTTTTAGGTAAACTAAAATTATTTTGAACCATGAAAATTCATTTATGCAGTACAGTCTTGGTTAACAGATGTACAAGAATAAAGATGTCCTCTGGAATGTACAGTATACCATTGTGGTAGGAGCAGTGTGCTTCATGGCACCTTGAAAATATTATGCTTAAGTACCCTGGCACCTTGAAAGTTAACATCAATAAATCATTAGTCACAAAATTTATTTTACAGCTTTCAGCTTAGTCAGCAAAGCACTGTAGCTTGGTCAGAGGCTCGGCTGTGGTAAGTCAGCCTCTTCCCCCACCAAGAGTTTGTACTTATTATATGGTAATAATGTAGGTCTCCCAATACTTAAATCCAGCATTGAATGCAATGAAATTCTTATTTCTGATGGGTCTCTAGGTAGCTCCCAGCTACTTCAACCTAGCAATAACCAAATTTTCAAGAACACACCGTCTTGATGCCTACTGGTGACCTAAACCACAATCTAACCCATTCAAAGGTAGAGCCTGGATATAGGACATCACCACAGAAACCAAGGAAAACCTCCCCAGAAAGCCAATGCACTCTTAACCAAGCAACTAAAATAATCAAAAATCCTGTCAAAAATAATGCAAACAATAGTTACCATGGGAAAATTCCCACCGTAATGTGCCTGCCCACCAACAGATAGCAGCTGGGCTAACACGGTACCTCGGGCAGTCACCCACCCACCCCATTTAGATAGTTTGCCAATTCACAGAGCATTTTGTTATGTTTATTACTGGATTTCTTGGAGGGCCCCAATGCTATTTCACAATGGGACCTCATCGGAGAAGCTGGCTAATCTAAAAAATAAATGCCCAAAGAAATGAGAAAAGATGGCCAAGTTAACCCATGGAATCAGATAAAAGGACAGACTAATGAAGATGAGACAAGCCAAGACCATTCAACCACAATTGCATAGCTCAGTATTACCAATAGGCCACACTGGCTAGTGGACTGAATCTGTGAAGGCCAGCCAAAATGGCCTTTAAGGAACAAAGTTAATCCCCAATCAAAAGGACAAGACAACCACAACAGAAGTACATAAATGCCACAACCCTAGAGATGGGGAAAGTAATGCCCACCCACCAAGCACAGGGTCTAAACAAGACACCAACCTCTGACCTGTCCACAGACAAGCAGGTAGGCTGGCCACACACCAACCCCCCCTCAACTTCATAGTCACCCACTGAATGAAGGCCTAAACCAACAACAATAACACAATAGTCACACACACACATGACCAAAAACATTTTTTGGCCAAAGTGCTAGGTGACAGCCAAACAATTGCTCAGCTAGCAGGACAAACAACCCCTTCCCTGGAAGAGTGGGTAAAACCACACCTTAACCAGGAAGTGAGACAAGCAAACACTAACTCTGAGAAAATGACCCCAGGAAGCTAACCCTGATAGGGCAAGGAAAAAGAAAAACTGCCCATCAGGGCAGGTACTTGCCTCATGGCTGCAAAAAAATGTAACACAAGGTACACTCAGGTGGGTGGCACTAAACCTATGTAATGCTATAAAAAGAAATGGGAGAAAGCAAAACTGTATCCACAAAAGACCGAACATTTTAGGGGCGGCCTACATCACTCGTCCAAAAGTGGACTATTGGTCCAAGATTGCAGAGCATCTCCAGTCAGTACCAGAAACATGATTGAGGCAGCTGGCTGGCCAAGGACCTGGATCTCCTGGGCTGCTATCTGTTGGCAGTCTGGCATTTTACTCTGGGAACTTCCCTAAAGTAACAATGGTTTGCATTATTTTTGTCAGGGATACAAAACTGTCCAAGTAGTTGAACTTTCTGATAAGGTTTTTCTCATTTTCTATGGTAATCTTAGGGTTCCATAGTCACCCCTTAAAGGGAGCCAGTTTTTGGTCTTGGTAGGTGTCAATAGGTTTGAAGGCCTGGTGTGTTTCCCAAGGTTTGGTCATTGTCAGTTTGTAGCATTAGGCAGCTACCGAGGGGACCCTTCCCCAAAAAAATAAGAACCATAGATATCTTAACAGTTATAAGTGTTCATGGCTTTCACCAAGATTGGTGTCACAATGTGGCTTTATAAAAACCCACACAAAGGTAATGCCAACAATAAAGTAAACTCCCAGCTTGGTGTTTCTCTACATCATTGTCAGCACTTTGTGCTTTGTCTAATCAATTAACTAACACTGCATGAAATCCTAAGATTTGTTCACTGCCTGAAACTTCCAATCATATAAAACTAAAATGGAACGTTCCTCTACCCTGGCAGTGTATCACCTAACACACTTGTGACCCAGCTTACACCAGTAATAAAGGTCATCTCAGGTACAAAAGTATGGCCATAAGCTGGCAATACTGTCAACTCAAATACATGCAGAAACATTTACTAGTCTGATAAATGTTTTATTTTTAGAATATTAAAAAGCTATTTACATCAGAAATCTGAGTGGATGGTCTTTATTGCTAAAAAATCTTAGTGGTTTGTCTGTCGAGTGCAAACATGCTGCACTTGCTTTGGCAGAGAGGCACGGCTGAGATGCAACTTTTCGCAATGAACCCCTTGAGGCCACAGTGGTGTGGCTAGTGGCAGGATACTTTCCTCTAACTTGTCCCTTGGCTGGGGAGGCAAGGTGAAGCGTCTCCCTCAACCTCCTCTCCCGTAGTTTATCTACCGTATGAAAACATCTTGAAAAACGTGGCGCCTCTTCCAGAATAGACGAGTGAATGACCTCTTCTCGACGTCTTTCACCTATGCCGGCCTATATATATAACATGGATTAGTTATTACAGTACATCAATTTATGAGCAGAGGAACTGATACACAGCAGGACATCAGCATTAAACTACAGTACTAATACTTTAACTTTGGACGCAACTAAAAATATCTAAAAGGATGTACGCTATTATGTACTGGGAATGGGAAGTACAGGTACTGTAATATTAGTGGAAACAATTTGAGCAACAGTCATCAAGAGCAGCAAAGTCTCGTGTAGTCTTGTCAAATTAAGTCAAAAAGAAAAGCGTGACAAGTTATATGACGAGCCTCACTGACTAGATACTGTGTATTATTTAGGTACTAAATCAATATTATTCATTTTCCCCACTCCCCTTATTGTTCCTTTTATATAAATCCTTCACATTCATTCATTTACTCATTGTCCCGTCAGTAATATTCATGAGGTCAATAGTTAAAAAGAGGAATGACTCCCAAAATACACTGGTGGTCTATGTTTAGTGTTTCAGTGGAAAGTGCAGGAAAATACATAACCTGTATAAAGTTAAATACAAAATTGTGGTTAATGAGTAATAAAATATTAGACAAGTAAAATAGAGGCAGCCCAGAATAAGACGTGATAAGCTGTAGAAGCAGAACACATGCAAAGCCAACACTGATAATATTTGTAATTATTTTATTGCTAGCAAGTTCAAGTTTGATTTCAACATTTGTAAAGTTTAATACTGTAGTTGCTAATTAGGCAAATTTGTTAACATCTGAGCATTATAAATTCAACACATATCCATCGGTTTAAAATTTAGCAAATTTGTGTTTACTATGTAGTGTAATGACCTATGTAGTAGAACTGACAAATAAAAACAATGAAATAGTTCAACACATGAACAATTATACCTATATAAAATAATTACATATACACAGGACACAAAAACACACAAAACTTAACATGTACTTGACGACCAAACCACACACCTCGGGAAACACCGAAGACACGGAGACAATTAGTTTGCTTTTAAAGACAGTAACCCACATTAAAATAGTTTCTGTATTCCTGATTCAGCCTGGTCAAATGTGGTACTGTTGAGACATTCACTGCTACTTCTTAGCTTGTCCTGCAAGTCAGTAAAACAATAAGCTGGAAACCAAAATGATCTAACTAGCCAAACATAAAACTTTTTAACATAGTTAGAAAAATCTAAATTGTGGTTGATAAATTGCTTTTTATAACAATAATTTAGGACTATAGACTCCTGGGTCCTCAGTTTTGACCATATATATATATTTAAACTATTTACATACAGGATTGAACAGAAACATTTGCAAATTTGAAGACGGCACAAAAAATAGGGCAGGAAATAAAGTTGAATAAAAGCAAATGACTACAGGCTACCTGAACAGGCTTTTAAAATGGATTAAAGATTGGCATATGCAGTTAATTGTTGAGAAATGTAGGGTTATGAGCTAAGGTAGTATCAGCTGATCAATATTAACAGTGCATAATCTGAATGTGAAAAAGATCTGTAAGTAATGATCAGTAGTGATTTTAAGGAAAACAAAATCAATGCGTAAACGCAGAGCATAAGGCAAATACTATGCTGCGATTTATTTCTTTATATACAGTACAGTACTGTATTAGCAACAGGGTACTAAATCAATGTTATTCTATAGGTACCTAATAATATACTTCAGCATTATCTTGTTCTTGTTAGGCCCCCATTTACATTATGAGATTCAGTTTGATTGTTCCCATGGCACCTTTACTGATTGTGGTTGTACAGTATCTTACTACACCTTCCCTATTGACTGACTTTGATTGTTTCCCAAGGCAACTTTTCTCTCAAACTTTTTGTTAAAATTTTCCTACAAGCAAATGTTAGTGGCATGGCTGTTTTTTATTGTGAAAGTTATGAAATATTTCAAAGTTAAAAACCAGCGTTGAATGTAATGAAACGCCATTTTCCGAGTGAGCCCCGGAGCCTCCCTGGAGCCATCGGACTAATATGCAATTCATTAGACTAGGGCATTAGTCATAGGAGTTCAGCCTACCAGGGACCACAAGCCAGAACCTGGCCCCATCAGAGAGGCACAGGGAGCAATGGCCGTGGAAAACCCCCGTGTGGTTGGGGGAGTTTTCCTGATCTGCCAGCGACACGGGTTAGGCACCCAGAAAGGTAGGCATAACAAAACAAACCCCACATGGTAGGAAAATTGTAACCAAACAGAGGCAGAACTCCCTCCAATCCCAAGCTTAGTGCAATGGATATAATAAAATAAATTTAAATTTGTATTTGATTTTGGGGAATGTGTGGGTTTTTTAATTATTGTATTACAGTATTTCTTATTTCTAATATTTATCTTAGAGGGCTGGAACTTTTGTCAGTAGGTCTTACCAATTCTATTTTGTTAAACTTAATTGAAATTTATCAACTTTGGCTTTTAAAAAAATTATGCCCCCCTTCAGCACCATAAATACAAATTTGGTATTAAAGGCAGTTAGCTTACTGCCTTTAATACAGGTAGTTAGCTTACCTATCAGAATGGAGACAGGCTGTTACCAAGAATGGAGTCAGGCAGTAACCAGGGGCCAGATTCACGAAGCAGTTACGCAAGCACTTACGAACGTGTACATCTTTCCTCAATCTTTGACGGCTTTGGTTACATTTATTAAACAGTTTACAAGCATGAAAACTTGCCAATCAACTGTTGTTATTGTTATAAACAGCCTCCTGGTACTTCGGAGCACATTAACTGTTTAATAATTGTAAACAAAGCCGCCAAAGATTGAGAAAAGATGGACAGGTTCGTAAGTGCTTGCGTAACTGCTTCGTGAATCTGGCCCCAAGAATGGAGACAGGCAGTGACCAAGAATGGAGACAGGCAGTGACCAAGAAAGAAGCTTCAACAACAAAGTCAAGAGTGTAGTAAATTGTACATAACTTACTTCAAATATATCATAAGAAATTGTCGATTGTAGGGAAGCTTCTATAGAAGTTGAAGTCACTGGGTGTAAGGGCAAGAGAGCGTTGTATTCAGTCAGCGGTTTTCCTCGTGGTGTCTGCCAGAGTAAAGCATCCACAGATAAACTCTCACACACATTTTGCTTATATATGATATATATATATATATATATATATATATATATATATATATATATATATATATATATATACTGTTTATACATCATGACCAAGACATCGGAAAAACATTTTGGATGAGTGGCACGTTTTGTACGAGCCCCGACCTCAGGCTGGGCTCGGGGAGTAGAAGAACTCCCCGAACCCTCTCCAGGTATGCTCCAGGTATGTACGCCAGCAAACAGCACAAAGGCAATTTACATAAAAGAATGAATGCCACCCACTTAAAACTTAAATTAAAATTAGTTCTACTGACCTATGCCAATTTTTTATTTGACACTGAAAATGTTTTAATATGAACCCAACTTACAGGAACCAACTACATCCACAATATTATTCTTTCAACATTCACTTTTTATAAATTTTGAATACTGTAGTTGATAAAATCAAGTTAAACCTAAATAATGTTGTACAAGTTAACCTTCATGGGTGATCGCAGCGCAGACTTGGACGGAGACTTGAACATAATGCCTCCATTAACTGCCAGATGTTTGGATTTCTTGACGCCTGCAGACTCTTCACCCTCCCGACCACGCTTTTTAGCCGAGGCTGGAAGTGGTACTGGAGTCCTAATGTTAGTAGCAACACTTGTACCACGCTTCACATCAACTGCCTTTGCCTGCAACTGCTCAAATTAAGTGAAAAGTTAAAACTAGAACAAAAATTGTTTAGTTACTATTAAACAGATTAAAGTTTCTTTTCTTTGAACTGGAAAAATTAGCAAACCTACATACATACATACGATGTTACTAACATTGTTTGCCTGACTTACATAAACAAAAGTTGTTGACTAAAAAAATAATTATTACTGTGATAAGTCACTGACACCAGATCATACAGCAAATAAAATAACATACAAATAAATATATTCAACTATCATGAACCATAATTTCTATACCCCCTGGCAAGTGGGACGCTAAAGTGAAGGTTGACGTAAGGTCAAGTGAACGAATATTGATCAGTTTGGTTATCTGTTGATGCTTTAAGACTTCAGCGATGTTTAATTACACAAACCCAGACACCCCTCACACCAGCATAAACAGTTAAGGGGAAAGTTATTGAATCATTTATCATCAATCTGAGCCATGTGTAGTGTTAAGAAGTGATTTCTGCTCCTTTCCAGTCAAAAGAAAGAAGAATAAGGAAGAAAAATATGTAAATTAAACACCCAACAACAGTTGAACAAATTGCCAGCTTGACCAGCTACTGGTGGCTGCCTGCCTGCCTGCTTTCCCCAACCTCCCGTGCAGACAGAAAAGCACTGCAACCGGTGGACAACAGATTTGGCCTAAACTGAACCCTACGATAACTGGAATAAGGAAACTTGCGAAGGATCAGAGTATCTGTTTCTTTTTTTTAGCAACACGAGTCAAAATAATTCACAGAGGCGTAATCACATTCAAAAGCAGTTGGGGTAACAGACCCCTAATCAGCAGATAAGAACCATCAGGCCTGATAACTCAAATTCAAGAATCAATAACAGTATATGAGACCCATTTCTCCATCAATGCTTCTGACCGAACCACAAAATCCACCATAGAGAAGCGAAAGGGTTAGTCAAGGTGCCCACAAGCCAGGAGTAGCACTTCACAACCAGGCAAATGACAAGCCAAGTGCCCCTCAAACGAGACTCCAGTTTTCTCGACAAGGGAAAGGTGGCAAAACTTTTAGGCGGTGGCAAAGCAAACAATGCTAACTTCTTGGGATACCCTTGCAGGAGGCAGAATACAAAATCTCAACTATGAACACACTCCTAAAGCACTTGCGTGGTCACTAGATGAAACCATTTTTGTGTCATAACCTTTTCAGTTGTCCATAGAGTGGACAACTGGAAAGCTGGGGTCAGACTCACAGGTAAACTGGACTAAAGAGTAAGTCATCATCATAAAGGAGAGGACGGTACTATGAGCTCAATACAGCAAAGATGTGAGACCACACGCATCGAGACTTTGTCCGTAGCCAAGAAGCAGCAGCCTAACAGGTACACCTAACTGCACAAAGAAAAATTGGACTACACCAAAAAGAGATGAAATGGTTTTAACACACGGGAAAACAAAACTAGGCAAAGTACTAAAGTTCATGAAAACCTCCCAAAGGTAAAGGGTGAAAAAAGTTACCTAGTCACAAGAATAGTATTCGCAACCACTTTAACCTAACCCATAAATCACAGACAATAAAGAATCACATAATAAAACAGGCACTCAACTAAGAAGCATATCCCTGTAAGATGATTGAATCACAGATGCATACCAAATGTTCAGGGAGTAGTAACAGCTGGGAGGTCAGTAGTTTATCAGCAGCAGAGCACTACTGGGAATTTTGAAATAAAGGTATTACTTGGAGCTTATTTGAATGTACAAGACAGTACCTTTTGGACCCTATTCATAACTTTCAGAACTGAAAATTATTCATTCTCCTTTTTCCTATTTTCCTATAATGGCTCGGCAAACGTGGTGCCGAAAGATCGCTGCTAAATCTGGGATGATGAAGCTTGCCCTTACTCTGTTGAAGGAAGCAAATGAATTGTTTAGCTTCAGAAGTATACATACTGATCATAAAAATTTACATACCCTCTTATTTTTTTCAAGCTGTCTCTTCACATCATGGGACTCCCAGAGTTCGTCCATGTACTGAGTAATCTGCATGCCATAAATTATAAAAGGTTGGCCCTCTTGTTCTTCCCATGACAACACGCTCTCTATCAGACGCTCTTGTACACGTGGCAGTTCCTGAAAAATTACACACACTTGTACTAAAACTCTCAAAAAATTAATAAGAACAATATACATTATTATTATTATCATCCCCTTCTCTCATAGCCATACCAAACTAAACCACACACCAGAAGATGAAGAAATGACGACGTTTCGGTCAGTCCTGGACCATTCTCAAGTCTTATGTCTTGATAAGACTTGATAATGCAGGCGATGAGTCACAATAACGTGGCTAAAGTATGTTGACCAGACCACACACTAGAAGGTGAAGGGACGACGACGTTTCGGTCCGTCATGGACCATTCTCAAGTCGAGAATGGTCCAGGACGGACCGATACGTCGTCGTCCCTTCACCTTCTAGTGTGTGGTCTGGTCAAAAACTTGATAATAGTCCAGGACGGAGCGATACGTCGTCGTCCCTTCACCTTCTAGTGTGTGGTCTGGTCAAAGACTTGATAATGGTCCAGGACGGAGCGAAACGTCGTCGTCTCTCACTTTCCCAGACTCTCCCTCTTTGCAGTTATTTCCCTCAAGTTTCTCCCTCATATTTTAGATTTTTTCTTTACAGTAGTTTCAGTGGTGGTTGTTTTGGTTGATTACAGGAATGGGATGGTTATGGAGGAAGATGGATAAAATTACAGCACATGTACTGGTAGGGAGAAGGGTCCGCCACACCACACAAGCTCACTTTATGAACAAATTTAAAACCGCCCACAATCTGGCCAAAAGACTGAACACAAATAGTGTGTGGTTAATTGTACAACACAAAGTACACTCAACATATACCAACTAGACGCCAACATCACCTTCATCAATTAATCAATTGTAATTATGGAGAATTTGCAACATTAAAACTACAGTATTTGGGTTACACAAAGCTATAAATTTACATACTTTATAGTTTTGTTCCAGGACATGCATTCAGAGAATATCTTTAATGGTTTGCAATCTATAAAAACCCATACAATTATCTGTACTGTAAGACTACCCAGGGTACTAATCAAAGTTTTTTCCCTGCCATCTCTGAAATACCAGAATCCTAAAACCATTAGGTACCAGTAACCATACTAGGAATACCTAATTAGTCAACTGATCACACTATGTATAAATGAATTGTGAATAACTTACTGCTTTTACTTTCTTCTTGGCCTTCTCCTCTAGTAGAAGCGCTCCTCCCCTCGTGTTGAAGAGCCGGCTTGGATCTTTGGCTCTCTCTTCTAATTCCAGCATGTTTTCAAATAAAGCCAGAAAATTAGCCACCATTCCTAACAGTTCACTATTCTTGTTGTAATACTTCTTCCACTTCTCAACCTCTTGCTCATAGGCAGACAGAACATCTTCATTAGCTTCACAGTCTGCAATATAAAACAAAGGATACAGCACATATTAACAGCTATATCAAGCAAGGAACATAAGTTTTATTAAACAGAGGTACCCGGCATTACCAAGATCGGACACACACAACCCTGCTGCGGCCTGGCATCCTCGCACAGCCAAAATCCCATCTTACATCAGTCACAATTTATTGTGACTGTACATAACAGGTACATAACTCTCACTTGTTATGTGATGCAAACTTACTGTTCCTCATAGAACCTGTCATTATAATATCTTGTTCAGTACAACAATTATTTTTCTTGTATTATTTGTGATAAAGTGTGGGAAGCATAAATGATGTATATAAAGACAAAGATAGGGCAATAAAGGAACAAGCTGACAGGAGCTATTTTGAGGTCAGTGAGCCAACCTTCCTCATTACATTTATGGATGCTCATCTTAATGAACAATGTATTTTTTCCATCTTACACTTATTTATGGTGAAATAGCTTGGCCAAGTTTATTTGCCCATTATCATACAAGTGTTGGCTGCCACCAACATGATCTGGTCAAATGAAAACCTACTCAACTAGTTTATAATATACACTTATTTATTTATACAAGTTCAGTAAATTTATGTAATTCATGAAAACTGGCCAATTATATAACTGGCAGGTACATTTGCACATGTGGCCATTATCCCCCTGCTGGATAATGGCCACATTATCCAGCAGGGGGTTGTAGACAGATACAGGGATATAAAATATTAACTTGGTCCACCAAAGATCCTATTCCTGAGCCACCAACTCTAAACATTACAATAATACTCAGCCACATCACCACTTGTTCACCAATAAAGAATGCAAGATTCTTTCTTAAGGCTGAAGGCTAGGAAAGGTAATCATGATACTGTTCTTGGATATCAAGGATGATCCTTCCCCCCCCTCTCCCCACCTCTCTCCCTACCCTAAAAAAAATTATTTACTGAACAAACTACAAAATAGAACAGTATTAACTTACCAGAATACATGGCTTTGATTCTCTCTCTCTCTCTCTTATCAACATAACACTTGTCCCACCACACTGTTGCCTCCTCTTGAAGTTTCTCAATGAAAAGAGAAATGTTCTGAAAGCGCAGCAGTAGTAGTCTGTCAAGTTCTTGCCCCAGCTGCAAAAAAACATTACAAATACATTTCACAGACAGAACTCAAACAAAATTAGGCTGAATTTTATGATGCGCCTTTCTGAGAGGATTGTTCTGCTTCCACCCCTAACCCTCTCCCCCCCCCCCCCAAGGCTTCTTCCTTTATACTTACTGGATAGTATAATACACAGTCAATACACAATACACAGAGCAACATAGGGAATCAGCACTAAAGACAAATTGTTAATATGTCCCTACGGAGTCATTTAATGTATTGGCAAATCACTAGAGAATAATCAATCCAAGATTGAACAGAGGTATGTTTATAAAATCCAGCCTGACAGAACACCACATCACAGGACTATTAGAAAAAAAACTGAAATGTTATTTTTGCCTTTTACTCTCTCTTACTAGGCATCCCTGTGATAATAGCCCAAATTGTCCATTTACAAAGACTGTCCTGGAGGCCTGGAGCCATCCACACCTTGAAAAGTAAGTATATTAGGGTAATATAATGTTGAAGAAAATTAGGTTGGAAATCAAGAAATTTAAATAGTTGAAGACAGCCATGTTTTAAGCAGAAGAAGCAGGCACTCAAAGAGCAGGCACTTACTATAGCTTACTATACTTCAGAAGAAAAAGAAGAAAACAAGAATAATCAGACAAATACTTGTAAACACTTCAAATATACAAAAAGAAAACAAATCAAATGAACAACAGGTCAAATGAATGTCAAAACCTTTAAGTGCTTACCAGCCGACATGGAACACAGTATGTTTGTTGTAGGGGTGGAGGAGGTATACATGTAGTGTTGCCACTTGGTCACTGTCAGTAAAGGTACACACAAGTGAGCCAAGTGGTAGCTATCCAGACTCATACATCATCACTCACTCTGGCATGTCATGGGGCTTCTCTAAGGTTTGATTTTATGGACATGCCTCTGCCATTTCTGGCTGGACTGATAATTCTTAAGAGCAGCATTTCTCAACTAGGGTTCCACGAGAACAGTGTCAATGTTCATTTTTTGTGCTTACAAATATGGTTCACTTGTTGTGATTAATAAACATACAGAATATATACACACACACACAGTATATTGCTTTTATATAGTGCAGCAGTTCCTCGAGACACGAAAATGACTTCAAGGGTTCCACAAGGTAAAAAAAAAAAAGAAATGCTGCTCTAGTGGTCCCGAGCACCTTAAACAACCCTACAGGGACAGTTTAAAAAAAAGTCTCAGAATCATGATACAGAGTATCAGCTTGCAATAGGGAGGTAGCCCAGAAATATAATGCAAATGTAGAAACTTGTAGAACCAAAAATGCAAATAAAATATACGAGTGAATATACTTTGCATTCTGTAGGATTAACAACCTTGAGTCACAGAAAATGAGGGTAAAACTATATCAGAGCCAAGGTACCATTCTAATGGGCACGTATTTCTTTTTTCCTTATCAACCAATACTCTTCAATACTGAAGGTTAACCTCCAAAACACGGAAAGACAGTGGAAAGCATAAAGATCGGATTATGAAGAAAACTTGCCTTTGATATGTTGGAGGGAGTGTGCTGAGGAGCAGTGGCCAGGAAAGCTTGCTGTTCCTCAGGAGAAACTTGCAAAAGACTCCACAGATTAGAAATTTTTTCTCGTAGCTCAAGTGATTTTGCTGCATTTTCATTAACCCGAAATTCGAGGTCACTGTGGACAGTCTGGAAAAAACATTAAATATTTAATTTAAGAAAATTACTGTACTTCAAAATAGTTACAAAATGAGGACTTATAAATTAGACTCCCAAGTAAAACAAATAGATAAAAACCACAAGATCAACAAGAGAAACAATGGTGGGGGATACAGGAAGGTGGGAATAGCTGTATGGTACTATACAGTAAAACCAATCAGTTGAAGTCGGCTAGAAGAAAAGCACATCAAGAATTGCAAAGGAAAAGAGATTTGAAAATGAAACGAGATCAAACATATATGGTGTCACAACCCCAGGGACAAACATGAGAAGTAAAGATTGAAAAGGATTGGAAGCAAATATAGAATATTAGATGCAGTTGGAGTACTGCATTTGGAACCACCACATAATACAATAAAATTTGCCCCAAATGGATTGACTGGTACTGGGCTTCTGTACAGTAAAGGATTTACAAATTTTGCCATTTTCTGCCACAATTAATATGGAAACTTGAGTGGAATAGCTCATAATCCTGAAAAACTCTCTTAGCCGCTGGTTCCAAAATTAGATGCGATACTAGCTACTAACTAGCAACTGTACTAGCTAGTCATAGTTGGTCAACATGCTACCTTGGTGTAGCATTTAACTTTATTTTAAACTGTCCATGCCTGGTCATACTGGAGTACAGTACTGAATACTCACTTTGGAACTGCTACTCCTCTTCTGTATCTGCATAACTGCATTATACAATAACCTTAGTGTAATCCACCAGTTGCCTTTAATTTTCCACAAATTTAAGGTTAATTGTCTCATCCTGATCATATCATTTTTATTAATTTCTCCAACTGAGACTTTAAAACAAGTACTTTTATAACCTACCCTGAGCTGTTGTAAGTAAGCTTTTCCAAGAGGAATGTCTTCATCGTCAGAGCAAATGACTTCTTGTACAAAGGAGTCCTCGGGAGACTGCTCCAACTGTTCCAGGAAGTTGAGCAGTCCTGCTTTCAGCTTTTGAAAGGTTTTCTCCCTTTCTTCCTGTAAAAGTTAATTAAGGTTAAAGTATTTTTCCTGATATCAGCAACTTACCTTAACTGTGGAGCAGGTTTAATTATGCCAAACTTTCTAGGCACAACACAATATTCAATTATTTATTCAGATTTCCACAATAGCACTTCTCATCACATAATACAGTATCTAATACCAATCCTTCAAATGTAAACATTTTAGACATTTTTCTTACATATAATTCTTATCCTACATGTATTTTTTGTCATTATTTTAGTATAATTCATGAGATAACACATTCCAGTTTTGACATCAGCTGTCTCTCAACAATAACTATATACAGTAATATCCCCAACTGCAAAACACAGATGAAGAATTGGTTTTTTAATTTGAGCATTTGACCATACCTTTTCCTTTTCCATAGCCTTAACATGTTCCTCCACAGCATGCAAATCTTCTTTGGAAGGTACTAATTCCGCAGGAATATAATACGGAGTCTCACACAACAGTTCACATAGGCCCTGGAAGATAATTAGGAAAAATATGCTAGTAATAAATTAATGGCTGAATATACACACATGCAGTACATAATATGCTGCTTTCAGTATTTATATGTTTATGGCACATACTGATAGAGAAATAAGTGAATATTTATAGTTTACTTCTTTCATCTATAATACATTACATTCATGTGTGTTTATGGGTAATTTTCGAAATTTAGGAGAAATGTTATGCTTTGTGAACACTTTCAGCCAGACAGTTCCAAGTGGGTTACACCTCATCCAAGCACTCATTACTGGCACTGAAATGCAATAGAAAAGAGACTGGACCAACTCCTAACTAAATTCTCAACAACTAACACAACCTACCACTGAGACTGACCCAACACACACCCCATCCACATCTACAGAAAATGAAATCCAACCTACTGCACCTACCAATGTATACAAGATGTTCAAACTGATGTTGGACAGACTCCTAAATACCTACTTAGCAGACATTATCCAAACCACTCCCCAAGCCGATTTGCCACAAACCACAACTACAAGAACTATAAGCAAGACCTGGTGGCTCAGACTGAAAAAAACATACTTGGAGAAGGTTCCAAGAGTTGTTCTACTTCCCAAGCTCGGCCTGAGGCCACGCTCGACTGGCCTCAGGCCTCATTCCCCCACAACCGCACTTTCCCATGACACACCTTCCAACCATACCCAGATTCCAAACACACTGCACAACTGGCACACCAAGAAAACTAATCCAATTGCAACCTAACTGTACTGATCTGACATGCATGACACCTTAACCTTACCTACCATACCAAAACCTAACCTGTCCTAACCTATCTGAATTGCAACTCTCCCAAACATAATCCAATTCACAAAATCAATTTCATAAATACTAAACCACACATATTCTACAGCACAACAACACATAGCTGACACCATCACTACAACACCCTAACTTTGCCATCATGTGTCATGTTTCACTCCATTTCTTATTATCATCCTTATAAAACCGGGCAACCTCGACAACTTTCAAGCCTTGCCAAATTATGAACATTGATGCGCGACTGTGAGTGACGTGTCTCCCAGCATTATCCCTCGTGCAGTCATCGGGAGAAGAAAATCTTCATACAAAATGCACTTATCATCAAGATCTTGCCGTGAAGCACCCCATACTGTTGAGAAACAGTATGTTGGTGCCCTGGGCACACTATTAACATGCTGGACAGTCTAAAGCACTAACCTCATCCTTCTCTTGTAGATTTCTTAGCTCCTCCTGTCTCTCCTCTTTTAATTGTTGCAGTTTTCTCCACTCTTTCCTGCATCAAAGCATCTAAATCCAGCAAGGTAATGCCCTCTACAGCCTCTTCTGGCTCAACACACAACTCCTGAACACAAGAAAATGATTACAATCAACCAAGTACATGTTCTAAGAAGAGTGTAGCTTTTATGACATGAACAAACAATCTCTGGTTTTTCAATAACAGATTTTATAATTACAAAAAATCACATATTAGAAGCAATTTTATTGTCCATAGTTTTACCAATTACAGCTAACAGTAAACAAAGTNTTTTGTTTAAGGCTACTGTAGCCTGATGAGTGCCGTGTTTATTAGTAGAGAATGCGGCTGGAGAGGGAGAAAGGGATGGTTTTACAAGTTAGGGGAATGCCTTCACCTTCACATGCAGAACAGCCCTTTAAATAGAGAGAAAATAGGACAAGTGACATTGGTGGAAGGTAGATACTCACTTGAGTTTTAAAGATGTAAGGAAGTCAATATATTTTGTACAGATGAGTCAACAAGTAGAATGCAGTGAAAGAGGAAGTTGTCTAGCCACTCCCCCACCCACAACTTTATCAATAATATATAATACAAATTGCAATGTAGAGAGAAAGAGATAATTACATGCCAGATATAAGAGGCAAGAAAGGAGGGGCATAAAGTGCTATATCTCACTTCCCCAATCACTGATAAGTAAGCACTAATGGCAGGGGGGAAAACCAGAGCAGAGGAAGAAAACAGGCTTACAGACACCACTTGAGGAAATCATTAGCTGAGAGCATACAGCATGCCAGGCAAGCTCTCATTAACCGAGAGCATGAGATAGTGCCTTCTCTGTTAACTGAGTAGTCATAAGAAAAATATATATTACTTGTTTTTCTTCAGTATTTATCTTTTATCCGCGTACAATCAGGTGCTTTAATGAATCAGTGCTGTAAAGGCAGTTCTGAACAAGGAATGCCATTACAGTATTGGTATCTGAAATGAGCATTTTAGGCAAGATTGATTTGGTTACCCCTGGTCCTTACTCCTTTCCAATATCCCTTATGTAGGACTTTTTGTTTATTTTATTATGAACAATGTGAGGAAACACATTTTGAAAATATTGTTGTAGTGCCAGTACCTGGAATGTTTCCGTGCCTGTCTATATTAATTGCTCATCATTGACAGTGACACCTTTCCTTAGGGGAGAACCACATAAATCTTTTGAAAAATGTGCTTCTCCTATACCTCATATACTATACACAAAGTCTATGTTAAATTGTGAACTGAAAACAGGCAATCTACATTGTTGACAGGAAGGGAATAGTGATGTGTTAAAATACACTCTTTAGCCACCTTTGGAGAATTAACTTGGCTAGCTAGTCTGCTTAAGAACAATTTATTTCTGCTCAAAATGTGATTTGCTTAACCTTAAAACTTATGCTAAGTGTTAAGAAAAAATATTTGCTTTAATAATGTATATTACAATTTCACAAATTTGAAATTAGATACAGTAATTCATTTGATATTTAAATTCCATACTGCATTTACAATGGGATGGTGTACTTTCTCAGGTTAACTATTTGAGCTTGGCAATGTAATATTGTGTGTTGGGACAGGGTTGCTGTGCAGAATGAGCGTTATGATGACTGGTCACCAACGTTAACCCGCCTCCGTCGTATGTTCAACAACTATTTGCCAACTGTGTTAGACTACCACCGGAATCAGGGTGCTGATGTGCCAGAAGCAACAAATTCCTGTGCCTCACAGGGAAATTTTCTAGAGGTCCTCAATATTTCTCTTAATGGTAAATACTGTAATGTTGTGTAAAAAGAATGATTATCCTTTGTAAAAATATAATGAGAAATGTTGCAGTGTTTGCAAGGTGCTTTGAAATATGATAGGCGATGTATGATGCTACTTTTATTGATTATCAAAATTATCCTATAAAATTACATACAGAAATCACAATTGCATGATGCATCAAATGAACAAATCCACAAGTTCAGTAGAACTTGTGGATTTGTTCATTTGATGCATCACACAATTGTGATTTGTATATGTAATGAAGTAAGGGCGATGAGGGAGAACGGCCTATTGACATAGCTCGAGTGGGGAGAGTTGTGTAAAACCCTGGTTTGTTCCTTGGAGAGGCTGCAGGATCCAGTAAGTTCAGTAGAACTTCAGTTTCAACTCCTTTTACCATGTTGTAGCTCAGTCGATTAAGGCAGTGTCTGGGATGCTCCCGGACGCAGGTTCGAATCCTCATCACTGCCCTTGTGGATTTATTTATCCTATAAAATAATCTCACAGAGTTAAGGCAGATAATATCTCAAGAGTGTTGTTTAAGGCACCAGAGGCACAGAGGGGATACACCCAGGTTCACAGAAAGTAAACAGTCCACCCTGTAGTTAGGTCTCATGTCCCTTCCCCTTTAGTTACTGATTGCCAATGCCAGCTCCCCCCTGTCAACAATCCTCAGTTCTTTACCTGCTGTTTGACATGTCTAACATGCCTCTTGAGTCACCAGCCCTATGGGTTCCTGATTCTCTTGATAAGTGTTGGCTATCCTTAGGACTCTTTCCTGTGGGGTAGCCCTTTTGTTTGTGTATTGTTTCAATATTTAGCATTTGCTTCATATGTGTGTGTTTACAAGCCTCACTTGATATGTGGACGATGGAAACTGTTCACCTCGAGCCTTATGCAGACCTTCCTTAGGCTCTCATTCAATGTAGCCCCTACTCCTCACAGGATTGCTTCCCTCGTGTGTTTGGGGTGTTCATCCAATAGATACCAGCCTACTTGGAGGGTGCCTTATCCTGAGTAGTGCAAGCCTCTGAGGTTGGGGGCATTCTGGGGTTATTATTTAACTGGTGCACAAGAGGTTTCCATGTTTGTACACAAGGGTCCCAGTAGTACAATCTGGTTCATTTCAACTCACAATCGAGAATTCCGGGTTCGAATCCCGGACGGGACAGAAATGGTTGGGCACATTTCTTTTTACCTAATGTGCCAGTTCATCTAGCAGTAAGTAGGTAAGTTAGTCAACCTATTGTGGGATTGCATCCTGGGCGGTGTCAGTAATTTCGGCCTGGGGGGGGGGGAGGGGGGAGGGGACCTCGATAAAATTGACGTGTATACATTTACTCTGGCTTCCTGTCCCCCCGACACATGAATTATTACTGTATAATTATTATTATATGGCACGCAGCTGATGCCATTCACATCTGCTTTCGCTTGTGCTGTGTACAGTGTTGGTTCTTTTGTGAGCATCCTCATGCCTGGGTGTCCTGCATGGTCTTTACCTTAGGCAGAGAGTATGTACACAGTTTGCTTCAGGGTCACAAATGTTGTCCAAACAGTTGCTTTGTTTTGATGCACTCTAATTTTCTGATGGTCTTTCTTTCCGTTCTGTGGTAATCTTTTATCCCCAGATTCCTCCTCACCTTAGTTAGGGGGGTCAGATTTTGGTCGGGATCTTTGGTAGGCACTCGTGATTTGTTAGAGCCTGGTGTGGTGCCCAAGGTTTGCAGGTCACCAGGTGGGTAGCTCCGGGAACCACTGAGGGATCCATTAGAAAAAGGCATTTCATTACATTCAATACTGGATTTTTCTGCTGTAACGTATTAAAATTTTTCTGCTTACAGTATTTGAGAAGCATTATCTGGACCGAAGTTTTGACCGGACAGGTCAGGTTTCTGTGGTAATAACTCCAGGTGTTGGAGTTTTCGAGGTGGATCGCGAACTGACAAACATCACCAAGCAGCGCATCATTGACAATGGTGTTGGGTCAGATTTGGTGTGTGTTGGTGAGCAGCCACTTCACGCAGTTCCACTCCTAAAGGTACTTTTGTGCCGATTTGTATTTAATATATTGATGCTATGCTACTGTTTTACCATAATCTTTTCATACCCTTATTCTGTTATAAGATTGTTCATACACACGTTTGTTTTCTGGGAGGACTTTGTCAGTAGCTCCAGAGCTAAATCACTGGAATTGCCAAGACTTAAAAAAACCACACCAGGCCTCTGAGACACACCTGAGCTTACCAGAAGATAGGGCCAAAATTTGGCTGTCTTTCAAAATTTGGATGGGCAGAGTTTAGACATCAGAGATAAGCCTAAAATTAAGACAGTTTTAGACAATGTCTAAAACTGTGTACTGTTGACACAGTACATAATGTCAGAGTACACTGACACTGAGGCACTTGGAACCCCAAGCCCCAAGCCAACTCCTTGGCTTGGAACATATACAAGACAAGAGCCAAGTAAGACAACTAGTTGTAAGACAACTAAAACAACTAAGACAGAGCTAACCAGACAATGATATTACATTAGCCACAGATCATGCGCTCATTGAAAAAACATATAACATACGGTTTAAAGGTTAATACAGTAATATACACTAGTGTATACAGTAGCCTACACAGATTTTATTTAAGTGTAATCTAAGAAAGTTCTCTATACTCTTATTACTAGTAGAATACGGTACTAGGTGTCATTTAACACCTAGTAATGTTATATTGGTAGTTGATTGAGGGTCTGTAGCTGTGTGTGCAGGATGAAAGCAGATTATTTTGTGTCATTTCAGTTTCATAACAAGAAAGGCAGTATAAATGCTGATGATTACAGCATGCCCCACACGTGGATCAACCTCAGCTTCTACTCGGCCAAGAAGAAAGTTGGCTACGGCACGTTTGTTCCGCGGATTAAACTTCCACCCGAGAAGCCGAAGACTCTGAAGCGAGAGAGGTTTGATGCCTTGGGCAAGCCATGTATGAAACCAGTTCAAGAAACAGCTTTACCAAATTCCATATTTGATTATGATGCTTATGATGCTCAGGTGTTCAAGTTACCAACAAATCAAAATAATAAGTAAGTGGTATACAGTATATTGATTGTCTTGCCATTTATAATAATAAAAAACTATTTTTTACTATTTATTTCTTTTTTGCAGCACTTTTGAAAATCTTATTTTCTTATTATATGCCTAGTAAGGGGAAGCCCTGAAAATGACACCTGATCCATTCACGATAATTTCCACTCGTCACAAATTTTCCACACATCATTGCTAATTTTCCACACATCATTGCTAATTTTCCACACGTCATTGCTAATTTTACACAAACATTTTACTGTTATTATACTGTCTCTGAATTGTGTTTCCCTTTTCACTTTCTTCAGTTTGCATCTGCTGAATTCACATTATATGTGTAACAAACTGCTCTTGCCACTTCATCCCATCAACATTTTCTATCATTCTTCTTCCAGTTTGTGCAGCAGCACACAACCTCCTTAACATTCCAACCACACACACACATGCCTTATATGCCTCTCATATTGCATCGATCCATCATATACAAATTGTATGAAAGTATGATGTCAGCTTAAAATTA
>WNGS01169217.1:20539906-20630638 GCA_020271785.1 Procambarus virginalis
GATGTTTTCTGGTAGGTGTGCTAATGTCACAACAATAAAAGCCAGATTCTGCACACCTGGTCTCTAATAGGCAGTATAAGCCTAGAACCTAGTAGTGTTGTAGGTTTGTACCAGAAGGCGCTGCACGCACAATCAAGCGTACTGAGGGGCCAGCACAGATACTACATTAAACGTATGAGCGCATCGAATAACTTTATACTAGTAAATACCTTTGGGAATCTCTAGTGATACCATCTCCTACGAGTGTGAAGTAAGTTTTGAATGGTAATCCATGTGAAGGTCAAGGGGTTTATCAGTGATCTTTCCTGGGCGGTGGACAGTCCTGGTCTATTTTTTCTGTAACTGGTGAGGAAAAGACAGTTAATACACAAGGAACACTCTAAATAGAACGCTATAAAAACAAAATATAAACCAATACATCAATTATATTATATTAGTGTAATGAAGAACAAGGCCAATTATATTGGCCTGTTCAACAGCCAATCATGTTTGTGAGAAGGTTATAAAAACTCAAAATACTGGGAAAAATAAGGTTTTTCTGAATTCTAGCTCAATGGAGGTAAAAGTCATATATGGTCCTTGGTTCGAATAAAAGGGACAAAGTGAGTACGCATTACATGGGGAGTTCATTATTGACGATGTGTCCGCGGCATTGAGTACCAATGCTTTCACTGTAATGGGTGGTGGAGACAGCTCTCTTCTCCCTCGTAGAGTGTTTGTGTACATGGCTTGTTAACTCCTGCAATAGGTAAGACAGTCTTAAGACATGTTATTATATCGTTGCATGCTTGTGCGAGACCTTCTACAAAAATTTACTCCTGCCAGCGAGGTTCGCATTGTCATAAAATGTTACTACATACAGAGCCGGTTGTGGGGGCCATTAGGAGAATGGTTTTCCTACAAGGAAATGCTGCAGTGGCAACGGTGAGACTGCCAGTAGTACTCCCCACCCCCCAAGCAAAGTAGTCCTTTGCAGCGAGAGATTGTTCTAGGAATAAGGTGTATTCGTACACGGAAACTTATTGAAGACAGAAGATACTCTATTAAAAAACACCTGCATGGGGGCAATATTGGTAAAGTGAGTCAGTAAAGGGAGATTTGATTGGGAATGTTGAAGGATAGTATATTAAGGGGTGAGTGACAGGACAGCAAGGGACGCCATCATGACCTGATGCAAGGAAGAACGATGATGACAGTCCTTGTTTTCGGAGTGGTTTCGTTCTCTGGTTTATATCATAAGAATAAGGCCACAGGGTTGTATTAACGAGGGTTGAAAGTGAAGAGAAGCATCTCCGGATAGCTACTGAGCAATTTTGACTAGAGTCCAGATTTCCTAGGATTTATGTGCGTTGTGACACCGGCTGACAGAGTAGTGGTGGTGGAGATCACAGTTCCAGCTTGATGATAAGAGACTATAGTGGTCAGGCACCAGATCCCTTTTATGATAAACGAAATAGTTTTATATTTCCTTCTAAATCATTGATTTATAAGGAATGATGACATTATTAATGCGATGTAGTGTGTGTTTTATAATATACATGTTTGTGGTATTTATCGTACTAGGTATGTCCCCTCACTATGACTGAATAAAGTACTACCGCCGACACGCCACGTGATTCAAAGGTACAAGAAATTACCATTACTCATTTCTCCCAACATGTTAATTCATACAGAGCTAGCATATAATGAAATGTTTACTGTAGTACCTATTCCTGTAAGTACAATTACCCTTGCAACTGACCATCATCACCATAAATGTATGCCTGCCCCTCACAATCATTAACCAAAGGTGCGCGATAGGGCTCAAGTCTCATCAATTTCGTCCTCTTGTACTGGCAACAGATACATGCTGCCTTGCACCATAGGAATGGGGTTACCTCATTCCTACTTTGAGTACTAGTGAATTCCAAAGCAGCAAATATTAAGATTAAGAAACCACGGGACATACCTTCAACATTAAGAGCGCCAAAGGAGTGCGAATAAGTCTTATTTTCTGTTATACGGGCAGGAATGTTAATGGCCGGAGACTTGTCAAACACAGAGGTTGCAGAGCTCCCAAGTGCAACCATTGAGCTGGATATCTGAAACAACAGTCTTTTTAATATTGTATGATATGTTTGTGCATAGAATATTGCTCCAGTAATTATTTACAACATGACTGAGCAAATGTTAAATAATACAGTACATGTTTTAAATGCTAAGATAAAGGATATATTAAAAGCTATGACATCTGTTTGACAGACCAATCAAGAGAGGTATCCCCAATCCCTATCTCATAATACAGCCACACATACCATATAATCATTAATACTCTAAAGAAAAAAATCAAGCATGAATGTAATGAAGTGCTCTTTCCTGGAGTAACCAGAGTGATTATTGATGCAAGAATCGGTAAAGGAAAGCTGGGAGGAGTTTCAAGGTAAATCAGTGTTCATGTGAAGAGATGCCTCAAGCTCCCTCAAAGCAAGCTAGGTCCGATTCTATGTCACACCATCCTTTCTTCAATTATCAAATTTTCTTCGTATCCAGACATCGTACCAATCATTCTGGATAACTCAGAGATCGGCACTCTACTTCCCAAGAAATAACTCCAGTTACTGCTCATATACAACAGACGGTTTACACATGACACACGAGGGTGTATGGAACCCTGCTCGCAACGGAATGAATGTCTGAGGTGGAAAGAAATGCCTTTAAGAGTTAAAAAAACTATAATCTTGAGTTACTGAGATTTGGTTATGTCGCCCGCGCCGTCCTCGCAGGCCAGCTCCACCCCCAGGTAAGCAGTCCGTGACAGCTGACTTAATCACCCAGGTGCCTATTTTACTGCTAAGGTAACAGGGCATAGGGTGAAAGAACTCTGCCCATTGTTTCTCGCCGGGCTAGGATCAAAACCCAGACATCACTTGTCAGCGTGCTGTCGCTCGGCCGACGGCTCCCGTATACTGTATATATATTATGCAGTACTTATATATATATATATGTTTGTATCCTTCAACCCAAACACCAGGACCTCTGCTCCACACAGTACAAAGACACGGGTGTACCAAGGCAAGAATTCTCTGTATAACCTGACCTAACCATGCCTGCCCAACCAAACATAACAATGGAAGAGAGCAAACCAAGACGGAAACAAATAAGAAAAAGAAATCAATACAGCCACAAAAACTATGCCAAAACATCACTTGAGGGTAGTAGAAGGAATCATACATCCCACACTCAGGTGATGTAGCAACGGAAGTACCTCTGAAGTTTGAGCTGAGAACAAATATTCAATTAAAAAACCTGCATGGGGAATAAGGTAAATGGAGTCAGTAAAGGGATTTGATTGGCAATGTTGAAGGATCAACATGTTGAAAAAGCTTAAAATCAATGGTAAGCAAGCATCCACTAATAGCATTAGCATATGAACAATGAAATGATTTTCTGAGGATAAACAAAGTCACTGAATTGAAAAACTCTGATCCACGGCGCTTAAGTACATAGGGGAATAATTAAAAAGAATAAAGATGACCAAGTCAGTGAACCATGGTTGTGTGTAAGTGATGCCACCTAGTAGTGTTCTGGAGTAGGCGCAGGAAGGGAAACTAGTGATTAGAAGGAGTGGAGCTTGGCAAGTCTCTGTCTTGAAAGTTTATTGCTTGACATGCTTGATGGGTTCTGGGAGTTCTTCTACTCCCCAAGCCCGGCCCGAGGCCAGGCTTGACTTGTGAGAGTTTGGTCCACCAGGCTGTTGCTTGGAGCGGCCCGCAGGCCCACTACACTGGTTGATGGGGTTCTGGGAGTTCTTCTATTCCCCAAGCCCGGCCCGAGGCCAGGCTTGACTTGTGAGAGCTTGGTCCACCAGGCTTGCTTGGAGCGGCCCGCAGGCCCACATAATACCTGTGTTGATGGGGTTCTGGGAGTTCTTCTATTCCCCAAGCCCGGCCCGAGGCCAGGCTTGATTGTGAGAGCTTGGTCCACCAGGCTGTTGCTTGGAGCGGCCCGCAGGCCCACATATACCTGGTTGATGGGGTTCTGGGAGTTCTTCTAGCCCAAGCCCGGCCCGAGGCCAGGCTCAGACTTGTGAGAGTTTGGTCCAACAGGCTGTTGCTTGGAGCGGCCCGCAGGCCCACATTTCAGCTTATTATTTAAATGATTATTTGAAGTTATTTGAATGAGCCTTCTAAAGGTCATTGAAGACTTGATATTAAGTTTCCTTCAATGTGTCTCCTCTACACTAGTATGGCCCAGCAAGGACATTTAAATCACTCCCTGCTGTTTCAGTGCAGAATGTTAACCTTATGCTGACTGTGCATGATGCCGTCAAGGAGACCAGCATGACCTTGCATAAACAAGCAAGCGAGAGCTTTAGCTCAGATATTATACAATACAAACAATCCTTGAAGTAATCCTAGGGGCAATTCATAATTTAGCACATTTTTCAGCAACAAATTGGCTAATAATTAAATTTTTCACAAGATGTTTATAAAAGAACGTTCCATGTACATGCCATTCTCTGCACGCGACAATCTCTTACTTACTTGCCGTGATCACATTACCTCTCAATGACTTTCCACCCTTCACAATCCTATTTATTCTGTCTTTTAAAAACCATTCACAATGTCATGATTATTGTAACAATAAAGCACCGTCATTGACCCTACTGCTGCAACTTACCTGCTCAACGCTGTTGTAGAGATCAGGGTCAGAGAGCTTCCTCTGGAATGTTATTCTTGTCAGAGGCTGGACAGAGGAGGCCTGGATGTTATTCTTCTTTCTTGTAGTTGTTCTCTGTAAGCTCCGGTAAGTCCTGTGGTGAAACACAGCTTTCACTTTTGGTCTAAATCTTCCGACTCTACTGATACTTTTAAGCTGACAACATACTTTCATAATTCCCCCTGACTGTTCTGTTACTTTTAAGCTGACAACATACTTTCATAATTCTCCTGACTCTTCTCTTACTTTTAGCTGACTTTCATAATTCCCCCCTGATTCTTCTGTCGTCACAAATTTTCCACACATCATTGCTAATTTTCCACACATCATTGCTAATTTTCCACACGTCATTGCTAATTTACACAACATTTTACTGTTATTATACTGTCTCTGAATTGTGTTTCCCTTTTCACTTTCTTCAGTTTGCATCTGCTGAATTCACATTATATGTGTAACAAACTGCTCTTGCCACTTCATCCCATCAACATTTTCTATCATTCTTCTTCCAGTTTTGTGCAGCAGCACACAACCTCCTTAACATTCCAACCACACACACCATGCCTTATATGCCTCTCATATTGCATCGATCCATCATATACAAATTGTATGAAAGTATGATGTCAGCTTAAAATTAACAGAAGAATCAGGGGGGAATTATGAAAGTCAGCTTAAAAGTAAGAGAAGAGTCAGGAGAATTATGAAAGTATGTTGTCAGCTTAAAAGTAACAGAACAGTCAGGGGAATTATGAAAGTATGTTGTCAGCTTAAAAGTATCAGTAGAGTCGGAAGATTTAGACCAAAAGTGAAAGCTGTGTTTCACCACAGGACTTACCGGAGCTTACAGAGAACAACTACAAGAAAGAAGAATAACATCCAGGCCTCCTCTGTCCAACCTCTGACAAGAATAACATTCCAGAGGAAGCTCTCTGACCCTGATCTCTACAACAGCGTTGAGCAGGTAAGTTGCAGCAGTAGGTCAATGACGGTGTTTTATTGTTACAATAATCATGACATTGTGAATGGTTTTTAAAAGACAGAATAAATAGGATTGTGAAGGGTGGAAAGTCATTGAGAGGTAATGTGATCACGGCAAGTAAGTAAGAGATTGCTGCGGTGCAGAGAATGGCATGTACATGGAACGTTCTTTTATAAACATCTTGTGAAAAATTTAATTATTAGCCAATTTGTTGCTGAAAAATGTGCTAAATTATGAATTGCCCCTAGGATTACTTCAAGGATTTGTTTGTATTGTATAATATCTGAGCTAAAGCTCTCGCTTGCTTGTTTATGCAAGTCATGCTGGTCTCCTTGACGGCATCATGCACAGTCAGCATAAGGTTAACATTCTGCACTGAAACAGCAGGGAGTGATTTAAATGTCCTTGCTGGGCCATACTAGTGTAAGGGACACATTGAAGGAAACTTAATCAGTCTTCAATGACCTTTAGAAGGCTCATTCAAATAACTTCAAATAATCATTTAAATAATAAGCTGAAATGTGGGCCTGCGGGCCGCTCCAAGCAACAGCCTGTTGGACCAAACTCTCACAAGTCGAGCCTGGCCTCGGGCCGGGCTTGGGCAGTAGAAGAACTCCCAGAACCCCATCAACCAGGTATATGTGGGCCTGCGGGCCGCTCCAAGCAACAGCCTGGTGGACCAAGCTCTCACAAGTCAAGCCTGGCCTCGGGCCGGGCTTGGGGAATAGAAGAACTCCCAGAACCCCATCAACCAGGTATATGTGGGCCTGCGGGCCGCTCCAAGCAAGAGCCTGGTGGACCAAGCTCTCACAAGTCAAGCCTGGCCTCGGGCCGGGCTTGGGGAATAGAAGAACTCCCAGAACCCCATCACCAGGTATATGTGGGCCTGCGGGCCGCTCCAAGCAACAGCCTGGTGGACCAAACTCTCACAAGTCAAGCCTGGCCTCGGGCCGGGCTTGGGAGTAGAAGAACTCCCAGAACCCCATCAAGCAGATGTCAAGCAGATAAACTTTCAAGACAGAGACTTGCCAAGCTACACTCCTCTCTAATCACTAGTTTACCCTTCCTGCGTCCTACTCCAGAACACTACTAGGTGGCATCACTTACACACAACCATGGTTCACTGACTTGGGTCATCTTTTATTCTTTTTAATTATTCCCCCTATGTACTTAAAGCGCCGTGGATCAGAGTTTTTCAATTCAGTGACTTGTATTTATCCTCAGAAAATCATTTCATTGTGTCATATGCTAATGCTATTAGTGGATGCTTGCTTACCATTGATTTTAAGCTTTTTCAACATGTTGATATCCTTCAACATTGCCAATCAAATCCCTTTACTGACTCCATTTACCTTATTCCCATGCAGGTTTTTTAATTGAATGTTTGTTCTCAGCTCAAACTTCAGAGGTACTTCCCGTTGCTACATCACCTGAGTGTGGGATGTATGATTCCTTCTACTACCCTCAAGTGATGTTTTGGCATAGTTTTTGTGGCTGTATTGATTTCTTTTTCTTATTTGTTTCCGTCTTGGTTTGCTCTCTTCCATTGTTATTGTTTGGTTGGGCAGGCATGGTTAGGTCAGGTTATACAGAGAATTCTTGCCTTGGTACACCCGCTTGTCTTTGTACTGTGGTGGAGCAGAGGTCCTGGTGGTTTGGGTATGAAGGATACCAAACATTATATATATATATATATACTGCATATATATATATACAGTATACCGGGAGCCAGTCGGCCGAGCGGACAGCACGCTGGACTTGTGATCCTGTGGTCCTGGGTTTGATCCTAGGCGCCGGCGAGAAACAATGGGCAGAGTTTCTTTCACCCTATGCCCCTGTTACCTAGCAGTAAAATAGGCACCTGGGTGTTAGTCAGCTGTCACGGACTGCTTCCTGGGGGTGGAGGCCTGGTCGAGGACCGGGCCGCGGGGACACTAAAAGCCCCGAAATCATCCCAAGATAACCTCAAGATATATAGTTTTTTTTAACTCTAAAGGCATTTCTTTCCACCTCAGACATTCATTCCGTTGCGAGCAGGGTTCCATACACCCTCGTGTGTCATGTGTAAACCGTCTGTTGTATATGAGCAGTAACTTGGAGTTATTGTCTTGGAAGTAGAGTGCGATCCTGATTATCCAGAATGATTGGTACGATGTCTGGATAACGGAAAATTTGATAATTGAAGAAAGGATGGTGTGACATAGAATCTGGACCTAGCTTGCTTTGAGGGAGCTTGAGGCATCTCTTCACATGAACACTGATTACCTTGAAACTCCTCCCAGCTTTCCTTTACTGATTCTTGCATCAATAATCACTCTGGTTACTCAGGAAAGAGCACTTCATTACATTCATGCTTGATTTTTTTCTTTTAGAGTATTAATGATTATATGTGTATGTGTGGCTGTATTATGAGATAGGGATTGGGGATACCTCTCTTGATTGTCTGCAAACAAAGATGTCTAGCTTTTAATATATCCTTTATCTTTGCATTTAAAACATGTACTGTATTATTTAACATTTGTTCAGTCATGTTGTAAATATTTACTGGAGCAATATTTCTATGCACATATATTCATACAATATTAAAAAGACTGTTGTTTCAGATATCCAGCTCAATGGTTGCACTTGGGAGCTCTGCAACCTCTGTGTTTGACAAGTCTCCGGCCATTAACATTCCTGCCCGCATAACAGAAAATAAGACTTATTCGCACTCCTTTGGTGCTCTTAATGTTGAAGGTATGTCCCGTGTTCTTAATCTTAATATTTGCTGCTTTGGAATCACTAGTACTCAAGTAGGAATGAGGTAACCCCATTACCCTCTGGTGCAAGCAGCCATGTATCTGTTGCAGTACAAGAGGACGAAATTAGGATGAGACTTGAGCCCATTGCCTCCTTGCTTGATGAATGTGAGGGGCAGCATAATGATGGTGAATGAGTCAGTGAATGGAATTGTACTTCCAGAATAGTAACTACAGTACATTCATTATATGCTATAGTTGAATAAATGTTGGGAATTAGTAATGGTAATGTCTTTGACACGTGGGTGTGGCGTGTATTTTATTGCAAGGTGTAGGGGAACAACCTAGTAGATAAATGACACAAATGTATATTTATAAAACACACATGACATTCCATTACATAATTCATCATTCCTTATAAATCAATGAATTTAGAAGGAAAATAAACTTATATCTTATCACTCAAATGGGATCTGGTCTCCATATAGCTCTTAGTCCATCACTGGAACTGTGATCTCCACCACCACTTCTGTCAGCCGGTGTCACACGCACATAAATCCCTAGGAAATCTGGACTCTCTCAAAAATTGCTCAGTAGGCTATCCGAGTATTCTTCTCTTCCTTTCAACCCTGTTAATACACCCCTGTGGCTTATCTTATGATATAACCAGAGAAACCACTCAGAAAACAAGGACTGTTCATCATCGTTCTTCCTTGCATCAGGTCATGATGGCGTCCCTTGCTGTCCTGTCACTCACCCCTTAATATACTATCCTTCAACATTCCCAATCAAATCCCTTTACTGACTCCATTTACCATATTCCCCATGCAGGTTTTTTTTAATAGAGTTCACTTTTCTTCACATAATTTTGCTGTACCAATACACATTATTCCTGAACAATCTCCAGCTCGAAAGGTACTACTTTGCTTGGGGGGGGGGTAATACTGCAGTCTCCCAGTTGCCAGCTGCAGATTTCTTTCAGGAAAACATTCTCTAATGCCCCCCATCAACTCTCTGTATTAGTAAACATTTTATTATAAAGACGAACCTCCGCAGGAGGTAAGGTTTGTAAGAGTTTTCTCATAGATATAATAACATGTCTTAAGACTGTCTTACCTATTGCAGGAGTTAACAAGCCATGTACACAAACACTTTACGAGGGAGAAGAGATGTCTCCACCACATTCAGTAAAGATTGGCTCAAGCAGCGGCACATCTCCAAATGAACATCCCCAGGTAATGTCTCAACTTTTTCCCTTTTAATTCAAAAGGACCATTCATGACTTTTACCTCCTTGAGCTTAGAATTCAATAACCTCATTTATTCCCAGTATTTGAGTTTTCTAAACCTTCACAAAATGATTGGCCTGTTGAACAGGCCAATATAATTGGCTTGTTGCATCATTACATAAAATATAATTGATGTATTGGTTTATATTTTGTTTTTATAGTGTTCTTCTTAGGGTGTTCTCATTGTGTATTAACTGTCTTTTTCCTCACCAGTTACAGAAAAATAGACAGACTGTCCACCGCCCAGGAAGATCACTGATAAACCCCTTTGACCCTTCACATGTTACCATCAAACTTACTTCCAATCGTAGGAGATGGATCCACATATTTCCCAAAGGTATTTATATATAAAGTTATTGATGCGTCTAGTTTAGTGTTATGTGTGCTGGCCCCTCAGTAGCTTGCTTGTGCTGCAGGCTCTGGTACCAAACATACAAACACTACTAGGTTTCTAGGCTTATACATGCCTATTAGAGACCAGGTGCAAAATCTGGTTTATTGTTGAAATTAGAAAACAACCCAAAACCAAGAAAACCCATCCAGAACATACAGGTTCAGCCAACCTGTTATTTTGTTTTTGTTTTTAAAAACATTAATTTTGTTTTTCTGCATTCTAGTCAAGCATAGACCTATTTCGTTTCACCAGATGCTATCTATTGCAGCCATTCTTACAGCTTGAACTGAACCTTTCTTTGGCATGCAATTTTCATGTCGATCATTCATGTGTGCGCGTAACCACTTGTATTGTAGGTTCAAAGGTAGATAAACAGACTATTAGATAACATTGCTTGATTAATAAGAGCCTGTTTTCAGATCAGTCTGGTGTTCTAATCCAGCAGCATCACTATCATGATTCTAGCAGCAGGGCTAAGGAAAATGAATTGTCGTCTTCTCTGAGCACCCCCGACAACGAAGTACAGCATCCTCTGCACTCATCGTCTACACCCACCAGGAGCCCTGCTGCTGGAGAGCTCGTCTCACATCGTCCAAAAATCATCACATCCCAGCTCAGCCAGGAGAGTAAGTTCTTATATCTTATACAAGTTTTATAATTACTGCTGGACACTAAGTCTAAGCACCCCATCACCTTCACCCCCCTCACCTGCCTCTGTAACACTCGCCTACACCCCTTCCTCTGCCCCTGTACCCCCTCATCTGCCCCTGAACCTCCCTCATCTGCCCCTGTACTGCCCCCTCATCTGCTCTCTTGTCCACCCTTACCTGTCCCTGCACCCCCCCCCCCTCACTTGCCCCTGCACCCCCTCACCTGCTTTGTACCCCTCATTTCCCCAGTACCTGCCCACTTAACACCTTTTATCTATATTATTCAATACTGGTTTATATTCTGTATGGTACAGAGACAGTGAAGAAACAGTAGTGATTTTTAAGAATGTATGAACTAGGCAGAATGTTTTGTCATTGAGCGTTAACTATGTGTAGCTTAATGTATTATGGCTTCAAGTTGCATGTAACGAAATTTGTACAGAATCTTCTCTTATTTTTGTGCAGGTATTAATGGTGGTCGTCGTGATCCTCGTCCCTGGACATCATCATCACTTGCCAGCTCAGTTGCATCAGTTGACAGTAATGTAGCATTTCACATATAGAAGCTTAACTAATTATTGTACCATTTGTCATTTTTATTATATAATTCAAATTAACATTGCCAATTTAGTTTTTAATTTTCTAAACTATCCAGCTTGGTTTCCCACTTTGGTAAGATACCACATTCACTGGGAAAACATATATATTATGTAATGTGCTTCATCTTGCCATCGACCAGAGAAGGCACCCAGAAAGGTAGGAGAATCAAAACAGACTACTGCCTGGTTGAAAAGTGTGACCTACTTCAAAAAAACAAAAAAATCCCCCACAAAGAAAACAAGCAAAACTTCGTCCAACTAACTCCCCTGCACGTTAGCGCCACCCCATCCCCGGGGGAAAGGGAGAGCCAGCTTGAATGAGCCAGGCCACCCACCTACCAGTTCTTTGAATGATGAAAGCTGCTGACCAGAGGGAGGGAGGGAGGGTGTCAGGGAGCCTCTGGGGCTCACCCAGAAACTGACGTTTCATTACATTCAATGCTGGTTTTCTGTGGGGAGCCCTGTCAGCTCCCTGAATCTAACTACCCACAAAGAAGAAAAAACAGGGACCTTTTAGGGAAACAAGCACTGCAGGTCTCAAATTAAGGAACAGACGGCCACGACTGATGGCCCAAAGCAACACAAGGCTGCAGAGGATCTGGGATGTACACTAGATATCTGGCGCGAAGACCCCGTTACACCTCCAAAACCCCCAAGCCTGACTAATATCCTAAAATATATTCACAAGCACAGCCATGAGAGCGACATAGTTCGTAACAGGATGGGCCCTGTTACTACTTTTGAGGATGTAGGTTGCACTTTTTAACCAGGTTTTGATTTGCTTACTTTTCTGGGTGCCTTCCCTGGTCGATGACAAGATAACATACTTCACATGTAGTTCATGGGCTATTGCTCCCTGTGCCTCTCTGGGGGGGCTAGTTTCTAGCTTGTGGTCTCAGTAGGCATACAAAGAACTGCAACTGATGACACTTAAGTAGTATGGCACTTGATCAGTAAGATAGCTTCAGAGAGCCTCCGGGGTTCACTCAGACACTAGAGTTTAATTACATTCAACGCTGGTTTTTCCTCTCAAAAGGTGGCTTTGAGATAAAGGTATGGGAAATATGCTAGATGTGGTTAAATCTCTTTACAGACAGGTTCTCTTGGTTGTTGCCTTTCATGATAGGTTGAAATGATAATTTTGCTCAGTGAAATCAGTCAATAGAGCATGGGAAATATTAGTCATGAATATCTCTTAATTTTCCAATATCTCTTAATATGGTTCCAATCATGTTTCAAGTGATTTATGTTTTAAATTTTATGTTGGAATTGGTTTTCATTCACTCGGGTGAATAAAAACTTCACCATGCAGTTTTTACTGGACCTGGTGTGAAATAGGTGTTAAATATACAACATAGTAGTCAAAATATGAATACATAGTTTGATATTGCAGCTGTTACCAAATACAATATGTATACTTTTCTTAGGAAGAGGAAGCCATTATCATCATATCTTGTATATTAGGGCACATTAAATTACTTTGCAATATTTTAATTTGTATTACATCAGTTTAAGAAAATAAAAGTTTTTGCCTTTCTCTATAATAGGCAACAATTCTACCATTGAATTATTCTGGCAAGTGCACATGAAGATTATTACACTGCAACACTAAAATGAGATCCTTTATCTACACCGTAATTAACTTTGACATGTGATACAGTAACTGATTTTGAGTTGATAGGATTTAAGATAGATCTGGTGCAAGACCCGAGACATATTACTGCAACTGATGTTTCAGTATCATTACGAGGCGTTGCGACACCTCAGAAGACAAGTGTGGGCAGTGGAGGACTGCGAACTGTAGCTGGAGGAACCAGCGGCAAGGTCAAGTGCCCTGCAACCTTACTCTGGGGCGCAACTGGAGAGCAGGAATGGACAGCTGCTCTTACAACAGGTAACTCTCTTCCCCTATGGCAGATTGGCTGCTACATAGTTTAAACACCATTGAGAAAGTTATATTAATACTGTAAAATGTTTTTTGTAATTTTGTTTCTGTATGTGGAAGTTTTCATATACAAACTTTTGCATATTTAAATGTCTTATTTTATTTTATTTTATGCTGGTAAGGGCCCTCTCAGTAGCTCCCTAAACTCGGTGCTGGTACAAATAAGTCTTGGGGAGATGCACAAGGCTTCCGAGACTCGCACCATCCTACCGTGAGCCAATTCTGGAATTTGACTCTGGTTATGAGGTAAGGGAAACTTGAGGATTGGAAATTCTGAAGTTTCCTCAAGAAATGTTAAATATGTATTCCCTGGAGTGCAAGCGGGATTCATAATAATTTACATTTGGAAAATAATAGGAGGACTGGTTCCAAATCTGCACACACCAACAACACCACGTGAGACCAGAAGGCACAGCGAGATGTGCAAAATAGCCCCATTGAAAAGAGAGGTGCAATTGTCATGTTGAGAGAGAACTTTATTAACATCGAGGCCCAAAACGTTTCAACACTTTTCCCTTACACATACGGGGCATAACTGGCCCACCTCTCGCAGTGTTGAAAAGAGAAGTCAACAAGCACCTTTAAAGGATACCTGATCAATTGGGCTGTGACTTGTACTGCAAGCAGCTGCATCGATCAGCCTAGTTGATCAGACCAGCAACCAGGAGGCCTGGAGGGCTGCGGGGACATTGATCCTCGAAATTATCAACAGGTAGTCAACAGGTAAATGTTGGCTCGATGGCTTTAGCATGCCATCTCTCGCTGGTAATTACCCAAGTGTAGATACAGGATCGGAGTTATGCTTGTGGTGCCCCGTCTTCCCAGCACCCTTCATCATATGATGCTTTGAAATTACTGGTGGTTTTGGTGTCCACAGGTTGTGTGTGTGTGTACTCACCTAATCACCTAATTGTGCTTGCTGGGGTTGAGCTCTGGCTCTTTGGTCCTGCCTCTCAACCGTCAATCAACAGGTGTACAGGTTCCTGAGCCTATTGGGCTCTATCACATCTACACTTGAAACTGTGTATGGAGTCAGCCTCCACCCCATCACTTCCTAAAAGTGATGTGGTGGTAACTAGTAAAACACACACACACGAGTAAAAGTGTGTGTAATTATCTAAGTGTAGTTACAGGATGAGAGCTACGCTCGTGGTGTCCCGTCTTCCCAGCACTCTTTGTTATATAACGCTTTGAAACTACTGACGGTCTTGGCCTCCACCACCTTCTCACCTAACTTGTTCCAACTGTCTACCACTCTGTTTGCGAAAGTGAATTTTCTTATATTTCTTCGGCATCTGTGTTTAGCTAGTTTATATCTATGACCTCTTGTTCTTAAAGTTCCAGGTCTCAGGAAATCTTCCCCATCGATTTTATCAATTCCTGTTACTATTTTGTATGTAGTGATCATATCACCTCTTTTTCTTCTGTCTTCTAGTTTTGTGTGTGTGTGCTTGTGTCAACACTGCCAGCACTGTTCTCACCCCCATCCTTGAGAGCTGTTGTGTTTAGACATGTTCTCTTCCTCAGCTTAAGAGTTGGTAGAATCTGGTTCTAGAGAAAAGTACAGTACTGTATTATAGGTTTGAGAAAAATACAACCTAGAATATGTCTTAACAATGTATAGTACTGTTGATGTTACAAGTATAATTTTAGGCATTAAAATTGTTCAAAGGTTATTCCAATTTATTATTACTGTATCTGTATGTGTAAAGCTATTACTTAATCTTAAATAAATTACAGAACTAATATATGTACAGTACACACATATTAAAATCTAAATTTAAATAGCATAGAAGTGATGTATGTATGTATGTACTCTCCTAGTTGTGCTTACGGGGGTTGAACTTTGGCTCTAAGTATGTATGTATGTATATATATCATACCTAAAAGCCATAACTGCACTTCTTGGCCTAGTATGCAAGGTCTGATGTGCCTAACAGACAGAATGATTTTTATTATTTTCAAATATTTCTTTCCTTATTGGTTCTTTTCTAACAGTAATAATCTAATGTACTGTATTAGAAACATGAATTACTGACTTAGTTGTGTTTGGTTATTTAGGTTAGGATAAGTTTGGATAGGTTAGGTAGGTTGGGTAGGTTAGGTTAGGGTGATAAAATTTTGACGTTACCCCTACACTGCGCAAAGCGCCTTTAGGCGCTCTGAGAGTTGTGCTATTTTTTTTTTAATTAGGCTATATTTTAATGTTTTTAATGTTTTCATTACTCTTTGTGTTTTTAAATGAAAATAGTTGAGTTTGGAAACATTTTGACATTAAATATTTATAAAAACAACAAGAATATGTCCATGACAATTGCCCCAAGAAGTTTTTGCCAAAGCCAGGTGCGCAGTGCAGGGGTTAATTTTGACTCATAATTGTATAGTGACTCAAATAATATGTATAGTGTAATACCTAGAGAGATGATAAGGTGTGAATAATTGTTGAAGAAAGAAATGGACACATGCTCAGAAGGTTAAATGATATGCAACTTTTATTTAATTTGAGGTATGTGTTTAGGCAATTTATAAAATCAGGGGTAATATTTGTTCATAATAGGGTTGGCTCCTACCTGATAAGAAGTGCTGGCCGAGTTGTATTATGAATTCTCCAACCTGTTCTTTTAAAAATAACGTCGCTTTTGGCTGTTTGCCCGTATGGCCGAAAGTGGACGTAATTTGAAAATGAAAAAAAATTAAAATAAATTTTGGATTTTTTTTCTCAACAACAGTAAGTTTAGGGTTCTCTGATAGGTTAGGTGGGCAGGCAATTCTCATAAAGTTTCAAAACGTTATGAAAAACGTTAATTGAAAGTCTCCTTTTCTAACCTGTCCGAGTAAGCTGGACGACTCAAACAGAAAACGGAACAGTACGTCACATTTGTGAGTCGATTTCATTTCAAATTACGTCCAAATTTGACCATAGCGCGCATATGAGCCAAAAGTGACGTTATTTTTAAGAGGACGGGTTGAATTATCAGTCCAACCACTTTGACTAAACAGTAGAGCAAGGTGTTTAATGGGCCCAGCCAGAGGCTTAGGGGCCATGCAGGAATATCCTTAAAAAAATAAAGTAGAGCAACGGTCCCGCTTTTTGGAGGTTGGTGTTCAACCCTCGACCGTCCAAGTAATTGGGCCCCATTCTTTTCCTTCATCTTATTTGAAATCCTTATCCTCATATTCCTTCCAAGTGCTATATAATGCTTTCTTCCATAATTTATGTATGAGTTATAGATTGTTTTCACACAATAAAGTCGGTCATTTGGCCCCAAGTTCCATGTGGGTGACCCCCACATGGAACTAAATATGATATGAATATTTACCATAGATAAGAAAGTTGCAATTATAATCTAGTGTACAATTTTTCCTGGTAGTCTAAAGATTTGATGGTTGATATTGTAAGCAATAGTATGATATGATGCTAAATATGTAGTAGGTCATACATTTTCATGAAAGGTGTGTGTGTTTGTCGAGTATTTGAGTGTGATGAGCCAAAGGGATTAGGAGAACTAGAGACCAGAACCAAAGGGTAAGAAAGTTAGAACACCTGGGAATGTGGCATGTGCTTTGACAAAAATGTTAAGATCCTTTTAGTTATATATTACAGAGTGAGGGAAGCTGTCTAGGAAATAGGTGCACTGACAGGGAATCATTTCAGTGCTGTTGATGATTTTGATTGGTTACAGTAGGTTATACTGTACAGTTACTTAGGCTAAAGTGAAGATTTTGAAAAATTCTTCTGTTTTGATAGTACAGAATTTGTTAATGAATTGTGCTTATTAACCTTCATTACATTATTTTCTCTGTTTATCATCACTTTATATTACTGTATCAGTTTATCAAATTCATGCACCTAAATATTTCTAACAATTGCGTTTTAGTATAATTTTCTTTAACATGGATAACTATCGATTATATTTATTTCAAGAAAAAAAATGGTCATTATACATTTAAAAATTGTCAATGATTCTTCAGGACTTGAAAATAGTTGACTAATTATTTACTTGTAGAATATTTTGACTCAAAAGCAAAAACACACATGCTCACACAGGCTTACTCACACTGTCTCTGTTTATATATATCTATATATCCTTCAATCTCTATCTCCATCACTATATCTTGCCAGATAATACATCAAAGTGCATAATTTCACTATGGGTTGACGATCCTTTCAAGGTGTTGACTGGAAAAGTTTAACTCTGCCTGCATGTCTGCCAATTACTACCGACTACTTCCCCGAAGACCAGTCGTTGCACAACGACTACGTGGTGGCCGATTATAACCTTCTGCCAGATGACATGGAAGAACCAGCCAAGCCAAGCAGTGGGAACAAACCACTCACAACGAAGATGGTGTTTTTGGAGCTGGTGGCACAGAGGCTTTCTCAGGTACCCGTCACATTTGATTTGTTGACTGGCTTTTCTACCTATTCCTCCTCCTCTTCTTCCTCCCTGTCCTTTTTGAATATGGTAACTAGAATAAAAATGGTTTTGCTTAGATGTACTCTTGAATTTTGAGTTGCTTAGTTCCTCTTCCATTATATATTTAAGCAATATATTTCCTTCACAAACTCAGTGTTCTGATTTTGTGTTTCTGAAATTATGCACACAAGAGAGTTGCATCTTTCAGGATGACAATATGAACATGTTCATAAAGAAATATTTCACAAGCTCAAAGTATATTTTTGTGTAGTATGTCAACATCTATTACATTCTATTATACACTTCATAACCAAATATTTACATTTACAGAAATTGGAATAAATAAGCAGTATTGTATAAATCTCCTCTGTGTTTTGCTTACAGTTTAAGTACCATCATAAACAAAGGTCATCTTGCTACATCTTTTTAAGATGAAGAATTGTTGATGAATTAAGAGTTGAAGAATTAATTTCCTTCATGTACGGTAATGTCGTTTTGGTTTTTGTTTGTGTAGGGCTTCCAGATGATCATGCTACCAGCAAAGAGTCAGACGCAAGCAGTTGACATCTATGGCAGCAATCCTCGGTATTCTGGTATTGGGTCTCTCATGCGGACAAGGAGTCACACAGACGAGTCATCTCAAGAGTATCGTCTTTCCATCGGTAGAATCTTTCATAAAATACTTTTATACGGATCAACAATAACAGTTACTATTTACAGACCGAGGTAAGCACGATGTATCTCTCCCATCTGCTAAATTGAGAGTTCATTTGAATGTTTTCATAATCAAATATGCTTTCTTATATTATTTTGTCTTATCCAATCAACTTTTTTTTTATGGTTTAAATTAAGATCAGTCCTCAAAAAAATAGAAAGATTAATGCTTCATCGATGTTGTCATGTGAAATACTGTATACACATATATTTAATTTTGCCCTGCAGTTAACAAAAGCAGAAATAACTTGCTTATTTTAACATGTTATGATAAGATGCACTTTTTTTTTTTTTTTTTTTTTTTTGAGATATATACAAGAGTTGTTACATTCTTGTACAGCCACTAGTACGCGTAGCGTTTCGGGCAGGTCCCTGGAATACGATCCCCTGCCGCGAAGAATCGTTTTTTTTCATTCAAGTACACATTTTACTGTTGCGTTAAACAGAGGCTACAGTTAAGGAATTGCGCCCAGTAAATCCTCCCCGGCCAGGATACGAACCCATGACATAGCGCTCGCGGAACGCCAGGCGAGTGTCTTACCACTACACCACGGAGACTGCTACTTTTCTGTAAAGTATCCAAGGTGGCTTCCTATTGCTAGCTTCTTTTGATAGCTTTACACCTATCAGATTACACTAAGCCTTTGTGAGTCATTAATAGCCTACTGGAGACGAGGGGCCAAAACCTATTTGGTAGCTATGAGGTAGCTCAACCGCTAGTTCCACCTCCCCACCACCAAGTGCCAGCACCAAGAGCTAGTGGCTCAGGAAATGAACCACCTGAAATACACGTGATGCTGCATAGTACAGTGCCCCATCTGTTGACTTGCCCTTCGACTCCCAGTTTATATTCAGATAGGTGTCGGTCATCCTTGGCTCTCTGGGGCCCATTGGCTTATGTATAGTTTTACTTTTAGTATGGTTTCATGTGCATGTGTTTACTTGCCTCTGCCATTTGCCTGCTGGGTGGGTGACAGCTTCCACCCTGAGGCTTGCAACATGTACCATCATTGGGTTTCTGTATTATATGAACCCCTATCCAAAAACAGGACTTATCAGGGAGCAGCTACTCCAAGGGAATGTTTTTCCTGTATGTGATGATTGAAGTTTGGTGTCGACATTGTTTTATGATCCAGATTTGTTTGATTTGTGTGGGTTTTGATTTCCACTGAATCATTTACTGGAATGTAACTCGTATACAAATTGAGGGTTGCTTGTACTTTCATGGGTCACTAGGACCATTTCTTGTAATAGATAGTGGCTTCATAAATGAAGCCACTAAGAAATCAAAACCAAGAAATCAAAATTTGGGCTGGACGGTAGAGTGACGGTCTCGCTTCATGCAGGTCGGCGTTCAATCCCGCGACCGTCCACAAGTGGTTGGGCACCATTCCTTTCCCCGTCCCATCCCAAATCCTTATCTTGACCCCTTCCCAGTGCTATATAGTCATAATGGCTTGGTGCTTTTCCCTTGATAATTCCTTCCTTCCACTTCATAAATGATTTTTGTCATATTCACAAGTGGGAAAGTACAGTTCTGTAAAAAATCAGGAATAGAAAAATAGAGGCATGATTTATGGAGGAGAATATATTTGAATATATAATGTATATTAATATATTTTTTAAGTTTCCTCCTTTCACTATATTGTTTTCCTATATTTAAATATTTTTCAGGCATCCGTATCCACAACTGAGACGCCAGTACAAGTATAGATTCCAAGCCCCCGACATGAGCAGCTACGAGGTGTCATGGTTGAGTTTCGTACAGAGAGGCTAGAGACTTACATGTGGAATCATTTGGATAATTATATTTGCTTTCGTGGAGAATCACCAGATTATCCACTCATTGAGGTAGAATATAGGGAGTTAATTATTACAGTACTGGAATCCCTCTATTTGTGCTCAAGATGCATTCCTTGAATCATGGTTTTTAATCAAAATTATGCAAATTGAGACCTATTTTCCAATAAGATTCAGTGGCATAATGGGACTATGCATTCTTCAGAAAAAGAAATTACAAAAATACATGAAATAAAAATCAGGCAGCATGCCATACAAGTACAGTACTGCAGTACCTACCAGAGATAGCAGCTTGGTGTATGTGTTGAGACCTCATGAGGGCTAAATATTACTTGGAGTTGTCCAAAGAGGTAAGATTGCATTTTCATTGTCCCAGGAGATGTATATTCTTGATGCCATTCATTTCTGTCAGTATTGTAAACTTACTAAGGCGAGCCTCCTCATTTGATAATTTCTTTCAGTATCTGAGGGTATTGTGCACAGACCATTCTGAACCATTAATTAAATTTAACACTTGCATTTTCACCCCTAAACTAATAGTTTAATTGTCGCTCTCTCATTTTGAGGCACCAATGTCACTTGCTGGATGACTACCACTTATGTTTGCATGTGGTTGTTAAAGTTCTACAGCTGTAAACAGATAAAATGTGTATGACGTGCGTATATCTCAAGTGGTAACTTAGACATTGAGGGAGAGCACTTAAAGTACATTGCACCCCAGGTTGATCCCATTGTTAAGAAAGCAGACACACAAGAAAAACAATTAAATTAGAATTTTGTTTTCAAAGTCTCATGTTTTATTTTTTTTAAATAAGGCCATACATCAAATTGAATGGATGTAAATTCAAAAGGAGTTTTATAAGGTCATTAAATTCAATTGGAAGCACTTAAATAGAGGGATGACAGTTCTGTTTTTCCTTAAGAGGTTGTTGAAATATTTATAACCTACTACTAATTTTATCATATTAATGGGTGATATATTGTGCTGTGAACCTTGTTATATTCTACCATATGTTATCTGAGTGCTCTTAGCCTATGTTGTATCAACAGTAATTCATAAGGACACTAGGAAAAACAAAAGTATGCATGTGCTGTATCAGGCTTGGATATGCATATGCATGGGGAAAAGGCTTACAGATTTCAGAAGAGAGGAAATGTCAGCATTGTGAAGAACTGCCTAACAAACTCCTGGCACATTATCTAACACAGTGCAAAACAGATTACCACTGAGATTTAACACGTTGGGTGCCATGTGGCCGTCGGTGGGTTACTTCTCTTCTACACTTGTGGCTTGCATGGCCATCAGTAGGTCTTATATGTATTTGCTTTCAGCTCTTTACACACACAGTACTGTATTTGTAGTTTTTGTACGCCATAAAATCTAGTCCCCTGATGTATTAGTAGCTTGGTTAGGTGGGTATGTTTTGATGTACCACATATTACAGTGGAACCTCTACTTACGAATGCCCCTTCCTACAAATTTTTCGAGTCACGACCCCAATTTCGTCGGAAAATTTGACTCGACTTATGACCTTTGCCTTGACTTGCGACTTTGTTGATACATGTACGGGTCGATGGAGCGTGTGGTTCCTAGTGGCACGGGCGACCCCGCTTCAGTTTACCAGTCCTCATGCTTAGTGACGATCGCGCTTGAATTCTTTGTAAAGAATTTCATTATTTTTGTGCTTTTTTATTTTTTGAACATAAAAGTAATTACTGTATTATATATCACGCAATATATCAAGAGAAAGAAAGAAAGAAGGTCCCAAGAAAGTCAGCGATAAGGTTCAACCTAAGAAAACACATGTGAGGATGACCATAGCGGAAAAACAAGTCTCTATGGAAAGGTTCTTAGTGAGACAAACAAGCAGTGAGCCACACCAAGGTCCTAGTGGTATGCAGACAAAACGTAGGAGAGAAAGTAACCCCAGAGAAGTCATCACTGCCTGATGTTATAATGGAAGGGGACTTCCCTTCCAAACACTAACACCTCTCCTCCTCCTCTCCTCCTCACTATCTTCCATACGCCAACAAGTCATCAATAAAGATAAGCTATAACTTGTACATACTATAGTACAAAATGTGTGTATTATGAATGAAATGTATTTTAAAGTTAATATTTTTGGGAGTGTGGAACAGATTAATTCAATTTACATTATTTCTTATGGGAAAATTTGTTTATGACCCGTTTCTGGGAATGGATTAAATTTGTAAATGGAGGGGCCACTGTAGTTTTATTTTCATACAATGAAAGGGATTCATTTTCTTGCAATATATTTATTTACTTGCAAACTAAAATTACAGGTAATAAAATACAGTATATTTATTTTGTGAAAGAAACATTATATGGTTCATATTAAGATAACAAAAATTGAGTTTACAAACTAAACAAGTCAATACAATTTTTCCTTATGCTAATCTTGATAACACACAAGACATTTTGGTAAGTTACATAGTCCACAAATTATATTAACTTTTTAGTATATATGCGAGCATATCTGCTTGCTTTCTCTCTGAACGATTTCCTATAGCAGGTGCTATATCATTTTTGCTCTGATCCTCTTTAACTGTTCAACTTCCTTCAAGGTTGCTGTTGATATTGAAGGTGCTCTTGATGTTAAGAGTGTTCTAAACCTTTAATGTGGGACTGTTAAACCTGGCCCCTTTATAATGGCATAGGGAGCATGAGGATAACTGATCAACTGAGAACAAGAAAAGATCTTCAGACAGTTCAGCAAGGCAATACAAACAATCGCCAAGATAAACGTACCTTGAAAACCGAAATGCCAAACTGACTGAAGCACTTGTTCATAAAGCAGAACCCTCACTAGTTACATCTGTACACCATCAGGTGACCAAGGACCTAGCTATTCACATCCCCCAATTGACATATCAGTTATTTTGCCTGTCAGATCATATCAACAAGTCACAATTGTGCTACTCATGCACACTAATGCTCTTCAAGTCCTGGTTATTCAGGTAATTGACAGCTGTTTTAGACTTTGTCCTGCAGGAGCCATTTCCTTGTGTACCTGTGTATTTCAGTACATATTTGCTTCAAGAACATGTATTTCTACATGATAGTTCACAATAATGTCCAATTTTGTTGTGTAGACTGCTTTCCTTATTAAATCCACCAAAATCTACTTCTTGTTTTGTTTTTCTTCTTGTTCGCGGCCATCTTGAATTTCGTCATCTGCCTTGTTTACACTATGCAACTTTGTCTCATCCACTTCTTTCACTTCCCATGGCACATAAGTGTTATTTCGCCTATTTTTCAAATACATTACACCTTTATGTTTCTTGGGACACCACTCACGGTCATCAACTTGTTCTACAATACTTAGGAATTTGAAATCTCCTGGAGCTCATCTGATGCAGGTGTTGACTCAGGCTGGCTGCCAGAGAGTTTGTGCTTCACTTCTTGTGTTTACTTTAACAGCTCACCTCTAACTGCGTGTGTTCATAGTTACTATTTCTGGGTGCTAGCTGGTGTTTCTTGTGTCCAGCCAGAATTGCCTTTCCTGGTGGGTTTGGGTTGCTGTCCGAGAGTACCGTCCTCCTGTGGAGGGAGCCTCACCTTTAGCAATGAGGCTTACAATGCCTCACCTCCTCTGGCAGTGAGGCTTTACAATGCCTCACCTCTGTGAGGCATTGGAATGAGAGCTGTTGGGGTTTTCATTTGAGGGTCGCATAGGTTTCTTGCATGCTTGTTTTATGGTGTGCCACTTTCACACACTACAGCTGCCTATGCCTCTTGGCTGTATTTAATGTCTGATATTTGGTGAGGGCCGGTCCGTCTAATTACCGCAAGCTACCACAAGCTACACAAGCTTCACAAGCTTCACTAAGCTTCCTAGCAATATGTTAGTAATGAATAAATATGATATATTTACTCATTATAATGTTGGTGCTGAATGTACAACACGAAAAAACATAATTTTAACCTAAAAAAGTATCTTTTTATAAAGAAATTAGGCGAAAATAAAGAGCTGGTAATGCCAAATCATGTCGACGATCCAAGCGTCGGTTAGGTTGGGTTAGGTCACTTTAACCTATCATATTTATTCATTACTAACGTATTGCCAGGAAGCTTTGTGAAGCTTGTGTAGCTTGTGGTAACTTGCGGTAATTAGACGGACCCGTGAGGGCCTCTATGATGAGGGTCCCTATGATGAGGATCCCTATGATGAGGGCCCCTATGGTGAGGGGTCTATCCTTTGGGACCTGCCAAACCTTTGCAGTTTTTGGGCTTCATTATGGACTGCCATCCAATTTTGCTCTCACTGGGTGAGAGTTTGCATGATATACCTCAGACTTGCTATATTCTGATGGCCATTCTTACTGCCTCTGTTATGCTGTGTGCTAGGTGGGTGATACATTCCACCCTGAGACCTGTGTCATGTGTTGTCACTGGGTCTCTATTTTAGTTGAACCTCCTTCTAGGGACTCAGTTTAGAAGCTGTCACTTTATGGGCAGGTTTTCCTGTATGCATAGATTGTGGCTTAGTGTCAACTTGATTGTCCCAGAGTTGGCCTAATTGTGATTTTACAGACTTGGAGCAGATGGTGGTGTCTGTTTGCTCCAAGTTCGCTGCTTCATCTCATATCCCAAGTCCAGCTGGTGTTGTTCACTGGACCTTGGTGTCTTCCCCCTTTGCTTCCATCTCCAAAATATGAGGGTTTCGGAGTCTGGGGGTTTGGTGATTTCTTTGGATGAAGCTTTCTTGGGGTACTGTGCCTTCAACTTCAATAGAGGAGGGAGTTGAGTCCCCATTTCCTGCTAAGGATTCGCTGCCTTCTGTTTCTCTGGGGAATAATGCGGCTGTAGATCCTTCTCTGTGGGGAGATTCATTTCTGTCCTCTGAGTCTGTATGGAGCATCACTGTCTTGGTCCTTCGTTTCCTTGGGTGTCCGGGGCTGGCGGGAATTCTGAGATCAGTTGCTGGGTGCCTTTCCACCGTGATTGATCTTTGAATTGAAACGCATTATCACGGATAAGAAACATAATTGCAGTGTGTTATATGACACACCAGGTAAAATAATTGACATGTCAAGTGGGGAAAGTGAATAGGTAGGTGTGTGGTGATCTTGTGTCATGCAGGTGTAACTAGCAAGCAATCTGCTTTACAATCGAGCGGTTCAGTGTTACATTTTTTACCTTGCTAATTGTCTGTATTGTCTCTCTTCCCTTTCTTGTGGCTTTTTCTAGGACCGAGTTGATCTACTGTCCTCATGCTCTCCACACCTGAATAGAGGGGGGCCAAGTTTTGCTTCTGGTCCATGGTAAGCTTACAATGACTTGCAAATGCCTGGTGAGGATTAAATTGGGTGGAACTATCCAGGTAGCTAGCAACAGGGAGCCACCATAAGAATCTTCCCAGAAAAAAAAATACTAAAATAAACAAAATTATTATGCGAGTATTCGTTAGAGTGCTGCTATACAGGTATTCATTAGAGTGCTGCTATACAGGTATTCATTAGAGTGCTGCTATACAGGTATTCATTAGAGTGCTGTTCTTTAAAGTGAGGACCCAATGTACTAACAGAAATAGTCTCTGGAAGATGTTAACCTATTTTAACATGGCGCTCAATGTGTTAACAATGTAAAAGTTGTAAAACACATCCGATATAACTTTACTGAAACTAACATCAGTCATAAACACTTATCTACTACCTAAGTAATAGTGACTTGCATAACATGCAAAAAACAAAAGAAAACCATACAAGTTAATTACAGAATGACTTATGTGATAACCATCTTATGTCTGTAGTGTTGCCTCTGCCATGGGTGCTCCTGCTGGACTGCTGCTTCAACTCTTAAGGTAATGAGACAACTATTGTAGGCTAACTGTCCACACTGCTCGTGAAGAATGCATTTGTAAATACATTGTAAAGCATTGCTCAGCTTGGTTACAGTATTCACGTGTCAGTGCTAATTTCGCTGTGCTAGCATGGTCTCAATTTTAAAGGCAGAAAATGCTATTAAGAGAGGATGAACATACTCTATATGTTTTCTTAAATTTTGTGAAACACGTAAATAATAACACTGTAGTTATAAGATTTTGTAAACGTAAATGATTACATTGAAAATGGTGATCATTAGTGATGCTCGCTTAGTGTCTTAAAACTGCATCCATTTATATAAATGTGAACATTAACGCTATCATCAGCATTGATCAATTGGTTTTGGCTTGTAAATATAAAAACTGCATATTTTCCAATATTTCTTTCAAAATTAGTTCACCCCTAATAATATTTACATTTTACAGTACAGTATATTGATAACATAAATGTCTAAATCAGTAATGCCTAATATGTTAGACAATATTGAGTAGTAATCAGCATATTTAGATTAGGTTTTATACTCAAATGTAAAAAAAAAATCTATTACCTGTATATAAAACTTTATAAAAGAAAATATTTGAGCAAATTTAATATTTAAATTTAATATGCTGTACATACAATCTTTCTTTGAAACTACACCATACATGATTTTCAAAGTGTAAATACCGGTACAAATATAAAAACTCGCTGGCCCCCAATACACGACGATTGTGCATATGAAGTAAAAAAATAATAATGCTGACCAGCTATTAACTCCAAACCATAATACAAATATCAAGTTAGACTGGCCACACCAAAATGATTTTTCTCAGAACTTTTCTTGGTGGCTCCCTCATGCTATCCACCTAGAACCTTCCAACTCTTGGGCAATATGCCAGACCGGGCGCAAACCAATCATAGGCATCTACCAGAGACCATGACCAGAAAATTGTTCCAATACAGTATGGCCTTGGGGATATTCAGGTTTATGGTTAGTGGTACTCAGACAATGTGCCTGCCTGCTGCTCAATACCTCATCAGCATTGCTAGGCAGCACTGGACAATCTTGGTATTGGGTTGGTTGACCCGGCTTGGTACCTAATCAATGTTTCTAGGCAGCATTGGACAATCTTGGTGTTGGGTTGGTTGACCCGGCTTGGTACCTAATCAATGTTTCTAGGCAACACTGAAAAATCTTGGCGTTGGGTTCGTTGACCTGACTTGGTACTTGATCAAAGTTTCTATGCAGCATTAGACAATTTTGGATGTTGGGTTGGTTGACCCGGCACTGAGTCCCAATGAAGTTATTTGCTACTCCTCCCTCTTACCCCAGGGTAAGAACATAAGTACTAAAGAAGAAATGAAACTGCAGAAGTCTTATTGGCCCATACAAGGCATCTCCTATTTATATTCACCAAAACTCATTCAAATGTAGCATGTCTAACTTATAGTTGAAAAATCCAGCAATCCTACAGCTTATGTTACCCAGTACAGCAATTTGTTCCTTTAATCTACAGCCATACAGTATTTTCAAGCCAGTATTAACCCAATTCTTTCCTGATTCTAAACTTGTTCAGTTTATTTCCATTGTTTAATGTTCTATTTTGTGATGATGTAATGTATTTAAAGCCTTATATTCCCTTATATTCATCTTTTCATTAATAAAAATACTTCATTCCTGTCATCCTTTACTTTTCAGATTTCTTGAGATTGTAAATTAAGCTTTTTAAATATTTTCATAAGGAAAGTTTCTAATTTCAGAGATTAACTATGTTATCTCCCTCTATACACATTCAAGTGAATCTATGTCCATTCTGTAGAAGTGACCAAAACTTAACTGCATAGTCTAAATAGGGGTTTGACTGGAGCAAGATAAAGCTGAAGAATAATAATAGATGTCTTATTGCTAATGCTTCTAGAAATGTCCCAAGTACAGTATATCCTATTTGCTTTATTCTGTATGTTTATGCTTTGGTATTTTAGCTTAAAATGCCAACTAATCATGATTCCCAAATCTTTTTTGTATTCTAATTTTGCTATTGCCCTTCTTGCCGAGTTCTTTTTCTTCATGAGTTAGCACTGGAATCCTCTGAAAGTGCTCTCTTAAAAATCCAACCTTGAATGCAATAAAATGCTCCACTCCTGCTCTGCCTCCTTCCCATGGTGTTCAGGGGGTCGTTGCTTGCAGTGTGCGAGTGACTGGGTTGGCTGACTGGGCCCTCGGGTGATAACTAGTGGTAGGTCCTGGACGACAAGTGTTTACACACACAGAAATCACGATAACGTGATACATTAACTGAACAAATCCACAAGGGCCGTGATGAGGGTTCGAACCTACGTCCGGGATGATCCCAGACGTGCCGTAGTCGATTGCACCACAACATGGTTAAAAAAATTGCAACCGGGAGTGCTACTGCCCTCACACGGATCCTGCAGCCTCTCAGAGACACAAATCGAAGTTTTACACAATTCTTCCATGCACCAGGGCTCTGTCAACAGGCTGTTTTGCCTTTTCACTTTCACTTCAATACACACAGAAATCACAAGATTTGACAGAGCCCGGGTGCATGGGGCAATTGTGTAAAACCCTGGTTTGTGTCTCGGAGAGGTTGCGGGATCTGTGTGAGGGCAGTAGCACTCCCGGTTGCAATTCTTTTAATGCATCTGGGATCATCCCGGACATAGGTTCAAACCCTCGTCGCTGCCCTTGTGGATTTGTTCAAGTTTTTACATATTTTTTAATAGGGTTGCAAATATTATCCAAGCAGTTGCATGTTTTGGTGTGGTGACCTTTCTGCTGGTCTTTGGCTGTGGAGATCATGTATTCCCAGACTGCCCCATGCTTTTATTGAGCCTGATGTGGTACTCTAAGCTTGGAAGGTTCCATATGGTTAGCTTGGGAGCCACCGAGGGACCCACTAGAAATAGGCATTTCATTACAGTCCATGCTGGATTTTTAACTTGACAAGCAAAATACTTCTGACTTCACTGAAAATCACAAAAAATGATGGTTAATCACTGGAGCTGAGACCTTTTCCACCATAGCATATTAAATTCAATGTCCTTTATGACTCCTCACTAACATCTATGTTCTCTCAACAAATGGGTAATCTAACTTAGCTTGGGAAGTGTGTCATTATCCTGGTTAACTCGTGACACTATCCATTCATAAAACTTGACCATATCCCACTCTTATCTGTTGATAGCAAAAATGCAACTGTACTGGCAATGTTGAGAACTCAGCAGGGAATGTGTAATGTGTTTAAACATAGGGCTGTGCAGCCAAACGTTTTTCTCTAATGTTTCTAGAATGTGTCTACTAATCTTCGACTTTTTAATAAAAGTGTTACCATGGTGCCTCTGCTTGCTTAAGATGACACCTGTTTACTTGTAGTTAATATCACACCTATTGGCCAAAGCCCACCTGAGACGGATATAATCGACTATATGTGCTATTGGCCACTATCAGAAATGTCATTAACAATAAATATATTTGGAGCCATGTATGCAACATGTATCAGGCCAAATTTGGAATATGTGGACATCTTTTGTCATTGCTGTTTAAGCTACTTAATGTTAGATTAACTGTGAAAGTGCAATGTCATATCCAAGAAACCTCAAGAAACTCATTAGAGGCAGAATCAGATTTGGTGAAGAAACAAGAGCTGGTAAAGAATTAGAAAAATTAGAAACTCCAAAAGCATCTACAAAAGAAAGGGAAGACAAGTGAGAAGTGAACCATCATCGGCACCAAAAGGATCATGACACAGAAATGTGATGAGAATGGTGTGGTAGATGAAAGTAAAAAGCCGTCAGTGCTCTGCAAGATGAATGCTACGTTGATGAAACTATCAAGGACTAAGGTAACACAAACACATGCCAAGATATGACAAAAATTGATAATAATAAAGGTAAAAATAATAATTATTGACTCTTAGATTAGATACATAGACTCTGCATTCTGCAAAGTAAGGAAGAAAATAGGATGTCCATACATTTTTTTTTGGCTGAGAATGGGTGGGAAGTCAATTGGATGGATTAGATTTTGAGTAGCAATAATTACAACCTATTATGGTTATCCATTTCCCAGTGTTGGAGACAGGAAGCTTGTTAGGCTTATCAAGGTCCCCTTAGGTCTTTGATCTTTCCCAAGATGCAACCCACAACAATTGCCTAACTCCGGGGTACCTATTTACTGCTATATGAACAGACATTAGGTGTAAGGAAACATGCCCAAATGTGTGTGTTTATAAAGGAAAACGTAAGCATGAAGAATTGCTTGTTAATTTAGGGTTAAATGTAGGTAGAATTAAGTTCAGATGAGGGATCCCAGTCATATGTACCATTGTTCCAAGAGGAAGAGTTAGAAGTGAATGGTTGCTGAGGCTTTTGGTGTCAATTGCTGACTGGGTTTCTCAGTATTTAAACTGTTAGAAGATGTAGGTGTGGGCATGTATTTGGAGAGGCAAGATCAAATAGAAGCGATAGACATGTCTTCGGCCAAGCAATAGACAATAGTCTTGGGCCAACTCCTGGTACGCATCAAAGAACCCTGCCTTCTTCATGAGGCGGGCAATACCAGCGTCAGCATTAACATGCATGGCTAAATTAACTACAGTCTCTTCCTTCAATACCCTCACATCATAAACCGAGTTCCTAAGAACTTTGTAGGACAAATTCAACTCGAGAGATGTCTTCCCAGAAGAGGAAGCCAAAAACCTTGGGAAAGATCACTATGCTGGTTATTGGTCTTCACTTGTGGCACCAGGGAAATGAATCTTGAAGCAGTGCCAAGGCAGTTTAAAATTCAAGGGCAAATTTTCTTTCTAGGAGGGGTCCTTCAGTGACTCCCTATAGCTAACTGCCTGGATGGATCAAACCATTATAATAAATGGATCAAATAGAGAGATTCTTAACAAATATATTTTGTAATAGTTCCTCACTGGGAAGGGATGCAGTGGAAATGTACCGCAGCATTGTTTAACATCTATGCTTTCATAATCGTCATTTTCTCTTCCCTCACATCGTCTCTTGCACCATTACGTGCCAAATAAATTATGTTCTACCTTATTAATATTCATTATTTAGACCCATTAGATGATCAACATCACTTTTAAAGAAAGGTTATATAAAAAATAATTAGGTAGTAAACAGATTAGTTGTGGTGAAATGCATATTAGTTATATAACTACACATTTGGCCCCAGCATGATCAGATAAAGCAAGTTTCACTGTACCACAGTGGGAGACGTATCTGTGAAGAGAATTAACAAATGAATACTGAGTGAAGGGGCCTTATAGATTTACAAGAATCAGAGAGTAGGATTGATGTGGACAATAAGCAAAGATCGGTTTGAATATTAAGGTAATCACTCCACAGGTGTGCGATTAGGTGGTCATAAAGGAAAGATTTGCATGTCTACAATATTGTTCATGTTATAAAGAGGAAAGATCTAACATGCATTTATCTTATTGATTTGTATTTCACCTCCCAAAATGCACTATTCATTTGTTATAATTATCTTCTTTGATGCCTTGTACACTGTGGGAGCTTCCCTCATTGATGAAAGACTTCCTTGGGCATTTTGCCTTCACTGTATTGGAGAGTTCTCAAGAAATATTTGAAAGTAGAGTATGTTAAGAATCATGCTTGATTATGCGTAACAGATGTTGCTACTTTCTTGCTCTGAGAAGTTTAAATGACTACTTTTAATGAGCGTGACTATGTACAAAGTAGAAAGACAAATTTGATAAGGCAGAACAGAAAATATATAAAAATAATATTGTATGCTGTGGAGATACAGAAAATATCATTTCCAAATCAGTTAATTTTGTCTGTTATATTCATTGTTTAGTTAAGTGGCGTGGAGGTAAACCTAGCCTCTTATTATGGTGTCCCTTGATTTTGTTCCAAACTATCCAGTGAAGAATGTGGTAGGATTTCTAGATTTTATCCTTATATTTTTGTGGTTGAATACTTTCCTTGTACATGAAGANGTCACAAGGGAGTACCACAGGGTTCAGTTCTTGCACCAGTGATGTTTATTGTCTACATAAATGATCTACCAGTTGGTATACAGAATTATATGAACATGTTTGCTGATGATGCTAAGATAATAGGAAGGATAAGAAATTTAGATGATTGTCATGCCCTTCAAGAAGACCTGGATAAAATAAGTATATGGAGCACCACTTGGCAAATGGAATTTAATGTTAATAAATGTCATGTTATGGAATGTGGAATAGGAGAACATAGACCCCACACAACCTATATATTATGTGAGAAATCTTTAAAGAACTCTGATAAAGAAAGAGATCTAGGGGTGGTTCTAGATAGAAAACTATCACCTGAAGACCACACAAAGAATATTGTGCAAGGAGCCTATGCTATGCTTTCTAACTTCAGAATTGCTTTTAAATACATGGATGGGGATATACTAAAGAAATTGTTCATGACTTTTGTTAGGCCAAAGCTAGAATATGCAGCTGTTGTTTGGTGCCCATATCTTAAGAAGCACATCAACAAACTGGAAAAGGTGCAAAGACATGCTACTAAGTGGCTCCCAGAACTGAAGGGTAAGAGCTACGAGGAAAGGTTAGAAGCATTAAATATGCCAAAACTAGAAGACAGAAGAAAAAGAGGTGATATGATCACTACATACAAAATAGTAACAGGAATTGATAAAATCGACAGGAAAGATTTCCTGAGACCTGGAACTTCAAGAACAAGAGGTCATAGATATAAACTGGCTAAACACAGATGCCGAAGAAATATAAGAAAATTCACTTTCGCAAACAGAGTGGTAGACGGTTGGAACAAGTTGGGGTAGAAGGTGGTGGAGGCCAAGACCGTTAGTAGTTTCAAAGCGTTATATGACAAAGAGTGCTGGGAAGACGGGACACCACGAGCGTAGCTCTCATCCTGTAACTACACTTAGGTAATTACACTTAGGTAATTACACCATATGTGCTTGCTAAGGCAGTCCTCAACCATTCCATACTGAAAAGAAAGGATTCATGGTTTGAATTATATTTTCAGGTAAGAGAAGTCGGGTGTTTACACCAGCCGAGGAGGAGTTGATTGGGCGGTTGGGTGTCTCGCTTATGGTGAAGTGTATCGAGCAGTGCTACCCTGACCAAGCACTGTGTGTCATCCAAAGTCTACATGACCACAAGATTTCTTTCTATAGTTGTATGGTAGGTAAATATTTTTTTTGTTTCTGATAGAAAACATTTCTGTGAGAAGGGGAAAGGGGAGGAGACACTGAGGGGGCCAAAGAAAAGATGGTGAATACTGGGAAGGGAAGGGAAGAGACCCTGTCACTCCTCCAATATGTTCCAGTTTTCAGAACAACCTCTTATGTGGGATTCTGTCAAAAGCCTTTTTTTTTTTAAATCCAGATAAATGCAGTCAACACAACCATTTCTTTCCTGTTAAATCTCTGTGGCTCAATCATAGAAACTCCTGTTAAATCTCTGTGGCTCTTTCATAGAAATTAAGTAGATTAGGATCTTCCAGACATAGGAATCTGCAGGACCCCAAGATCTCCCAGATCGAAACCCATACAGTCTGTCGGTTATTATATCATTTCTCTCCAGATGTTCTACCCATTTGGTACCATCCAACATGGTAACTATAGTGCAGGGAACTAACTGGTGCTATCATATAAACTAGTTAGGTATAGCATTAATTATCTACATGTCCCAGGGGCAGCTGGCAATTGTGTGTAACTTCCCGCCATGTGTACAATGTTTTAAGTTCGTGTTCCGTATCGTTTCACTTTGCTGTTAAATGTGTGCGTCCACATTGAATAATTTCCAGTGTAAAGTACAGATGTGGACTAGAGCCAAGTAAGAACACTCTTCAAGTGTGCAAGATTAAAGTACTGGTCCTAATATATGGAGCTTTAGAGTATACAGTACTTGTTTGTTGATTAAGTCCAAGATTTGTTGAACTAGTAATCTTTTGTAAAGTCCTTGTTCAATAGTGTTTATGGCTATGTTCCAGATATATTTTGTACCTCCAAGCTTAGGTCTATAGGAATACTGTATATCCTTGTGTAATTTCAGAAGCTGTTATTTTCAAAAGCCCTTTTACCTTATATAAATGTCTTTAACTTGCAGTATAAAATATGAGCTCTTGTATAAGGTATGTCCTGAAAAACCTGGTATAACACTGAATACAGTATTGCAGTCCTCCGATGAGAGCTTACTAGTTTCCATAGAGATTGCTACATTATCCCTTCTTTAGTAAGAATAAGTAGAAACACGTTCATGCCCTTACAAGAAGAGCGAACGTCTAGCATATGTAACGATTATATTACACTTCTGTATCCTGAATTTGTCTATGTACATAAAGTTGGGATTAACAAATTCACCGCTCACTTTCTGTCCAAAAATNAGTTAACAGTAGATGCAGTACAAAGAGTCAACAAGAAGACTTTATAAAGACAGAGAGCACATTCGAGCATCGTTCTCTGACTCCACACGTGTACCTGGAAATGTAATTTTGCAACCCTCGGGTGAATGTGACAATACTTGTAATTATACTTGTGACAGTAGCAAGATACGGCAGTGGTTGATAACACATGTGAAAGTGTCTCAAAAACCAACATACCAAGAGGTAGTTTTAAAAGGAAGTAAAGATAGCGTTCTTCCAAATAAGTTAATGTCAAATATTTGCAAAAATGTTGTTGGACATAATGGAAAAATTAAGTCTAGGAATGTGGGAAAACTAAAACAAGGGTAATGACTAAGGTGCTCGGAAAAAAAAATAAAAAAAATATTGAAGAAATATCTACATGTACAACCAATGGCTCAAATAATATAAAAACCAATAAAATTCCCCAAAGAGGAATTGGAGATGGCTCCAAATGCAGTTTCCATAATGAACAAACCAGATCTGCGAATGAAGGTGCGTATGAAACAAATTGGACGACTCGAATACCATTTGAGGATGTGATGGCAAGTGTAAACAGTAGGAAAATTGGGACGAGAGACCATTTACACAACCGTGTGGAGGAGAGGAGAAGGAAACTCATGAAGGAATGTTATGATGCTTTAATTGGATCTACGAGACAGTCACACAGACACATTGCAAAATTGATTGGACAAGAAATTGAGCTTGAAAATGAGTTATTAGAATTTGATGGTAGAGATCAAACACTGGAATGTAGTGAAACCGATGCTGCAAAAGTTAAAGAAAATAAACTGCTTCAAGATAAACAGAATTCTTTTGTTGCTCAAAATGAAAATACTGTACATTTCAGGAGTAAATCTGATGAATTAAGAATCAAAGATAACAATAACAATTCTGATTTAGAGATTGAGGAAATTGAAACTTCAATTACTTATTTTTGCACACCAAATATTAGAGCCACTGCTACTTCAACACAGCCTCAATTTTCCACCAGTAATATTTTCTCTGATAGTGCACTGGATGACTCCGGTGCTACCAGCACTGAAAATGTGACAAAAACTACATTGAAAGACACTGAAAAAACAAAATCAATTACTTCCCTTCCAGCAGCTCCAGCTACCACAGGGGATTGTGCCCAAACATGTATCTTACCTAGTCTTTCTGAAAGTAGAAGGGGACGGAAGAGAAAATCTGGATCAGTCGTACCAATTGATATCCCAAGGACTAAAAAGACTGGAAATTATGGTAGGATAAGTGATATATCAGAAGAGCTAGCTGGTTGTCAGGTGTCTGGAAAAACTTTATTAAAACCTAGTTCTTTAGGTAATTCTGTACTTTCATTGAATAAAGAAGAGTATTCACATTTGGACAATCCAGCTTCATTATATACCAAGGAAAATAATGAACATTTGAAGGGTAGGGTAAATAGGTTTCATGTTTTTGATAATAGCAACTTTACTCAAGGTCCTCGCAGCACTGCAAGCACTAATATGCCAGATGTTCTAAACTCATTATTACTAGAGAGTTCTGCATCAGGTAATCGAGATGGGGTTGAAAAGTATCCAGAAGTGCACCTAACACCCACTGAAAACAGGCTAAATAAATGAGCTTCACAAATGTTGAAGAATTGATAAATCATGATGCAAATGGATCATCTCTTTCAAATAATATACATGCAGAAAAATGTGATAAAAAAAATATATTAATCGGATGTGTCCCCCTCAGAGTCAGATCATAGCTGGTGCGAGAAGAATATCTGAACCAGGATCAAGAGATACAGAGAACTGCAATAAATTGGTTCCTCAGGAATGCAGTGTTGCATATGCAGCAGAGAATAATATAGAGAATGCAGGTAATTTGAAAGGAAGAAGAATCATAAATGATGTTGGTCAATCTACAAGTAAAGAGATGGCAGAAGTGGATACTGCCATTAGTACTGCAAATTCAGACGAGTGTTTGGCCGTGGATGTGTGTACTAGTTGTGAATTCGATTCTTCTGTGGTCATTCAGGACAATCATTTACATGCTACAGTTGAGGTTGACATACACTGTGTACAAACTGACAATGAATTAGACAATTTAAAAGAGAAAGAAGATGGAGTCACTTTAAAAATACAAGAAAGGAAAAGCCAGAACCAAGATACATTATTCCCTGCTAAGGCCATATCTGAAGGTGTAAATGTGTACTCATGTCAGGCAGAGTCAAGTGCTGCTTATTCTGATAACCGTAAGTACTGTAATGTTTTTTGTATTTTTTCTGAATTTATTTTTCCTGTATGTTGTGTGTGTATTTAAAAAGGCATTCTTTTTCTATAGAATGTACCATAGTATATGCCATAATAAAATGGCTTGAATTGATCTGTTCAGCACTTGATAATAATGAATTCTGTCTTCAGTAGTTACAAAAGATTCTCAACACTGTTGACTATACAAATCATGTATTTAATGAAATGAAATGGCCTTTTCTAGGTAGCCTCAGTTGCATTGGCTCTGGTACCATAGAGACAGCCACAAAACACCCAGGCCTCTAGACTTGTATATGCCTACTGAACACCAGGACCAGAATCTGGTGTGCTCATAGGGACCAGAGGAGCATGGCGATCAGCTTCATAACAGATTAAAACTGGCCAGAAAGTATAAGCAAAGCAAAATAATGTTTCTTGATCAAACAAAGAGAAGATAAAAATGGGGGAAACGGTAGTTTGTCCAATATCAACAAACCAAATACTTGTTTCCCAGTGCATCACTTGATGGCAGCACTGGTCATCCCCAGGGGCCAGATTCACGAAGCAGTTACGCAAGCACTTACGAACCTGGGGCCAGGTTCACGAAGAGTTACCCAAGTACTTAAGAACGTGTATATCTTAACCTCAATCTTTGTTGGCTTTGGTTATATATATTAAGCAGTTTACAAGCATGAAAACTTCCCAATCAACTGTTGTTATTGTTATAAACAGCCTCCTGGTGCTTTGGAGCTCATTAACTGTTTAATAATTGTAAACAAAGCCGCCAAAGATTGAGAAAAGATGGACAGGTTCGTAAGTGCTTGTGTAACTGCTTCATGAATCTGGCCCCAGGTTCATAAGTGCTTGCGTAACTGCTTCGTGAATCTGGCCCCAGTGTTCCACTTACTCACCCAGTTCATTTGCATGCCTGGTAACAAACCCAGAACTTCTGTAGGTATCTGCAATCACCACTATTTTTTTTTTTTTAAAGCTAAGTGGTGTTAGTGTTCCTTTGGATTTAGATGTTCCGCTGGAATTATGATTAGTATTTAATTTTCATAATGCTGCACAATTGTGTTTATGCTCCCCATCTGGCAGGTATGGAGCCTAGTAGTTTGCCAATGCCTTTCAGTGTTATCAACCCTAACATTGGCTTGCATTTCTCAGTTTCTCAACATCTCAATATCTATGATATCTATATCTCTGATCACGTGTCATACTACTTGAGTGTCATCAGTTTCGGAGTTCTTGTCGTCTATTATATAAATTGGTAAATTTAGATTTTTTTTTACAAGTTATATATATATATTTTTTATCTGCAGGTCCGTTGGAACCTTTGATGTCAAAGAGCATATCTGACTCAGAAGATGATGACGTTCTTTCAATATATGCTAGCAGCTGGACTGGAATGTAAGTTGCAACCCTATGTCAAATACTTGGATACAAATTTTTCAATTTCATAATAATCTTTATTCCGTGACAAAGAAGGGTGCCTAAGACTTACTGATGACTCAACACCATGTACGTAATTTTAAATGCTGGAGGAGTGACAATATTTTTGGTACAGCGACTGGTACCTCAGGATGTCCTAATAACTGAAAATCAAAATAGTAATCGAATTTGGTAGTTTAATAATGTTGTATTGTTTAACATTTCAGAGACAGTGATGCAGAAGGAGAGAAAGATAATCTTGAGTATCAAAAATTAATTGACCCAAATGAGATTACAAGAGATTTGGGCCAAGAAGAAACGTACTCTGGAAAGAACAGTAAAGTGTGTCTTGATCAATACACAACAAAACACGCTAAAGAAAATACACTGGATTTTTGTAATGACAATGAAACAGTGTGTAAAATATCTGGAGATGCACATTGTACACAAGATTTATCCATTAACAATGGCACTGCCACATCTGAAATAAGCTACAGAAGAAACACATTGATTTTGGGTAGTGATCAGAGCTGCACTAGGAATGCCAGTAGTGGATTATATAAAGATGAAGACCCAGATAAATTAGACCAAATTTCCACCTTGAATTTAAATAAAAGTTTGCTAGAAAGTGAAGAGCATGACAATGTGAGAGATTTGCTTCATGTTACCAGAGAAAGTGGTCAAGAGAATAAGTCATGTGAAAATGGTGACAAGTCACTTCCTGTCCAGTATTCAAACATGACAGCAGAAAGTAGAGCTGAACACACAGAATCAAACATAATGTTAACATTGAAAACAAATTTAGGAGAATCTTTATCTACTGTGGACAATTTGCATATACCTCATAACTCACGACATACTATGAGCCAAGAGAAAAACATCGTTACTAAGGAAGACAATCACAGAACAAATATCTATGGATACTTACCAAGTTCAACTGACCTCAAGACAAAGCAAACAGATAATATGAGTGTAAACAGAGGACTTTATAATAAAGAAGGAGGGCCAACTGGTGATCACAATTCACACCGCAGCCTAAAGTCCCAAAAGTTTTCTCAGAAGGGGCAGAACAATTATAGTATTAATATTATACCTAAGCCACCCACATATAATTATTGTTCCCGCTTCATCCACCACGGTGTCTGCTACCAACCTGCCTGTCTCCTTCAACATGAGGTATGTTATTTAGTTTTACAACCTGTTAAATAGATTTTTCTGAGCTGAGGACCCCTTGAATGCTGTCTGAGCCAGAGCCAATATGGTCCACCAGGACTTGAGTTCCTACACTAGATGTTTGTGACATTCCCATCCCCCTCTCCCCCAGCTCGGCAAATTTCCTTGCAAATGGTATTGTCTGGAAAAGTGGGGAAATAGTGACGAGAACTCGAGCCACATCCCAAGAAACCAACCTCCTAAAACACCAGAAAGCATGTAGCATCGTCACCTACAACATTTTACTTGAAAACCAAGTAAAGTCAATTAGCACTTTGCTAACTATGATTACAAAATAAGGCTACCTTTGTCAGCAAGTAGCAATATCCAACACAACAAGGCTGGCAGATCCAGCCACCTCACTTTGCACCTTGGTTCTTCCATTACTACTGCTTTGTTTTGCAGTGGGCATTATAACAAGGTTTGACAGGTTTTGACATTAAGACTGTTACCTCAGCATGCAATATATCCTATTATTTTCATATAATCTTTCATCAACTTTGTTCAAATTCACCCAGGTCAGAGCTTCAGCAGAACATATCCATCACATAGGTGTGGTGTGACAATATGTGTGCTAATCATTTCAAGTTTATTTTTTTTGTGTGGTAAAACAGTACCTTAGTGGTTTAAACTGTATAACTAGCTTGTTAAATTAAGACTGTAACTTGCTTAGTCAAATGAATTTGGGTGTTCAGTTCCCGAGCCCATTATATACATCTGTAACCTATTCCACTACCGAGTTCATAATGCCTATGTAATTTCCCAAGTGTAGTTACAGGATGAGAGTTACGCTCATGGTGTCCCGTCTTCCCAGCACTGTCATATAACGCTTTGAAACTACTAATGGTTTTGACCTCCACCGCTTTCTCACTTAACATGTTCCAATCGTCTATCACTCTGCAAAAGAAAACTTTCTAATATTTTTTCGTCACTTTTGTTGCTTTAGCTTGAATCTATGACCTCGTGTTCTTGAGGTTGCTTGTTTCAGGAATTCCTCTTTGTCAGTTTTGTTGATTCTAGTTATTATTATGTAAGTAGTGATTATTTTCCTCTTTTTCGCAGTCTTCCAGTTTGGGTATATTTAACGCTTCTAGCCTCTCTTCATAACTCATGTTTTTCAGTTCTAGAAGCCATTTTGAAGCATGCCTTTGCATATTTTACAGTTTATTGATGTGCTTCTTGAGATATGGGCACCATACAACTGCTGCATATTTCAAATTTGATCTGGTGGCACAGCCCAGGCAGCCCACAGAGACCTGTGGCCCACCTGGGCTGTGCTTTACTTCAGTAAGACCTTAGTAATTACCTAAGTGTACAGTAGACACAGAATGAGAGCTATGCCTGTGGTGTCCCATCTTCCCAGCACTTTTTTTCTTATTTTTATTTTTCCCATATATATATATCTTACCTGAATACCTTACCTTACCTGAATAAACATATTTATTTATATTTATTTATTATTTATTTATATGTGTTTTTGGAACTACTACTATACTGATGGTTTTGGCCTCCACCACCGTCTCACTTGACTTGTTCCAACTGTCTATCACTCTAGTTACCTACACTTAGTTAATTACTTAAGTAATTATTCTGTTTACGAAAGTGAATTTTATAATATTTCTTCGGCAGTTTTGTTTAGATAACTTAAATCTCTGACCACTTCTTGAAGTTCCAGGTTTCAGGAATTTTTCCCTATCAGTTTTTGTCAATTCCCATTACTATTTTGTATACAGTGATCATATAGCCTCTCTTTCTTCATCTTCTAGTTTTGGCTTATTTAATGCCTCTACCCTCTAGTGGGTCACCCAGGCTGTGCTTTACCTTAGCAAGGTCTCGGTGACCATCCCAGGCTGAGCTGGATGTTCACAATGCCTTGTTTGGACACCCAGGCTGTGCTTTACGTTAGCAAGGTCTTAGTGAGTGACCCAGGCTGTGCTTTACGTTAGCAAGGTCTTAGTGAGTGACCCAGGCTGTGCTTTTACTTTAGTCAGGCTTCGGTGTGGTGCTCATGTTCTTTTAGCTTCAAATTACATGTGTTCATTTATTAAAATTGCAGTACTTTAACATTTCAATGAAATACTATACTGTTCAGTAGGTATGAATTATTCACTTGTGATTTTTGAAATGTGCTTTTATCAGATGAGCCAAGAATTGGAGAGTTATTTGGCTCAGCTTATTCTGCACTACGTAAGAAGTAATCTGGAGCGTGAAGCCTGGAACCTAATTGACCGACACACATCTGCTCGGCAGAACTCTACTTTGCTGATGATATCACTGCTCAAGCCTCTGGCTAGACACATTGTTGAAATGGAAAGTATCAACTTGTTTCCCAACATTAAGGTTAGTGCATCATTAGTATTTTCACTTAAAAGTAAAAAGTATTATTGGTTTCTTTTTATCAGTAACAGGAAGTCTGTTGACTTATTGAGGTTTACCTTGGTCTACTGTGAAATGCCCCTTTGTGAGTGACACCTTGGTAGCTCTTGGTATATATTCTTTGCCCATTCAAAGCACTGGCAAAAGGCTTGGCTCTCAATCACTCTTAAACAAGTAATTCTGTAAATTATTTTAAACCTCCTATAACAGTACTGGGAGATAACAATTGGCTGGATTACTGTATGGTGTCCCTGGATCTGTGGGATGGCTAGTGGCACATTCCCATTCATGCCAGGTTCAGGGACTGGCTAAGTTTCATGGTAGGGCATCATTAATACTGACCTTCAAGTTCTCCTGTTTGGATGGAATCTCACTTCCCGGACATTCACCAAGTTGGCACTTATGGAGGTTTGTCGACTTAGGTTGTTAGTGGTTTACATCTGAGTCTACCTTGATTGGCTGGTTTACATGCCTGAAAGTCAGGGATCTGGTCCTTTCTCAGCTCGCCAGGTTCTGGCTCTTAGTAAACCAGCATAAGTGCCTGTTGGTTCCATCGAAGGTTAGGACCTGGCTGGACCTGGTGTCTGATTCTTGGCCAGCTTCCCTTTCTTGTTGTGCATGCATCCTTCCTACAGTTGGATACATGCCTCCAGCTGGTGGTGGAGTACACGGATTACCCAGCAGCAGCTTGAACATTTGTGCGGGAGCCTTACCTTTGCAGCAGTTTGAACTTTGAAAATAGGCAGAGATGCCAAATTAAGTAAATTATTCAATTATGTCAAGTATACGTGGAATGATAATTTATTATTGTCTGAGTATGTGGCAGTAAAGGCTGACCTGAGTATTGACCAGGATGTAATCTTATATAATATTAGAGTGGTGGTTCCTGTGGAACTGAGATGTAAAATTTTGAACGGCTGCATGTAGTCCATAATTGGCATAAATGCTACGAAAGCAGAAACTAGAATATGGGTTTGGTGGCCACAAATGGAGCAAGATTTTGCTGAAGTAACTAAGAATTGTCACACTTGTTTCAAGATTTACCAGAAACCCCAAGCTTCAGTACTTTCCTGGCAATGCACTGGGAAACCCTGCTCTAGACTTCATATAGATTATGCTGGATCTATTGATAATAAATACTTCCTTGTAATTGTAGATTCACACACAATTTATGGAAGTTCAAGTATGTAATTCCATTACATTATCTGTAACATGTGAATTGCTTAGGAGAACATTTTGTAATTTTGGATTGCCAGACATGGTGGTGTCAGATAATGCTCCGTTTTCTGTCTAAGGAAATGGAGGATTTTTAGGAAGAATGGTATCAAATATATCAAACCTGCCCCTTATAATCGTTCTTCAAATGGTCTGATATAAACAGCAGTGAAATCCTTAAAGTTTCATCACCTCAAAGCACCACATAACACAATCAGGTCCCGAAAAAAACTTGTGTCCATTATTAAATTAGGAGTGCTTTCACAATGCATCCACCAGTAACCAAACCTGATCCAACACTGTAATGTTATTGTTTTATTGAATACTATCCTATCATTTTGTTGCAGCCTTCTATAAAACATTTAGGGTCTGGTTAGTAGCACAGTTAGTAGTTTTTAAACTGATATGCTTCCCTGGAAAAGAATAATTTGATTGAAGATCCAGTAGTAATGTTAATTGTAAGTTTGAATATTTCCAGGTACCTTCACATATTACATCTCCTTTGAACATAGCCAAGGTTGAAACACTGTGTGATTTCCGTCGTGGACAAGATGCCTACAGGTTGCTCCGTCAGTGCTACAACAGTGCTTCCCCGTTCAGTGCAGAATTACTGATCACCATATTTATTCGGTAATGCTGTATTTTTTGTTTGCAAACTTTAATACTGAAATGTTCTCATAATAGATGCAAACATGTTATGAAAGAAGGTTAAAGAGCTGTTAATATAACATGTAGAGAATATTTGTTTTGTGAAAGAAATAAGTTTAGAATATAATATACAAGTATCAGGTGCTTATTTTACCTGGATTCTTAGTAGTAGCCAAAATCAGTGAATGTAGGCAGTTATTTATTTTAAAAGAATGATTAATTATTTAAAACATACTGTGAAGTTAAAGTATATTCTGTATATAAACTATACAGTACAGGTAGTTTACAGATTACCAAACAATTCTTGTAGAAATAGTTTGGATGTTTTATGACTTTCTAACCATTGGAATAAAACGTGACAAGCCCTGGGTGTACAAAACAAAAATTATTCCCTAATTTTTGTTTTCTTGTTTTGGTAAAATGTATTCTTTGATCATGGAAAACAAAACAAAAATTGTATGCGGCATACTTTGGCTGTAATGGGACACGAAAGTGTGAAAATGTTCACTCACTGAGTGAAGAGTTTGGCCACTGTATTGTATATTTGGGTTGTCATAGTTCCCTGACCAGCTCCAGGGTGGCCTGGAAGCCTTGCCTGCTGTACCTGTGGTTGTGACTTTTGTTGCCTGCAGTTGGGACCTTGGAGGTGGTGCCCAGGTTCTTTACTCCTCCTCTTTGGGAGGTGGTGCCCAGGTTCTTTACTCCTCCTCTTTGGGAGGTGGTGCCCAGGTTCTTTACTCCTCCTCTTTGGGAGGTGGTGCCCAGGTTCTTTACTCCTCCTCTTTGGGAGGTGGTGCCCAGGTTCTTTACTCCTCCTCTTTGGGAGGTGGTGCCCAGGTTCTTTACTCCTCCTCTTTGGGAGGTGGTGCCCAGGTTCCTTATACCTCTCCTTTGGGAGGTGGTGCCCAGGTTCCTTATACCTCTCCTTTGGGAGGTGGTGCCCAGGTTCCTTATACCTCTCCTTTGGGAGGTGGTGCCCAGGTTCCTTATACCTCTCCTTTGGGAGGTGGTGCCCAGGTTCCTTACTCCTCCTCTTTGGGAGGTGGTGCCCAGGTTCCTTATACCTCTCCTTTGGAAGGTGGTGCCCAGGTTCCTTACTCCTCCTCTTTGGGAGGTGGTGCCCAGGTTCCTTACACCTCCTCTTTGGGAGGTGGTGCCCAGGTTCCTTATACCTCTCCTTTGGGAGGTGGTGCCCAGGTTCCTTACTCCTCCTCTTTGGGAGGTGGTGCCCAGGTTCCTTACACCTCCTCTTTGGGAGGTGGTGCCCAGGTTCCTTATACCTCTCCTTTGGGAGGTGGTGCCCAGGTTCCTTACTCCTCCTCTTTGGGAGGTGGTGCCCAGGTTCCTTATACCTCTCCTTTGGGAGGTGGTGCCCAGGTTCCTTACACCTCTCCTTTGGGAGGTGGTGTCCAGGTTCCTTACACCTCTCCTTTGGGAGGTGGTGGTAGGCTTTTATTTTCTCATTTGTTTTGCTGATGGTCCGTGTTGATCCTCTGCAGTTGATTCGGCTTCGACCTTATCTCGAGTTCTGGCCCCACTGCTCTGGGGAGGTGTTACCAAGGCAGGTCCTTGCCTGTTGTTGGGAGGGGTTGGCTTCTGGATGAGTGCTTCACTTTTGCCTCTGGAGGAAAGAGGTCTTCCTTAGCATGGCCCACATCATGTAAAACCATCTGAAATCTGGCCCACAATAGCCAATAACAGTTGCCTACCTGGAACGTCTGCAACTGTTGTAGTTTGCATCCTGGGGAAGGTGAGTAGCTTGGCCATGAGGGGTTATCTTGAGGTAATCTTGAGATGATTTCGGGGCTTTAGTGTCCCCGCGGCCCGGTCCTCGACCAGGCCTCCACCCCCAGGAAGCCGCCCGTGACAGCTGACTAACACCCAGGTACCTATTTTACGGCTAGGTAACAGGGGCATAGGGTGAAAGAAACTCTGCCCGTTGTTTCTCGCCGGCGCCCGGGATCGAACCCGGGACCACAGGATCACAAGTCCAGTGTGCTGTCCGCTCGGCCGACCGGCTCCCTCAAGTACCTAGTACCTAGAAGTACAAAGTGGTAAAGAGATTAGTACATTACAAGTGATTGACAAGTGAGCCACGTGTATATTATGCACATGTAGGACAGAAAACAGGAGAGGCCTTTGTACCACATGGTTATAAACCCATGGAAATGCCTGCTCACCCAAACTGTAAATGCCGAGTTTGTCTTGGGACCTGATTGTGCTGTGAATTTTCGTCAATTCATAATCAATTTGGAAAAACTCCTCAGGTGCAATGTGGGAGCTTTGAGAAGCTTCTGGCTTCCTGTCCCCGTCAAGGCCACTAAAGAGAGAGAGTGAGTGGCTTTCAGGTAAATTCACGTAAGTATTAAAGATTAAAAGTGTTAACAAGAATAAAAGGTCAACCATTATTTATACCTATAGGTACTGTGAGCATTGTCCAGAGAGAGAAGCTGTGAGTCCTTGGGAGAAGATCTTGCTTTGGCAGTATGAAAAACCGGGAAACCCATTTGAAGAAAACCTGAAGGATATGTTTAATTTTGGGTGGCTGAAAGTTCACATAAACGCCAGGAATTTTAACAGGGTAAATGTTTATAATTGGCTTTGTGCTTACTTTTAAGCATAATTTCATGCTAGGCAACTGTTTTCATGCAGAATATTCCAATATTTATGTCACCGTGGTAAATAAATTAAGTATATTTATTTATTTAATGTTTACTTATTTATATACAAGAAGATACATTGGGTTTATGAGAGTACAGAGCATTGAAGTTTTACATTCTTGTAAAGCCACTAGAGCATTTCGGGCAGATCCTTAATTAATCTAACATATAATTTTAAGAAGGTAATTTCTAGCAAAATTAAAAAAAAGTTTACAGGTACAGTGTAAAAAAGTATAAAACTACATTGTAAGAAAGTGTAAAACTGCATTGTAAGAAAGTGTAAAGCTGCATTGTAAGAAAGTGTAAAACTGCATTGTAAGAAAGTGTAAAACTGCATTGTAAGAAAGTGTAAAAAAATACATTGTACTGTATAAGAAATTTGACAGTATGATATGCACCTTTTCCCTTGATAAATTCAATCTAATTTCCAGCTAGATTCTACACAGGTTTTCAGTGTATGGCTGTAAAATTTGGCAGACTTTATGTAACTCCCCAGATTACCATTTTTAAATTTTGAGTCTGAATATTATTATTGATATATATTAGACCCCTTGGTTATCTCGGTACTGTATGTGTACCTTTAACCTAAACCCACATAACCATAACATCTCAAGAAGCAGGTAAACCTGTTATCCATAACACTATAAACTCATCCTGATGTAATTGTGAATTAGATTTCACAGAAGGATCAGAGCAATCCATCAGTCATTTCCTGGTGCTGTAGTGTTAGCCGTGCTTCTTGCCACCTTCACCCTCTGGATCCCATACAAAATACAAATACAAATATTTATTCAGGTAAAGTACATACATGCAAGGTGAGATACAAAACGTTGATGGATTTATAGATAGAGCTAGTACATACAATGCCTAAAGCCACTATTACGCAAAGCGTTTCGGGCAGGCTAATAAGTCCTTGTCCATGCTAATAAGTTGACTAGAGCGTGTCTCATAACACCCGGCACCTGGGTTCCATCCTTCATCACGGCCCTTGTGGATTTGTTCATGTGATATATCACGTTATTGTGATTTCTGTGTGCAATAGTAATAATGTTTATTCAGGTAAAAGTACATACATGCAAAATGAGTTACAAACAGAATGTTGGATTTCTGGGTATAGCTAGTATATACTGTGCCTAAAGCTACTAATACGCACAGCGTTTTGGGCAAAATGTGGAAAAGGCAATCAAAACTAAGACTTAAATTAATTGAGACCAAAAGAATGAATTGGATTGAAAAAGGTTAAAAGAAAAAATAATATTTATATGTTGGATGGAACAGCAGAAATTGGAACACATCAGCAGAAGTAATTTTAACTAAATAAACAGACTACAATTTATTTTTTTTACACATATTTTTTGTACAAGTTTATATATGGCAGGTATCAGCAGTTATACTAGTTGGTCAATAATGAGTATTGTTTGTACTGAAAATAGCAAGACATAGGTTAACATTTAGGGAGATAATGTAGGTTACATGGAGTTTATTAGGTAGTACCTAGTATTTCTCTTAAACTGATTGAGAGAGGAACAGTCTTTGACATGATTGGGAAGGTCATTCTACATTTTGGGTCCTTTGATTTGCAGAGATTTCTAGTTAGGTTAAGTTGCACTCATGGAATATCAAAGATATTTGTTTCTAGAGTGGTGCCCATGGGTTCTGTTACAACCTTCTAGGAAGCATTTAAGGTTAGGATTGGCATTACAGTTAGTTTTATATATATAGAGTACACTTGAGAAGATGTGCACTGACTTAATATCTAACATATTCAAGGATTTAAGTAAGGGGGGGGCCTAGTGCTGTCTGGGGACAGAGAGTCCATAATATCTGATTAGAAAGAATACCGACTGTTTTAGAAACTTTGTAGCTGTATTTTGAATGTGACCTTGGAAATTCAGCTTATTATAAATGAGAACACCAGAGAATTTACTATCTACTTTGTTACTAATTTGGATATTGTTAATTCTTAGATTATGTGGAATAAATGGTAAAATACTAGAATGGATCAAACAATGGTTTGATCATTGATCAAGAGCTATCCTAACTCTACTCCTTTTACCAGTCAGCCCAACACAGTATATCCTTAATTCAATCACTTCAAACCAAAGCTGGGAACATTAATGAAATACCACCTATGATATATAAGAGTGCTGCCCCTGCTCTTGCACTACCCATAGCTCTGCTATTCAAAAATCTCTTAGAGTGTCATACTTTTCCTGATATCCTTAAAAAAAACAAGAGTGACACCAGTTCATAAATGAGGCGAGACAGCTGACATAAACAATTACAGACCAATATCAAATCTACCTATACTTTCAAAAATATTTGAAACAATTATTTACAAACAGCAATATTCCTCCTTTGTAAAACTTGACGTATTAAGTCTACCAGTTTAGTTTCTGTTCCCAAAAAGAGTACCAATGTTGGCATTATTAGTCTGCTTAATATAATCTACACAACCCTTGACAAAAACGAGTTCCCAATTGGCCTCTTCATTGACCTGAGAAAGGCCTCTGATACTGTAAATCATAACTACCTCTTTCTTAAACTTCACTACTATGGTATCTGAGGCCTTGCTCTGGACTATATTCATTCCTGTCTCGGTGGCAAACACCAATATGTAACCATCAATAGCATAGCCTCCCCCACTCTACCAGTGACACTAGGGGTGCCACAGGGCAGCATCTTGAGACCTCTCCTATTTCTTATATACATCAATGATTTGCTAAATGTTTCTAACATTCTTAAAGCTATACTATTTGCTGACGATACTACCTTTTATCTATTCTGACCCCAACCCCCACACACTAAATAATATTGTCAACAATGATTTAAAAAAAGTCCACTCATGGATGTCATCCAACAATTTGCAGCAAGAACAATGTTTATACAGTAGGACCATTGTGGACATTACCTGTATCAGTAAAGATGATGATGACAGAACATGTAATGCTCGTAAAGAACATGGAAGAGGTAGAGAATGCTTTGCAGAGGTGGCATTATTTACACTAAATATAGAAAAGACCTTCTACATTTTATTTGATAGTAAATCATGAAGTTAGATTCAACTTCAGATAGACAATGTTAACATTACCAATAAAAATGAGGGAAAGTTCCTTGGCCAATACATAGACAAGATACTGAACTTCAGTACCGACATACAACACATTGCTAAAAAGTTTCAAAAAAGGTCGGTATACTTTCAAAAATCTAATATGTTCCCCACTCTGCTCTCCTCTCATTATACTATGCACTAATCTATCCCTTTCTTACATAGGGTTTTATACGTTCATGGGGTTCAACCACTGGAAATTACCTCAAGCCTATCATCACTCGGCAAAAATCAACTATCAGAACTATAACAAACTGTGTTTTCAGGCAACACACAGCCCCTCTGTTTAAATTCCTTAACATGCTAAACATACACTCACTCCACACATTCTCATGTGATATCTACATGTACAAAACCTTGTTCCTAAATGCTAATCATGAGCACTACAACAGAAATAAATGTCTCTCTGATATCCCCAGAGTCAGGCTAAATGTGTGCAAACACCCCATGCAAATAAAAGGCCCAGTCTTTGGAACTCACTTCCTGATGAATTAAAAAATATACCAACCTATACCTTGTTCAAAAGTAAAACCAAAAAGTACCTAATTACATCCTTATAGTTTCCTACCTTGTGCTTCAAAACTCACACTGTTCACATACTACGTACTTCCCCAATATTAGTACAGTACTTAAGACTAATTAAGTACTTCATCTCTGCCAGTGTAATCACCTCTGTCAATTTATATTGTTGATATAAAACCTTGATACAATGTACTTTTTCACCTTACCTGAGATGTTATATTAAAGACCTGCCTGAATCGCTATGCGTGTTAGTGGATTTGCACGAATGTAAAAATATCACTCCAATGTAATCACACCAACTAATTGTACCTTGTAAATAAAATTATTATTATTATTATTATTATTATTATTATTATTATTATTATTATTATTATTATTAATGGCTACAACAAAGAAAGTTTTGAGTCTTCCTATGTGGAAATAAATATACGTAACTGGAAAAATATAGTGTGATGAGTATGGCAAATTTCCATGTTGGGACCAACCCCTTTTTTTGTCACATATATCAGTGTTATAGATGAGAATATTACAAACAACATCATCAGATTTGCAGATGACACCAAGATCTGTGGTAAAGCAAGAAACAAAAAGGAATATTGAGGCTTTACAAAGACACGAATGCCACAAATGGTCAGGAGACTGGTAAATGCTTGTTAATATTGAACAGTATGCCAGTCATTACAATAGACAAACAGGCATTCTATTATATTGATCAAGATTATTACATTCTAAAAACATATCCTCATTTGACTTTACAAGTGTGAGATTACTTGCAAAAATAGTTTTATATCTCAAACCCTCCAAAGTCATAAATAGCAAAACTGTGCTATATACAGTACTATAGAGCTGAAAACGTTCTTGATAAGAGTGGGAGGATCTTCCACAAGGCACCAGTTTCCTGACCCAGTTGAGGCCAGTAGAGATGGTGGCCGTTAGGTAAATATCCGAAAAAGAAAGTCTATGCAAGGCTCAGGATTCATTCCCTTCAAATAAGTAAGGGTTTTCCTATATTTGTTATTTATATATCTATTCAATAAACTTGCACAATAAGTCCAGCTTGACAGCATTCTTTTCAACATTTTTGCTAGAGTGAGTCAACCGATTTCATATGGACATTGTTGTACTTGCAGGTGTGTGAAGTCTACAGCCACCTCTGCAGAGCTCTCTCTACCCCTTCCATGTTCTTCACAAGCATTACATGTTCTGTCATCACCTTCTTCACTGATACAGGTAATGTCCACCATGTTTCCTATAAGCATTGTTCTTGCTGCAATTGATATTTTGTGTTTTGTCACGTGAAATGTCAATTAGAATATAATTAATTTGTAATGAAATGCACTTAAAATCTGTTTGATAAGCAGTGATATTTATTTAGCATTTTACATTGGCATTGGTGTATGGATAATGTATGCATCACTCCACCACTCGGGTTAAGCACCGCTGGATTTTCTCCACCTTCAGATTATAATTTCAATATATTGCATTTTGCATTTCATTATTTACCTTTATGCTTTTTTATCTTTTACTATTGTGTGCCCCTTATCATCTCAACAGAGTTTCTGCTGAGGGCAGGGTTTCTTACCCTCTACACACTGTACTCTCGTGCAGTAAGATGGCTGCACACCTGACAAAAACAATTACACAGATATAAAATCTACCAATATCATCAAAAATATTTTAACAGATTTTATACAATCAGCTGTACTCCACTATGTTGAAGTTCAACATGCTAAGGGTCATTGTACACGTCATCTGTATGCAAAAACCAAGACCAGCCTGGAGAGAGGCTGGGAACAGCTTGCTCCTTTGAGGTCACTTCAGTGAGTGAGTGAGTCTACTAGTCAATGACATGGGCTGTCCTACATGATATCATGCCCAACTGACAGCACCCATTGTCTTCAGTCCTACCCAGTGTTGTTGTGTTATGTTACATTTCAAATATGCTGTACAACCTTCTCAAAGCTTCTCGAATCCGTTTGAATATTAGTGACCGACAGATCTGCCAGATACATATTGGGCTACCTAACTAGGTTTCATCTCCACCTACATGTACATAAACAGCCATAAACATTGAGATAAAAAATAACTCACAGAGGTTAGATGTGCCTTGTGGATCATAACTATTTGCTGCTTGATGAACATGGGTATTAGGTGAAAAGAATGTGCCCACCCGTCTCTGTCCTTCACAGGAATTGTACCTGGAATCATTTCACTTTTGTTTGACCGTCCCCAAAGGTTAGACAAGTACTGTACTTTGTGTCTAACTGGCACCAGTGACCTCATTGTTATGGTGCCAGAGAAACTTTTATGATTTCATTGTAGCTGAATCTTATCCCATTAGGCCAAAGAAAGAGAAGTTTCTGGGTGCTGGATGAAGTACGAAGGTTGAAGGCAAATGACGCTTCCATCTTCATTGCTCTCATACCAACAGATAAGGTAAACACACTAATAAAATTATCTACAATTTACATTATGAATTATATTATGATTAACTAAGATTATAAAAAGACTGATCAATTATTTTCCTATAATTCAATCTATTTATTACAGGCAAACACCATTTAATGAGCAAGATTTATTCTCCGCAAAGTGTTTGATAATGCGATACAGTATTTGGAATACAAAAACTGTTTTTCCAACGATTTCCATATAAAAAGACGAGATACATTCCAGACTCAAATTTTTTTCTCTTGAACAACTTGTTGAACATGATGAATACACATTGTGATTTATAATAAATTAATAACCACTAAATGTGTAAATAAAGGTACAGTGAGTACTGCACTGTATGAGCAAGGTTGTACTTCAGCTTCAAGGCACAGCTTCTTTCTCCCTTTCAATAGAACCCAGTTACCCGTATAAGTATAAATAGTATAAATAGCCAGCTAGCCAGGCAAGGTGGTTGTTAGACATGCTAGGTGGTCAGCAGGTAAGCATACAAGCAGGGGTGTATGTATATAAGGTTCAAAAGCCCGGCGCGACTCCCCTGCAGCAAAGCCAAAAGTTGGCCAAGCGTTACCCGTGGGTGAGCACCAATTGGCACACCTACAACACCCGCAACCTAATGTGTATACTCTTTTCAATTTGATAACATCAATTTTCGTGTTATGTCATTCATTTTGGTATCAAATTGTTCGCAATATCAAATGATAACGTATACATTTATGCATGTTTAGACACTAATAAATTATAAACAGTGATTGCATGCATATAAGTAAACAGTTTATTGATTAAAATTGTTGTAGCACAAACTGCTATTGATAGCTAGCAGGCAACAAAATGTATGTGCATAGTGCTGTATCATATCTATTGAACTACTGCAGTCATCCTGAACTGGTCATCAATCCCCATGGGTTATGGCATTCTTTTAGCTGCAGTCTGTAATTGCATCACCAGCAGCCAACACCATCCAAATCCTCATTCTTAGGATTCTAGGGTTATTTTCTGGGAGGACCTCTCAGTAGCTCCTCAAGCTAAAACCTGGACACAAGCAAGTCTTGAGAAGCACACCACAACTGTTATGCCCCCTTAATGCCTATTGGGCGATTGGGCTACAATTGAGGATCTGCTCGGGACGGAACATTTTGCTCAGACCATTTTTTTTATAAAAAAAAACAATAGAAAATAAAATGTTTATTTAGGTAAGGTACATACATACAAGGGATTTTACAAAGAATGAATGATTTATAGAGAGGGCTAGTACATACAATGCCTAAAGCCACTATTACGCAAAGTGTTTCGGGCATGAAAAACTTAAATGACTAAAGCTTAATACTAATTGAGTATAAAGAATAAAAATGTGTAGAGAACAATTAAAAATAGGGATAAAAAGGGGGGGACATGGCTGAAAAAGCAGCACAAATACAATTGTTATTTTATTGTTATGTTTACAATAATTATGTTTATAATTATTGTTTGTGTTTATAATTAACATAACAATTGTTATGTTAATTATACTTATTAAAAGCATAGAAATATGAACGTGATTTTTTAGAATGCTAACATTAAACTTTTATTATTGAATATACTGTAGTACTGTACTCCAAAAACCTTCACAGGAAGGATTAATTCATGTTATTTTATCCTTGGTATATCAGCACCTGCCATCTTAACTCTGATGTACTGTATTAGCACCTGTCTTTTTCTATTGTGGTCAGGAAAGTACCATGTGTGTTCTTCATGAACTGTCAGAACTGAGTCAGCTGGTGTGCGAGCTGCGTGTTCCACTGCCTACCTGCACCTGGGACTTGCTGTTCACGCTCATGATCAACCACGCCAATTTTACCCTTGCCGTCAGTCTTCTCATTTGTGCCATGCAAGTAAGGTTTACATAAATAATTGTTTTTTATCATATATCAGTCATGTTAGCAAAATAATTTGAAAAAATTATTAAATAATTGCTAAGTGTTGGCATATTAATAGCCAGCTGAGCATAATTAGAGGCTACAAATTTTAAATGCAAACTCCAACCATGTAATATTATTACATGCCCAGTTCTCTATGTAAATAATTATAACCTCTTCAGGTTCAGTCTTGGCTCTTATCTATGGCAAAGAAAGGCTCCATGAGGTAGAGAATGATCCTCGAATTTTCAAGAGTAAACACCTTCACTGGCCAGAGTTTCTGTGCAACAAGGTTATCCATTGTCTGTTGGGTTTTGACGGGACTCTTGACTTCTTCCTTGATTTCCATAATAGTTTTTGGCACATCCACATTCATACAGAGTTCTGGGACTTCTCTAGGTGTTGTGTCAGCAACACGAGCTACCACTTACAAGCGTTTTTCTTCAGGTTAAACTTGGCTTCCTTGACTTTAATGAGGCTCACCAAGGTGGTGTTTTGTGAGCAAGTCAGGGGAGTGCAGGTCCTACCTCTCTCAACAACTGGCTCATCTGAGCACCAAGTAATTACCTAAGTATAGTTACAAGATGAGAGCTACGCTCGCGGTGTCCGGTCTTCCCAGCATTCTTTGTCATATAATGCTTTGAAACTACAGTACATGTACTGATGGTTTTGGCCTCCACACCTTTTCACTTAACGTGTTCCAACCATCTACCACTCTACTTGATGGGGTTTGGGGGAGTTCTTCTACTCCCCAAGCCCAGCTCAAGGCCAGGCTTGACTTGTGAGAGCTTGGTCCAACAGTCTGTTGCTTGGAGTGGCCGCAAGCCCACATACCCACCACAGCCCGATTGGTTCGGCACTTTCTTTAGAAAAAAAATCTAGTTTTCTCTTGAAGATGTCAACGGTTGTTCATTGTTGGCGAAAGCAAATTTTCTTGTATTTCTTCCGCAGCTTTGTTTAGTTTCTTGAAATTCCAGGTCTCGGGAATATTTCCCTGTCAATGTTATGGATTCCCGTTATTATTTTGTATGTAGTGATCATAACCCCCCTCTTCTTTTATCTTCTAGTTTTGGTATGTTTAATTCCTCTAGCTTCTCCTCGTAGCTCTTGTTCGTCAGTTCCAGGAGCCATTTAGTTGCACCTTTGCTTATTATTAATCTACAATAAAACCATTGACCAAGGTAATGTTGGGATGTAATTACGTTATTTAATAAGGCTTCCATCCTTAAGAAAAAAATTAATTATTTATACATTTAATTTTGTGATTAACTGTTTATTTCTGATTTTTACAAATTTTGTATAGCCTTTATTATTTTCTGTTTCAGATAAGCTTATTTAGACCAGAAATAGATGTTCTGGAGAAAATTTTGTTTGATTGCTACAGAGGTGGCCCAATGCTAATGCAACCTTTGTCCAACCTTATTCGTGCATTGCCTGCAGAGTATCTCAACAGGATAAGGCCATCACTGCATAGATTGCTCACTTTTCTTACACATGAACCACCCCCTGCACAGCACATCAAGGACATCATCATTCACCAATGTCAGGGATATGGGATAAACCTCTTTCCTAACTCTGATGTTTCAGGATACAAGATACACAGTGAAGGTGGCACCAATACACACAGTGTCATGCAGTGTTCCCTGGGAGTACATAATGTAGATGGTCATGTTGCACAGTATGGTACGTTGCCTGGTGAGCGTGACACTCGGCACGGTCACAGGGCAAGCGTGGATGTTGCACAGTATGGTACGTTGCCTGGTGAGCGTGACACTCGGCACAGTCACAGGGCAAGCGTGGATGTGTCGTCCAGTTTTCACAGATCTTCAAGTTTAGAAAGTAGACGCTCATTGGGAGCTTTTGAATATCAAATGAATCGTATTAGAAATAATGAAAACACACAGTTAACTATAGGCTTTGGTAATAGTAAAGATTCAAATATAACCAAAAAATTGCCAGAAAACTCTGGAAATTTCGGTAGAAGTTTTATAGGTAGTAGCAATTTTACTGCTAAGAAAATGTCATTTGAAAGCAGGTGCAGCACAAACAGCATTTACAGCCAGGAGTTGTGTAGCCGAAAGGACATATCAAGAGTCTATGCTAACCAACATTCTGTGGCATCATCAGGTCCTAGATTACTAAACAATTCAACATATTCATTATATCTGAATCAAGAAGAATCATTGGCTCCGACTGGCTCTGGCTTTCCAAATCGCCTAATGCATGTGTCAACAACTACTACCAGACACGAAGAGCAACTAATATCGCCAGCACCTGTTTACCATGGTAAGTCTTATACAGTGAATACTGCATGTCAGGACCTACTTAAAACTCAGACAGAAATTTCATCATTAGGTCTCCATTCCCACAAAAGATCCATTAATTTAAGCCAAGAGGATTTGCCCGGAGTACCAGTTGACAAGAGGGAACTTGCCACAGGAAACCATAGGTGGAGGGTTTCGAAGAAGCAGGAGGTGGACTTGAATATCCAAGGAAAAGAATCTGAGGATTTTAATGTACCACAATGTCAAGAGTCATATGATCACACTCAAACTAATGTTCAAAAGAAAGCTTCAGAGTCTGTGCCAGGATATAGTCAGACATACAAGGAGACCCACTGCCAGGAGTCTTTGTCCGAGGATGTGGCAGGTGTTGTTTCAAGGCATGTGTCACCCCTATCAAATTCTACATCACTTGGTTCCTGCATAAACGGTGACAAACAAGAGAGAAAAAAAATACCCAAATATGACAAAAAGAATGTTTATCACAAGAATGGGCAGCATAAATTGAGTTCTGAGCAGCACGCAGAGTTATGCTCACCTCATGGCGCAGGAAGTGTTGTGCAGGCACAGGGAGGGGTACTACAGTGCTCATCAGAGAACACGAGGCTTCACTGTGATAGCAATCAATCGGGCAATTCTTCAGAGTTCCCCACAAAGCAAGTACCTGTTGTGCAGGCACAGGGAGGGGTACTACAGTGCTCATCAGAGAACACGAGGCTTCACTGTGATAGCAATCAATCGGGCAATTCTTCAGAGTTCCCCACAAAGCAAGTACCTTTATCTAATGCTGAACCAAAACAACTGTGTCGCTCAGTACGTGAATCTTCTTCAAAAGTTAAAATGACAGAAATGTCATCTGCTCTTGGAGCCCAAGGTAACTTAACGACGCAGACTGTTGAACAAGGCAAAGCTAGTTGTAATAGGGAGCACAGTAATGTTCAAACTTGTGTTCAGAAGACAGCAATGGTTAGTGAAGCTGAGGCATTGCCTTCAAATACAGCAATAATTTCTAAATTTAAGGATGGAAATTACAGCTTGAGGTAAGAAAAAACTATGATTATCGTACACTGATGCTAATTTCAAGTCTTTATTTCTGTAGGTATAATGAGTCTTATCCTATAATTAGTTATTGTTGTACATGTTGTATATTTCCTCACAATCCTATGGTTGATTGTAGGTTTACTGACCAGTTATTATAGATTTAAACATCTGAATTTACCTAAAGGCCACCATCTGAATTTTACTTAAACTTATCAGAGGGCCACTAACACACTGGTGACCTCAACAAGAACAGGAAGCCGGCAATTTGTCAAAGGTCCTCCCATTTCTCCAGATTATTTTCTAGCTGGATTTTAAAATTCAGAAGTTTTTGGCATTTATGGTTTCGGCGTGCAGGCAATTTCATGGGTTTATAACTCTATGGGTGAAAAAGCATCTCCTGTTTTCTGTCCAACATTGTGGCTTGTTTAGCTTGAAACCGTTGCTCCTTGTTTTTATTACATCTGACCTTTTGAAGTAGTTACCTGGATCAGTATCCTCCAAATTGTTCAGATTTGTAAAAGTTTTGATGAGATCAAATCGAATCAAATGGTGCTCCAAGGAATTGAGTACCAACTGAAGCTGTAAATGCTAAGACAGTACTGTAAGAGCTCGCTAATCTGGATGCTGATAACCTGGACCTTTGGGTGTCCAGCCAAATTGCATTTGATTTTTGTTTGCCAAACTTTGCCAACCTCAAACAGAAATCTGGGTTACCGAGAGTTGGCCAAGTTACTGAATGATATCGAGAGATCTGTGCTCACCAGAAGCTTTACCAGCTGGCAGTGAAAACTGACCTTGCCAATATACTCTAACCATGGAAATTTATGTTTATTGCATGTGGAAATATAAATTATGTTGGGTGGAACAAAAATTGTGAATACTGAATTTTCATTTTTGGACCTTCCCAGTAAGAAATCCTGCTAATCCAGGTATCTGGCTAACTCGGGAGAGGGGTGGACCCCATATGATCAGGATTAGTGAGAGTTATCAGTATATACTACAGGAATATTGGGGGGGGGGAGGATCTTTGACAAGCAACTAGCTTCCTGTTCATATCATGAGTACAATGGGGTCTTGACTTACTATGCTAATCCGTTCCCAGAGACGGATCATAAGTCGAAATATCGTAAGTCGAAGTGATTTTTCCCATAAGAAATAAAGGTATTTGAATTAATCCGTTCCCCACCCTCCAAAATATTAACATACAAATACATTTTATACTGAATACAATGTTTTTTCTAACTACAATACAATACCTAAGTTTATCTTACCTTTATGGAGGGCTCTTGATGGCATATAGAAGATGGTGATGAGGGGGGAGGAGGAGAGTTGTTCCTGTTTGGAAGGGGAGTCCCCTTCCATTATCACATCAGGCAGTGATGTTTTCTTTGGGGTACTCTCTCTCCTATGTTTTGCCTGAATACCACTAGGACCTGGTTGTGGTTCAGTGCTTGTTTGTCTCACTACAAATTTGTCAAGACACATTTGTTTTTCACTTCATTTTAACATTTGTCTGTAATGATACATCACTTTAGCACCCATAATGTCCTTTTTCTTAGCCAGTATGGTGGATATCGTTGACTGAGATTTGTTGTACTGCCTAACCAGTCCAACAACCCGCACACCATCTTCATATTTACGAACGATCTCTTGTTTCTGCTCTATGGTCATTCTTACATGGGATCTCATATGTTGAACCTTACCACTGTCTTTCCTGGGACTCATGGAGTGATTTATAATAATTACTTTAATGTTCAAAATGCAAAAAATCACCACAAAAGCGAAATTTCTTATAGGCGCGATCGTCACTAAGCGGGCAGCTGTAGTAAACTGAGGCAGGTCGGTCGCGTGACCGGGAACCATGCGCTCGGTCGACCCGAACATGTACCAACAAGTATCGTAAGTCAATGACACCATCGGATGTCGAGTCGCATTTTTCGATGAAATTTACATTGTAATTCGAAATTATCGTAAGTAGGGGCAATCATAAGTCGAGGTGCCATTGTACTTGAAATGGTGGCCCCAGGTAAATTCAGGTAAAATTCCAATTGTTGGACGTGTAGCCACCCTCTTCCTCGACCTGTTGACTACTGTAGATATATAACTTTCTAGTGGCCACAGTAATTGCTACAAAGGTGACTGTGCTTGGGTAATTACACAGAGTAGAGTACTGTATAAGTTGATATTATGCTGGTAGTGTAGATATTAAAAGTGATTCTATAATAATTGTGAATTGATTGAATGTTGCAAATTTTATTCAGTGAAAAAATGGTTGCCCATAAAAGGCAGGTATGTCATTTGATCATTCATGGGATCTACTTCCTCTCTTCTCTATTTGTGTCCCATGCATCTTAGGCTTTTGTGAAATATCAACAGTTTGTTTTTATGAAATATCAACGGTTTGTTTTTATTCCAGCTGCTCCGTCTCGGATGTGACAAAACAAATGGGTCTTTTACAAAGGACTGGTTCAAAGAAATGTGTACAGAAGCAGCCAGTTACGGTGTCAAAACCTTGTGTCTCGACCAAACCAGAATCAAGAGACCTGCCCTTGCCTGGTGGTATGATGATTGATGTTGAAGGATGTTCATATTCTCCACAAGCTTACGGAGTCAGTATTTCTGAGGTCAATATAATAGGAGATATTAGATCATAATGCTGTGTGTTAGAGAATAGATTTTTCCTTTGTATTGCTTTCAGGGCAAAAATGTATAAAATTATCCTAAAAGAACTATCAACTCTTGAGATGGTCTCTTACATGTCTCGAGGGAACTGGTGGTAACAAGACACAAACAATGTTAGCAGCATATATGCATGTGAAACACTATGAGCATTTAGCCTTACACATGGACCTACTTCAATGACTAACACCATACATGGAGGTTAGATAACAGGAAAAAGTCATTTAGCTTCATAGTAGTTGTCAGCTCTTGTCTTTGGAAGTTTAGCACTTACCCAAAATATTTCTTGCGGGAAGTTTGTCTTGTGACCCCTCCCCCCCCCCCCATCCTTTTATGGCTTTGAGGGCAGGCTCGTATTGGGTTGATCTCAAATCTCCATAAAGCTCTTATCTCGTAGAGGGGTGAGGGAAGGTTGTATAGGCCGTTATCCCCTGGTGGGCAGTGAGGATCACGGTACCAGGCATTAGGTAGTCTAACTGATAATGGCTCAGGGGTACGACTAAGAGGGCTGCCCAGAAATAGTAATCATGAATATAGCAATGGCATTATTTGTCGTATACAGTACATGTAAATATGTTGACGTGCCTACTTAATTCTAAATACAAAAATTTAATTGTATAAGGGTTGTAATTTTCTTTATCAACCTTCACACAAATTTTAGTTTCTCTAAAGGATTAAGATTTATAGTTTTAGAAGGACAAGACTGGTAATACTGAATATTATTTTGCAGCTTGAAGACTACGGGGATGAACTGGACGTGGAACATGGGGAGTTTGCAGCAATGTATGCGAAAGCATTCAAATTAACCAGATTGTTAGAGATCTGCGCATGATAGCAGGGTTAAACTCCGAACGCCTCAAGAAGATAAAACTTGTGAAAATATTTAATCTTCTGACTAAAGATGACATCCATTCAGTTGGAGCAAATTTAGCCACTATCTTGAAGTCTATGTCTGGTGAGAGAAATATAAATCTCAATTTTGTATAGCTTTGTGTTGTAATTTTCAAATTATAATATCCAATATTATATTGGTAGAAAATTACAATTTAAGAATTTAATAGGAGAGTGATGTTAGTGAATTTTAACAATTATGATTACTGTTAAAACCTGTTGTCAGTTAGGTGGGTATCAGTCTTGTTCTGTATGAACTTAATAGATCCTACAGCAGCAGTGTACTGACTTGTTGCTCCCTACAAAATTTAGTTATCAAATATTGCTCTATTTGTTTTTCCCAGTGAAGAACTTGGCAGTCATTTTACATGCAGGTCTCCCATTATTACTGGCCAGGATTGAACAGTGAAGGAGCAGTAAGCTATCATCAAACCCTGCACAGATTCAGGTCCAGGTTTTGTGTTTACAAAGCTGGCTTAAATATGAGTAACTATGGGGGAGTGAGATCTATCTCATCATGCCATCACCTAACCTTTCATACCTGGCATGCTTATTACCCCTCTTATTGCTCTGTCTTATGTTTTCTTTTAAGGTGACAATGGAAGTGACTGGCAATTTCTTTTTATATTTTGCTTGCCAACCACCCATACAGAGTATGAGAATTTCCTTACATCTCACACTCAACTTTATATACCTGATACAGCTTCCACGCATGTCCTTTTAATCTTCCACCTTTCAGGTTATATTGGTTGCCCGTATCCACCTCATCTATTCCCCCTCAGTACAGTGGTACCTTGGTTTACGACTGCTCTAGAATACAATTTTTTGGGTATACGACTCCAAATTCATTGTAAAATTTGAAATGGTGTACAACGTTTGCCTTGGAACACAATTCGTCTGTTGATACTTGTATGGGTGGAGCGAGCTCGGGGTTGTGTTGGGCGCGGGCGAGGCACGCTCAGTGTTTACCAGCGTCTTCTGCCTAGAGTGATGACCGTGCTTGAATACTTTGTAAAGAATTTCATTGTTTTTCTGTATTTTTATTCTTTGAAGATAAAAGTTATTATATATCATGCCATGGATCCCAAGAAAGACAAGTGGTAAAGTTCAACCCAAGAAAATAGTTATGAGGATGACGATAGAGGATAAACAAAGAGATGTGATGTCTCACCACTACAGACAAATGTTAAGATGTAGGGAAAAACAAGTGTCTGCTGTATACAGTATAGAGGTTCTTAGTAAGACAAGCAAGCAGTGAGCCACAGCCAGGTCCTAGTGCAAAAGTAGGAGAGAGAGTACCCCAGAAATGTCATCACTGCCTGATGTTATAATAGAATGGGACTTCCCTTCCAAACACTAACACCTCTGTTGACCAAACCACATACTAGAAAGTGAAGGGACGACGACGTTTCGGTTAGTCCTGGACCATTCTCAAGTCGATTGTCGACTTGACTTGAGAATGACTTGACACAATCGACTTGAGAATAGTCCAGGACGGACCAAAACGTCGTCGTCCCTTCACTTTCTAGTGTGTGGTCTGGTCAACATTTTTCAGCCACGTTATTGTGACTCCTCGTCTGCACTAATACCTCTCCTCCCTTCCCCTCCTCCTCACTGTCTTCCATACGCCAACAAGAGTCCTCAATAAAGGTAAGGTACCTGTACAGTATAGCAAAAAATATGAGTAGTATTCTGTATAAAATTAATTTTAAGTTAATATTTTTGGGTGTGTGGAATGGATTAATTAAATTTACATTATTTCTCATGGGAAAATTCATTTTGGTTTACAATTTTTTATTGTACGATGCATCTCTTGGAACGGATTTAAATTGTAAATGAAGGTACCACTGTATCTTGTATGTTATGATCATATCCCCATGTTTCTTCAGTAAGAAGGTAAGGTTTATTTCCCTTATCTTGTCCTCATAGCTGAACCCTCTCAAATCTATTAAGAGTCTAATTACAAACCTCTGTACTTAAGTTTGCTTCTGTGCTTCACGAGGTGCGGATTCCATTCTAGTGTCACATATAGTATTCCAGTACTGTAATAGACATTAAAGCCTCCTTGTTTATACTGTATTTATAAAAGTTTGAATCAAAATTAATTGTTTTTATGTTTACCAACTTCCCATATACTGCTGATGTTATCCTATTCACTTGAGCTTTTGGTGTTAGTGTAGAGATTATATCCGGGAGCCGGTCGGCCGAGCGGACAGCACGCTGGACTTGTGATCCTGTGGTCCTGGGTTCGATCCCTGGCGCCGGCAAGAAACAATGGGCAGAGTTTCTTTCACCCTATGCCCCTGTTACCTAGCAGTAAAATAGGTACCTGGGTGTTAGTCAGCTGTCACGGGCTGCTTCCTGGGGGTGGAGGCCTGGTCGAGGACCGGGCCGCGGGGACACTAAAGCCCCGAAATCATCTCAAGATAACCTCAAGAAAACCAAGTCTTTTTCTTATATTTTTGAGTACAGTAGTTGCCTTTTCCATGTGGTTTCTGAAGGTCTGCTGTCTATTTATCATCATTATCTAACATTTGTTTAGATTGAATTTCAACAAGCATTTATCTACCACTTCTGAAGTTTGTCAAGGTCTTCCTTCAGCACTTAACTTTCTTAGTTCTCACCTCCTCATTAGCCTTGCATCATTTGTTTGACCTTTAACATAAATTAAGAAGAGCCCTGAGGGATCCCACTTTGGAGGGCATAGCATGGAGGGCTATGCCCACTTGTCATTCAGAGGAAGGGGACAAGGGTGTATGCCTACCTGACTGCCAACCCACCCATTCAAACCCATTCACCTACTTACCCACATATCCATCCCAACCTATTCACCTACCCACTCATAAACTCACCTGCCTCAACCAATACCTACCTCCTATAATCCCATCTTGCCTTTCCTCCCACTCACCTGCCCTGTCTAATTCCCACCTTCCCTAATGCATGCACAACATTCCATCTTTCTGCCCTCTCACCCTTATACCCATGAAAGCATTAAACCAGTTGGCCTTGGTGACCTTTGAAGGCATCATCATGGGGATGATTATTTTCTTTGGAATTACACTTGCACATTTTGCTTGTCACCATATGTGCTTGCTAAGGCATCCTCAACCATTCCATACTGAAAGAAAGGATTCATGGTTTGAATTATTTTCAGGTAAGAGAAGTCGGGTGTTTACACCAGCCGAGGAGGAGTTGGTTGGGCGGTTGGGTGTCTCGCTTATGGTGAAGTGTATCGAGCAGTGCTACCCTGACCAAGCACTGTGTGTCATCCAAAGTCTACATGACCACAAGATTTCTTTCTATAGTTGTATGGTAGGTAAATATTTTTTTTGTTTCTGATAGAAAACATTTCTGTGAGAAGGGGAAAGGGGAGGAGACACTGAGGGGGCCAAAGAAAAGATGGTGAATACTGGGAAGGGAAGGAAGAGACCCTGTCACTCCTCCAATTGTTCCAGTTTTCAGAAACAACTCTTATGTGGGAGTCTGTCAAAAGCCTTTTTTTTAATCCAGATAAATGCAGTCAACAAACACATTTCTTTTTCTGTTAAATCTCTGTGGCTCAATCGTAGAAACTCCTGTTAATCTCTGTGGCTCTTTCCTAGAAATTAAGTAGATTAGGATCTTCCAACATAGGAATCTGGAGGACCCCAAGATCTCCCAGATCGAAACCCATACAGTCTGTCGGTTATTATATCATTTCTCTCCAGATGTTCTACCCATTTGNTGAAGAGTTTGGCCACTGTTTTGTATATTTGGGTTGTCATAGTTCCCTGACCAGCTCCAGGGAGGCCTGGAAGCCTTGCCTGCTGTACCTGTGGTTGTGACTTTTGTTGCCTGCAGTTGGGACCTTGGAGGTGGTGCCCAGGTTCTTTACTCCTCCTCTTTGGGAGGTGGTGCCCAGGTTCCTTATACCTCTCCTTTGGGAGGTGGTGCCCAGGTTCCTTATACCTCTCCTTTGGGAGGTGGTGCCCAGGTTCTTTACTCCTCCTCTTTGGGAGGTGGTGCCCAGGTACCTTATACCTCTCCTTTGGGAGGTGGTGTCCAGGTTCCTTACACCTCTCCTTTGGGAGGTGGTGTCCAGGTTCCTTACACCTCTCCTTTGGGAGGTGGTGCCCAGGTTCCTTACACCTCTCCTTTGGGAGGTGGTGCCCAGGTTCCTTACACCTCTCCTTTGGGAGGTGGTGCCCAGGTTCCTTACACCTCTCCTTTGGGAGGTGGTGCCCAGGTTCCTTACACCTCTCCTTTGGGAGGTGGTGCCCAGGTTCCTTACACCTCTCCTTTGGAAGGTGGTGCCCAGGTTCCTTACACCTCTCCTTTGGAAGGTGGTGCCCAGGTTCCTTACACCTCTCCTTTGGGAGGTGGTGCCCAGGTTCCTTACACCTCTCCTTTGGGAGGTGGTGTCCAGGTTCCTTACACCTCTCCTTTGGGAGGTGGTGCCCAGGTTCCTTACACCTCTCCTTTGGGAGGTGGTGCCCAGGTTCCTTACACCTCTCCTTTGGGAGGTGGTGTCCAGGTTCCTTACACCTCTCCTTTGGGAGGTGGTGCCCAGGTTCCTTACACCTCTCCTTTGGGAGGTGGTGCCCAGGTTCCTTACACCTCTCCTTTGGGAGGTGGTGCCCAGGTTCCTTACACCTCTCCTTTGGGAGGTGGTGCCCAGGTTCCTTACACCTCTCCTTTGGGAGGTGTGCCCAGGTTCCTTACACCTCTCCTTTGGGAGGTGGTGGTAGGCTTTTATTTTCTCATTTGTTTTGCTGATGGTCCGTGTTGATCCTCTGCAGTTGATTCGGCTTCGACCTTATCTCGAGTTCTGGCCCCACTGCTCTGGGGAGGTGTTACCAAGGCAGGTCCTTGCCTGTTGTTGGGAGGGGTTGGCTTCTGGATGAGTGCTTCACTTTTGCCTCTGGAGGAAAGAGGTCTTCCTTAGCATGGCCCACATCATGTAAAACCATCTGAAATCTGGCCCACAATAGCCAATAACAGTTGCCTACCTGGAACGTCTGCAACTGTTGTAGTTTGCATCCTGGGGAAGGTGAGTAGCTTGGCCATGAGGGGACCTATCTTGAGGTAATCTTGAGATGATTTCGGGGCTTTAGTGTCCCCGCGGCCCGGTCCTCGACCAGGCCTCCACCCCCAGGAAGCAGCCCGTGACAGCTGACTAACACCCAGGTACCTATTTTACTGCTAGGTAACAGGGGCATAGGGTGAAAGAAACTCTGCCCGTTGTTTCTCGCCGGCGCCCGGGATCGAACCCGGGACCACAGGATCACAAGTCCAGTGTGCTGTCCGCTCGGCCGACCGGCTCCCTCAAGTACCTAGTACCTAGAAGTACAAAGTGGTAAAGAGATTAGTACATAACAAGTGATTGACAAGTGAGCCACGTGTATATTATGCACATGTAGGACAGAAAACAGGAGAGGCCTTTGTACCACATGGTTATAAACCCATGGAAATGCCTGCTCACCCAAACTGTAAATGCCGAGTTTGTCTTGGGACCTGATTGTGCTGTGAATTTTCGTCAATTCATAATCAATTTGGAAAAACTCCTCAGGTGCAATGTGGGAGCTTTGAGAAGCTTCTGGCTTCCTGTCCCCGTCAAGGCCACTAAAGAGAGAGTGAGTGGCTTTCAGGTAAATTCACGTAAGTATTAAAGATTAAAAGTGTTAACAAGAATAAAAGGTCAACCATTATTTATACCCATAGGTACTGTGAGCATTGTCCAGAGAGAGAAGCTGTGAGTCCTTGGGAGAAGATCTTGCTTTGGCAGTATGAAAAACCGGGAAACCCATTTGAAGAAAACCTGAAGGATATGTTTAATTTTGGGTGGCTGAAAGTTCACATAAACGCCAGGAATTTTAACAGGGTAAATGTTTATAATTGGCTTTGTGCTTACTTTTAAGCATAATTTCATGCTAGGCAACTGTTTTCATGCAGAATATTCCAATATTTATGTCACCGTGGTAAATAAATTAAGTATATTTATTTATTTAATGTTTACTTATTTATATACAAGAAGATACATTGGGTTTATGAGAGTACAGAGCATTGAAGTTTTACATTCTTGTAAAGCCACTAGAGCATTTCGGGCAGATCCTTAATTAATCTAACATATAATTTTAAGAAGGTAATTTCTAGCAAAATTAAAAAAAAAGTTTACAGGTACAGTGTAAAAAAGTATAAAACTACATTGTAAGAAAGTATAAAACTACATTGTAAGAAAGTGTAAAACTGCATTGTAAGAATGTGTAAAACTGCATTGTAAGAAAGTGTAAAACTGCATTGTAAGAAAGTGTAAAAAAATACATTGTACTGTATAAGAAATTTGACAGTATGATATGCACCTTTTCCCTTGATAAGTTCAATCTAATTTCCAGCTAGATTCTACACAGGTTTTCAGTGTATGGCTGTAAAATTTGGCAGACTTTATGTAACTCCCCAGATTACCATTTTTAAATTTTGAGTCTGAATATTATTATTGATATATATTAGACCCCTTGGTTATCTCGGTACTGTATGTGTACCTTTAACCTAAACCCACATAACCATAACATCTCAAGAAGCAGGTAAACCTGTTATCCATAACACTATAAACTCATCCTGATGTAATTGTGAATTAGATTTCACAGAAGGATCAGAGCAATCCATCAGTCATTTCCTGGTGCTGTAGTGTTAGCCATGCTTCTTGTCACCTTCACCCTCTGGATCCCATACAAAATACAAAGACAAATATTTATTCAGGTAAAGTACATACATACAAGGTGAGATACAAAGCGTTGATGGATTTATAGATAGAGCTAGTACATACAATGCCTAAAGCCACTATTACGCAAAGCGTTTCGGGCAGGCTAATAAGTCCTTGTCCATGCTAATAAGTTGACTAGAGCGTGTCTCAGAACACCCGGCACCTAGGTTCCATCCTTCATCACGGCCCTTGTGGATTTGTTCATGTGATATATCACGTTATTGTGATTTCTGTGTGCAATAGTAATAATGTTTATTCAGGTAAAAGTACATACATGCAAAATGAGTTACAAACAGAATGTTGGATTTCCGGGTAGAGCTAGTATATACTGTGCCTAAAGCTACTAATACGCACAGCGTTTTGGGCAAAATGTGGAAAAGGCAATCAAAACTAAGACTTAAATTAATTGAGACCAAAAGAATGAATTGGATTGAAAAAGGTTTAAAGAAAAAATAATATTTATATGTTGGATGGAACAGCATAAATTGGAACACATCAGCAGAAGTAATTTTAACTAAATAAACAGACTACAATTTATTTTTTTTACACATATTTTTTGTACAAGTTTATATATGGCAGGTATCAGCAGTTATACTAGTTGGTCAATAATGAGTATTGTTTGTACTGAAAATAGTATGTACTGAAAATAGCAAGACATAGGTTAACATTTAGGGAGATAATGTAGGTTACATGGAGTTTATTAGGTAGTACCTAGTATTTCTCTTAAACTGATTGAGAGAGGAACAGTCTTTGACATGATTGGGAAGGTCATTCTACATTTTGGGTCCTTTGATTTGCAGAGATTTCTAGTTAGGTTAAGTTGCACTCATGGAATATCAAAGATATTTGTTTCTAGAGTGGTGCCCATGTGTTCTGTTACAACCTTCTAGGAAGCATTTAAGGTTAGGATTGGCATTACAGTTAGTTTTATATATAGAGTACACTTGAGAAGATGTGCACTGACTTAATATCTAACATATTCAAGGATTTAAGTAAGGGGGGGCCTAGTGCTGTCTGGGGACAGAGAGTCCATAATATCTGATTAGAAAGAATACCGACTGTTTTAGAAACTTTGTAGCTGTATTTTGAATGTGACCTTGGAAATTCAGCTTATTATAAATGAGAACACCAGAGAATTTACTATCTACTTTGTTACTAATTTGGATATTGTTAATTCTTAGATTATGTGGAATAAATGGTAAAATACTAGAATGGATCAAACAATGGTTTGATCATTGATCAAGAGCTATCCTAACTCTCTACTCCTTTTACCAGTCAGCCCAACACAATATATCCTTAATTCAATCACTTAAAACCAAAGCTGGGAACATTAATGAAATACCACCTATGATATATAAGAGTGCTGCCCCTGCTCTTGCACTACCCATAGCTCTGCTATTCAAAAATCTTTTAGAGTGTCATACTTTTCCTGATATCCTTAAAAAAACAAGAGTGACACCAGTTCATAAATGAGGCGAGACAGCTGACATAAACAATTACAGACCAATATCAAATCTACCTATACTTTCAAAAATATTTGAAACAATTATTTACAAACAGCAATATTCCTCCTTTGTAAAACTTGACGTATTAAGTCTACCAGTTTAGTTTCTGTTCCAAAAAGAGTACCAATGTTGGCATTATTAGTCTGCTTAATATAATCTACACACCCCTTGACAAAACGAGTTCCCAATTGGCCTCTTCATTGACCTGAAAAGGCCTCTGAACTGTAAATCATGAACCTAATCATATATAATGAATCACTCTAATTTAACTTCTACCTTAATTAAACTTCACTACTATGGTATCTGAGGCCTTGCTCTGGACTATATTCATTCCTGTCTCGGTGGCAAACACCAATATGTACCATCAATAGCATAGCCTCCCCCACTCTACCAGTGACACTAGGGGTGCCACAGGGCAGCATCTTGAGACCTCTCCTATTTCTTATATACATCAATGATTTGCTAAATGTTCTAACATTCTTAAAGCTATACTATTTGCTGACGATACTACCTTTTATCTATTCTGACCCCACCCCCACACACTAATAATATTGTCAACAATGATTTAAAAAAAGTCCACTCATGGATGTCATCCAACAATTTGCAGCAAGAACAATGTTTATACAGTAGGACCATTGTGGACATTACCTGTATCAGTAAAGATGATGATGACAGAACATGTAATGCTCGTAAAGAACATGGAAGAGGTAGAATGCTTTGCAGAGGTGGCATTATTTACACTAATATAGAAAAGACCTTCTACATTTTATTTGATAGTAAATCATGAAGTTAGATTCAACTTCAGATAGACAATGTTAACATTACCAATAAAAATGAGGGAAAGTTCCTTGGCCATACATAGACAAGATACTGAACTTCAGTACCGACATACAACACATTGCTAAAAAAGTTTCAAAAAAAGTCGGTATACTTTCAAAAATCTAATATGTTCCCCACTCTGCTCTCCTCTCATTATACTATGCACTAATCTATCCCTTTCTTACATAGGTTTTATACGTTCATGGGGTTCAACCACTGGAAATTACCTCAAGCCTATCATCACTCGGCAAAAATCAACTATCAGAACTATAACAAACTGTGTTTTCAGGCAACACACAGCCCCTCTGTTTAAATTTCCTTAACATGCTAAACATACACTCACTCCACACATTCTCATGTGATATCTACATGTACAAACCTTGTTCCTAAATGCTAATCATGAGCACTACAACAGAAATAAATGTCTCTCTGATATCCCCAGAGTCAGGCTAAATGTGTGCAAACACCCCATGCAATAAAAGGCCCAGTCTTTGGAACTCACTTCCTGATGAATTAAAAAATATACCAACCTATACCTTGTTCAAAAGTAAAACCAAAAAGTACCTAATACATCCTTATAGTTTCCTACCTTGTGCTTCAAAACTCACACTGTTCACATACTACGTACTTCCCCATATTAGTACAGTACTTAAGACTAATTAAGTACTTCATCTCTGCCAGTGTAATCACCTCTGTCAATTTATATTGTTGATATAAAACCTTGATACAATGTACTTTTTCACCTTACCTGAGAGTTATATTAAAGACCCTGCCTGAATCGCTATGCGTGTTAGTGGATTTGCACGAATGTAAAAATATCACTCCAATGTAATCACACCAACTAATTGTAACTTGTTAAATAAAATATTATTATTATTATTATTNTTATTTTGGAAGGGAAAGTTTGGAACAAATGCGGAATTAACAATCCACAATCTGCCCGAAACGCTGCGCGTACTAGTGGCTTTACAACAGAGTGTAGTACTGTACTATGCTATGTATTCTCACAAACCCAATGTACCTAATTGTATATAAATAAATAAATAAATTAACAAATCCACAAGGGCCGTGACGAGGATTCGAACCTGCGTCCGAGAGCATCCAGACGCTGCCTTAATTGACTTTGTTAGGTTTTTGTTCAGTTGATGCATCACGCAATTGTGATGTCTGAGTGCGGGAATTATATTTATTTGCACAGAGGAAAGAGATCGAACACCGGACATTGCAACACTGGCCATCCATACTGTGTTGCACTGTATTGAAGCATGCTAAATGATGGTTTGGGGTTGCCGAATGACCCTTTGTATTGCAAAATATTTTGTGGATTGGTGTGATTGTGTGTTCCTGAGTGTGGTTTTGACACTTGGTGCTGGCACTGTGTAGTGTGATTGTTTTGAAGATCGTTTTTTGTTTATTGTGTGCTTTTGTGTTGCGGCATTGTGTTGTGATTGTGGTGAGTTGCAGAGTGTGCTACTGTGTTGCAGAGTGTGTTACTGTGTTGCAGAGTGTGTTACTGTGTTGCAGAGTGTGTTACTGTGTTGCAGAGTGTGTTACTGTGTTGCAGAGTGTGCTACTGTGTTGCAGAACGTACTTACAAAATAAAGAATGTGTACTTTACTAAGTGAGGATGTTTTGTGTTGGTGCGTCAGCTGAGCGGAGGAGGACCCTGGTGGCTTGCTGGTGGCTGACTGGGTGCTGGGCCGTCCACTACCTTCCCTTCTTCTTCATGAGTCGTGTCCTCTACTACCACCACTACTGCCCCGCCTACCTCTTCTCTTGCATGATCACCGGTAAGCTCCACACGCACACACAACTGTCATGCCTGCACACACACACACACACACACACACACACACACACACACACACCACACACACACACACACACACACAACACACCACACACACACACACACACACACACACCACACACACACACACACACACACACACACACACACACACACACACACACACACACACACACACACACACACACACACACACACACACACACACTCACACACTGGAAGGAATAGCGACGTATAATCCTCCTAAATGCCTGAAAATACAGACTGGAGTATGACTGGTACAACATAATATTACTATAATAGAAAGGACAGCATTAGCCACCGGTAGGAATGGGTCACAATTATTTGTCATAGATAACTTCAACCATGGCAAGATTCCTTTAAGTGTTATGTCGTTTTCAAATTGTCTCTCTGCTTCTCTTCTACTTCTGAGGTCCTCATTCCTGCCCTCTAGCACGGGTTCACCCTAGTCCGTGCTACTTGGAACTCTTGTTCAGAGTAGTTGAACCTTAAACAACGGAGGTGGTCTATGTATTGTAATACATGATGGTGGGGGGGGGGAGATTGATTAAGACCAGTCACCATAAATATAATGCTAACAACTGAACCAGAAAAACTGAATTTAAACATACAGTTCCGTCTTTCCTTTCATCTACCGCCGCCGTCACCACCACCGCCGTCACCACCGCCACCAACGCCTGCACCGCCGCCGTCACCACCACCACCGTCACCACCACCACCAACGCCTGCACCGCCGCCGTCACCACCAACGCCTGCACTAACGAAGGGGTTCTGCTCTCGTGGGTGTGTGAGGCGGCGTCAGGAGTAGTGAGGACTGCCTGGCGAAGGACGGTGTTGTGGTCCCTGCTGGTGGTGACCTCCGGCGCTCTCCTCGCCTCCTACGCCTACTTCTGGCCACTCGCCACCCACGTCAGGGGCGAGATATTCGAGAGTAACCCCACTCTCAACCCCGCCTCGACTACTTCTACCTGGGGCAGCTGTGGCCAGAGTTTGGCTACAGGAAGAGTGAATACCTGAGCATCATCGCTACGCATGTAAGTCTGGCTTGTGCTCTTGTCCATATTCTGCCCCAACGTCAACCTCGCATCATTACCTCCAACAGTTTGTGTAATTAGTTACTGAAAACCATGACCATGCCACCCCACGTCCATCCAGTGGACGGTGGTGGACAGGTTAGTCACAGGCCAACCAGTTCTCAGACCTAGTCCATTCCATCCAGCGGTCGACCCCAAAGACTCTTTCATCAACATGCTGGTCATTCAAAATGGGCATTTTTCTCAAATATAAATATTGTTATATAATAGGATAATGTGCATATTTACGCATTGGTTAGGTTAACTTAGGCGTTTAGGTTCTGTTGACGATTACTTACCACTAACCCTAGTGGCCTTGACGAGGACAGAAAGCTGGCGGCTTGTCGAAGGTCCCCCTCCCTATTTGCCTTGATGATCTTTTCCAGGTATATTTTATTAAAACTCAACATAGTTTTGTCCAGTTACGGCATCACGGGTAGGCGGTTCCATGGGTTAATAACCCCGTGGGTGAAATAGCATCTCCTGTCTCAGTCCTACATTGTGGCTTGTTGACCTTGAGACCGCTGCTCCTTGTTTGTGTTACATCTGACCTGAAGAAAATACCCGGATCAACATCCTCTAACTTGTTCAGTATTTTAAAAGTTTCAATGAGATTCACCCTGTCATGCCTGGTTTGTAGTGTTGTTAGTCTGTGGCCCTCAACCGTTCCTGATACGAGAGATGACTTATCTCTGGGATGACTTTTGTTGCTCGGTGTTGCACCTTCTCCACAGCAGCTGTGTCCTGCTGAACATGAGGTCTCCATGCTGGGACACAGTAATCTAAGTGTATCCAGCTCCAGAGATTTATACAGTTGAACCATTACCTTTTTTCCTTAAAGTCAAATGTACGTTTGGTTATTCTAAGGGTTTGGTTAACTTCTCTGACTTCTGCACCCACCTGTTGTGCACCTTTTAGTGTGTGTGTTGGGTCTTGACTCCACGGTCCCTTTCTTCATCAGTCTACTGTAATGTAATGTTATTAGTTTGGTAGTCGTGGTGTGGGTTATGCCCCACGTGCACGGTCTTGCATTTGTCGACTAGTATTTGTAGTACGTGGGTGAAGCATTTACAGCGTTGTGGTTCGAACACAAGTCGTCAGTGAAGCACTTGTTCCGGAAGTGTTCCAACGGCAGCAGTTGTGAGTCGTGTGTAAACCGTTTTTCTTTCATAAGCAGGGAGTTTGGCGGGTGGATGGAATGAACATTCGACATATACTGATGAGGACGGGCTGCTACTACACACGACTCACAACTGATAACTTTCGAACAGTGCTTTACAAACGTCCTCTGTTCGAATCATGACTCTGTAAGTGCTTCACCCAAATACTGCAAGTAGATATAATTACAAACAGAAGCTGCAGCAGCAAGGAGCACTCTGCTCCTCTGACAGCTCCTGCAGCGTAGAGTGCGATGCAACACGTTGTTGAAGGTAATAACTCGGGTGCTGTATCTTTGCAGGTGGACCGTTGGTACGATGACTTCCTGGAGAACCCGGACCTCAACGCCACGCTCTTCTACCTGACGAACCTCAACAACACCCCTGGCCTTCCCAGCCTCATCCATCCTGTCCATGCCTCCAACTTTAGTCTGTGGAGGCCCACCACTCTCACCCACCTTCCCTGAGTCCCTGTGGGGCCCACCACTCTCACCCACCTTCCCTGAGTCCCTGTGGAGGCCCACCACTCTCACCCACCTTCCCTGAGTCCCTGTGGGGCCCACCACTCTCACCCACCTTCCCTGAGTCCCTGTGGGGGCCCACCACTCTCACCCCACCTTCCCTGAGTCCCTGTGGGGGCCCACCACTCTCACCCACCTTCCCTGAGTCCCTGTGGGGGCCCACCACTGTCACCCACCTTCCCTGAGTCCCTGTGGGGCCCACCACACTCACCCACCTTTCCGAGTCCCTGTGGAGGCCCACCACTCACCCACCTTCCCTGAGTCCCTGTGGGGGCCCACCACTCTCACCACCTTCCCTGAGTCCCTGTGGGGGCCCACCACTCTCACCCACCGTCCCTGAGTCCCTGTGGGGCCCTGTGAAGAGGGAATTCTAAACATCTAGGTTTCAACAGTATACGCCTATGTTGATTTTCAGTCATTAACGTCTTTGTACGAGGTCTCTTGATCTTTGTAACTATTTCATCCATTCTTGCGTGCTGAAGATGTATTCTTACAGTATTCTTTATAGTCTCCGTGGTGTAGTGGTAAGACACTCGCCTGGCGTTCCACGAGCGCTTTGTCATGGGTTCGTATCCTGGCCGGGGAGGATTTACTGGGCGCAAATCCTTAACTGTAGCCTCTGTTTAACGCAACAGTAAAATGTGCACTTGGTTGTAACAACGATTCTTCGCGGCGGGGATCGTATTCCAGGGACCTACTCAAAACGCTACGCGTACTAGTGGCTCTACAAGAATGTAACAACTTTTGTATACATCTCAAAAAAAGTAAGCCGCCCTGGGATTAGCAAGTGCCGGTTAACAGACATCTCATCAGTAAATACATGACAATTAGATCATGCGCAATGAGGTCATAGTTTAGGATGGTTGAAATTAATATGTAAATTTACCGTACTATACAGAACAAATTACTGTTGCATAGAGGAGCCAGAGAGGACATAATACTGTATGGCTTATTATGTTATAAGATACCTAGTGAAATAAACATTTATAAATAGCTTGCAGAAGCTTAATTGACAGTGTTAAAATTGAAAGAGGTCACCCCCACGCTGCCATTCCCATTTGAGCTATACGACACCTCCCTTGACATGGGACCCTGCCAAAGCCGTGTCTCCTCTCAACTATACTCACCTAATTGTGCTTGCGGCGATTGAGCTCTGGATCTTTGGTCCCGCCTCTCAACTGTCAATCAACTGGTGTACAGGTTCCTGAGCCTACTGGGCTCTATCAAATCTACATTTGGAGCTGTGTATGGAGTCAGCCTCCAACACATCACTGCCTAATGCATTCCATCTGTTAACTACTCTGACACTGAAAAAGTTCTTTCTAACGTCCTTGTGGCTCATTTGAGTACTCAGTTTCCACCTGTGTCCCCTTGTTCGCGTACCACTCGTGTTAAACAGTTTATCTTTATCTACCCTGTCAATTTCTCTGAAGATTTTGTAGGTAGTGATCATGTCCCCAGAAGCAGTCCCCGACCTAACCTGAAGGCAACCTGTTATAATTAACACCTGAAAGGCATGACTTTAGACCGCTTAGGGCCGACGACCTGACGCCACGGATATCCTGTGTGACTGAACTCTCGTAGGTTACATATTAAATATAACCATTTATGGTGTTACAAGGGTCGGCCTACCCGCTGAGGCTTGCAAGATGAGTGAACACTACCAAGGTCCGGAACATGGTCACCTACTGTGGGCAGACCACTCCCTAGCTGAACCCCATAACGTTAGGAGGAGAACACATGTCATGACCAACCGTGGAGCCGGTCGGCCGAGCGGACAGCACGCTGGACTTGTGATCCTGTGGTTCTGGGTTCGATCCCAGGCGCCGGCGAGAAACAATGGGCAGAGTTTTTTTCATCCTATGTCCCTGTTACTTAGCAGTAAAATAGGTACCTGGGTGTTAGCCAGCTGTCACGGGCTGCTTCCTGGGGGTGGAGGCCTGGTCGAGGACCGGGCCGCGGGGACACTAAAAAGCCCCGAAATCATCTCAAGATGTGTTCATGACCTCAGTGATATGTCTTCATCTCTGTTCACATCTCAGTGATCTTCCAACAACGCCAGATGGGTGCTACTAGCCGCTCCACCCAGCCCCGGAACACAATGCAGATTGCAGACGAGGAGTCACAATAACGTGGCTGAAATTGGTGTTTGTCATTGGTCACCATGTCGACCAAACCACACACTAGAAAGTGAAGGGACGAGACGTTTCCGTCCGTCCTGGACCATTCTCAAGTCGATTGTGTCTCAACATCGGTTCCCTCGACCTAGCAAGCAGTGGCTGCTCTCTCCAGCACCAGCTGCAGCAGCACAACACCTCCAACAAGATGGTTGTGACACTACAGGATAATTGTGACACTAAACCCTCCAGTACCAATTAACTGACAAAATATGTATAAATACATTTATAATGTATCATAATGAACACGCATACGAAGAGGACAATTTTCATTTACTAAAATTTTTATAAAAATGTTAAGTCTGTTAAAATACTCAAAATGTGCAGAACTTACACTATAATGACATAGTTAAACATACTAATTTTTAACTTTACTATAGATTTTCAAATGCAAAGTTAAACACACAAATAACTAAGCTATCCATCCTTATTTATTTATTTATATACAAGAAGGTACATTGGGATTGTGAGGATACATAGCATAATAATTACATTCTTGTAAAGCCACTAGTACGCGCAGCGTTTCGGGCAGGTCCTTATTCTCTTAGCTGGAACATTGCATCTCTAAGGCCAATGAACCCATTGATATACATTTTGGTCGTGCGGGTGAAACTGAAACACCATACGCAATATAATCATTTACTATTATTAATTAATTAACATCTGCAACTGCATTTTACTAGGAGCCACTGACTTGCGGGGCGCGCGCCATGAGTTAGTTGGTGCTGTCATGGCGCCCGTCGCTCACCTTGCTGACAACCGCTAGGCGCAAGGCGCGCCGTTTCACCCTCCACCAAAAGAATTTTCTTCAAAATTGAAGAAAAAGAACACCACATATATCTCAGAGAGTGTAGAGTTCTCACAAGATCCTCACCCAAAAAATTACCCTCAATTTGATGATTCTATACAGCAAAATACCCCCATATTTCAGTAAAACAAACAGATGGGCAACAATATCATGTTGATCATACATGTATTATGTTATACTCTTATAAGTATACGTAATCTAATACATGCAGCTCTTGACAAAATTGAGTACCCCATAGGTTTGTTGACCTGCCTAAGGCTTTGTTGACACTGTTAACCATAATAACCTTAAACTCCAGCACTATGGAGTCAGAGGTCACTCCCTCCAGTACTGGCAATCTTAGCTCAGAGGACAAGGCGGCAGTATGTTAAAATATTTCAGTGAACGAGGCTTCTTCTCCCACTCTGCCAATTACCATTGGCGTTCAGCAGGGTAGTTGGTATACTTGGTCCACTCCTCTTTCTCATATATCAGTTATCTTCCAAATACCACCCAGCATTTGAAGCCAATTCTTTTTTATGATGATATGATGTGACGACTTATATTGAATTTTGTAACTAGCTCATCAAGATTGTAACTTGCTTAGCTAAATGAATTGTGGGGTCCAGTCCCTGAGCCCATTATGTGCCTCTGTAACCCTTTCCACTACCGCCCACAAGATGGGTATGGGATGCATAATAATTGAACTAAACTATCTAAAACTGATGATACAACCTTCATTTTCTCACATGCTAACCCACTTATTCTAAACGACACGGTGAATACTGAACTAAATCAAGTCCATTTGTGGTTGACTGCTAACAAACTTGCCCTTAAGACCAACAAGACATTTTACATATTGTTTGGTAAGACGTCCAACAATTAAATATAATCTAAGAATTAACAAAGCCCAGATTATGAACAGGGTAGAAGGGAAGTTCCTAATTGGTGTTCACATTGACAACAAACAAAATTTCTATTACCATATGCAATATGTAACTAAAAAAAAGTTTCTAAACAGTAGACATTCTCTCCAAAGTCAGTTAGCTTAGTTCATTTATTATGCACCCCATACCCATCCCGTGGGTGGTAGTGGAAAGGGTTACAGAGTCAGATACCATGTTCTTCACCCTGCCTTAGTTACTCTGTATTATTCCATCATTTATCCATATTTCACCTATGGTATGTGTGTTTGGGGATCTACTACCCTTAATTACCTCTGACCTCTAATAACTAGACAAAAATCAGCACTTAGAACAATAACAGATTCCAGTCCCAAACACCACTCTGCTCCCTTACTGAAATCCTTGAACATGAAAACACGTCTCTGCACATACTCTCAAACGTTCTCTATATCTATAAAACTGTGAATTGCAGTGCCAATCCTGACGTAATAGTGCAATGCCAAGTCCTGATTTTCCTTAAGCGCTTCCGAGAAGTCTGTAATGGAACTCAAAGTCACCACACTAGGAACAAATATATCTTGATATTCCTAGAGTGAGACTTAACTAAGGCAGAAATGCTATGCAAATCAAAGGTCCCAAATTGTAGACTGACCATCCAATGTAGTTAAAAGCGTAAGTCTTTTAACCAATTTAAATGAGAGAGTAAGAAATATTTTCTTAATATACGTAATATGTATACGCAATATCATGTAACTAACTTCTCTCCCATTTTCCATAATTTTAAGGTATCATTATATTTTCGTGAATTGTATTTACTAATAAATATGTTCTTTCTTCATTGTCATCTAAATTTGCACTTCATTTACAAAATTTGTACTTGTGTCCTGTTTTATTCTTGTTATTTTTTAAGTGTTGACCTCCATATTATGCTTATATTATACTTTGTTACTCTATTATCTTATTTTCCAGTTGCTTTCTAAATTACTCAACGGAAATCATTTTCTAAAGTACTACAAGGGAATACATGTATTTGCGTTGTGGTATTAATGTAATAAACAAGAACTACTGACTCCTTAATGTAATAATTTAATATCCTGTCATTCTTAAGGATCACCTTTTATTGTATTCATATGTTACTTTTCATACTTTTGTTCTATATTGGTTATTTTATTTCTTTTTTGGTATTAAAGTTTACCGCTCCTTTAAATAATTTTTTTTCCAATTTATCTTAAGTTTTCTGGGAAACGCTTTGCGTAATAGTGGCTTCGTTAGCGTATGGAACGCCTGTCCCCACAATTGTTCATTAATCTTATTTTCTTTGTACACACATGCTCGATAACCACTTGGGGTGGACGGTAGAGCGACGGTCTCGCTTCATGCAGGTCGGCGTTCAATCCCCGACTGTCCAAGTGGTTGGGCACCATTTCTTCCCCCTGTCCCCTCCCAAATCCTTATCGTTCCATGTGCTATATTGTCGTAATTAATGGCTTGGCGCTTTCCCTGATAATTAAAAAAACACGCTATGCGTATTAGTGGTTTTGCAAGAATGTAAAAAACGCCATTCTTGTAAATAAATAAATAAATAAATAAATAACCCTACTTGGCCTTTCTGCCCTGGTAGTGACTTTTGCCATTTTTGATCTACACTTTGTAGATCATATAGAATAGGTTAGCAGCACATTGCTGTATATACCTAAAATTGTTAATAACAAATCAACAAATTTGTTGTGTATACAGTATATACCTAAGCTTGTTAATAACAAAAATCAGAGGGCGCGAATTATTTGTATGACTATATGGTCTGATTTACATCTATAATTAACTAGCAAAATAAACTTGAGTAGAAACTGGCATAGATATTTAAGTGAGAAGTAGGGATAGGGAGGTCATATAGTGCGTATTAGTGGCTATGTATGTACTAACTCTATCTTAGGAAATGTAGATGTTTATCTCTCAGAATGTTTGGTAATATGTTTATTGTTTGTGATGTGTTTATATGTATGTATTAACACGATGTACTGAACGGGGTGAGAATAGCTTGAGCTACCTCATCCCTTTGTGTGTATTTTACCTCAATAAACTTATTTCAATTTCAATTTCAATTTCAAACTCTATCTAGAAATCACCCATTATGTTTATAACTCATCTTGTATGTATGTAATTTTACGCAAATAAATATTTGAGAAGAGAAGAGCGTGTAAGTCAGCTGTGTGGCCGGCCATGCGGCTGGTGGTGGTGGGTGAGGGGCAGCCATGGTGTCAGTGTGGTCAGTGTGGTGGTGGGGTGCACACGTGTCGCTGCTTCACGCACTGAGGCACGTTGTTGTTGTTGTGGGTGTGTGGGTAGGCCAGGTGGCCCGCTCCTGGCTTCTTGTTTAGTCTCACACCACCTCCTTCCTGTCACCCTAGCTCGGTGCCACCCTAGCTTGATGCCACCCTAGCTCGGTGCCACCCTAGCTTGATGCCACCCTAGCTCGGTGCCACCCTAGCTCGGTGCCACCCTTGCTTGATGCCGCCCTAGCTCGGTGCCACCCTAGCTCGGTGCTTGGTGCCACCCTAGCTCGGTGCCACCCTAGCTTGATGCCGCCCTAGCTCGGTGCCACCCTAGCTCGGTGCTTGGTGCCACCCTAGCTCGGTGCTTGGTGCCACCCTAGCTCGGTGTCACCCTAGCTCGGTGGTTGGTGCTACCCTAGCTCGGTGCCACCCTAGCTCGGTGCTTGGTGCCACCCTAGCTCGGTGTCACCCTAGCTCGGTGTCACCCTAGCTCGGTGGTTGGTGCTACCCTAGCTCGGTGCTTGGTGCCACCCTAGCTCGGTGGTTGGTGCCACCCTAGCTCGGTGTCACCCTAGCTCGGTGTCACCCTAGCTCGGTGGTTGGTGCTACCCTAGCTCGGTGCCACCCTAGCTCGGTGCTTGGTGCCACCCTAGCTCGGTGGTTGGTGCTACCCTAGCTCGGTGCCACCCTAGCTCGGTGCTTGGTGCCACCCTAGCTCGGTGCTTGGTGCCACCCTAGCTCGGTGTCACCCTAGCTCGGTGTCACCCTAGCTCGGTGGTTGGTGCTACCCTAGCTCGGTGCCACCCTAGCTCGGTGCTTGGTGCCACCCTAGCTCGGTGGTTGGTGCCACCCTAGCTCGGTGCTTGGTGCCACCCTAGCTCGGTGCCACCCTAGCTCGGTGGTTGGTGCCACCCTAGCTCGGTGCCACCCTAGCTCGGTGGTTGGTGTCACCCTAGCTCGGTGGTTGGTGCCACCCTAGCTCGGTGCCACCCTAGCTCGGTGCCACCCTAGCTCGGTGGTTGGTGCCACCCTAGCTCGGTGGTTGGTGCCACCCTAGCTCGGTGGTTGGTGCCACCCTAGCTCGGTGCCACCCTAGCTCTGTGGTTGGTGCCACCCTAGCTCTGTGGTTGGTGCCACCCTAGCTCGGTGGTTGGTGCCACCCTAGCTCGGTGGTTGGTGCCACCCTAGCTCGGTGGTTGGTGCCACCCTAGCTCGGTGGTTGGTGCCACCTTAGCTTGGTGCCACCCTAGCTCGGTTGTTGGTGCCACCCTAGCTCGGTGCTCGGTGCCACCCTAGCTCGGTGCTTGGTGCCACCCAAGCTCGGTGGTTGGTGCCACCCTAGCTCTGTGCTTGGTGCCACCCTAGCTCTGTGCTTGGTGCCACCCTAGCTCTGTGCTTGGTGCCACCCTAGCTCTGTGGTTGGTGCCACCCTAGCTCTGTGGTTGGTGCCACCCTAGCTCTGTGGTTGGTGCCACCCTAGCTCTGTGCTTGGTGCTACCCTAGCTCGTGGTTGGTGCCACCCTAGCTCTGTGGTTGGTGCCACCCTAGCTCTGTGCTTGGTGCCACCCTAGCTCGGTGGTTGGTGCCACCCTAGCTCTGTGGTTGGTGCCACCCTAGCTCTGTGGTTGGTGCCACCCTAGCTCTGTGGTTGGTGCCACCCTAGCTCTGTGGTTGGTGCCACCCTAGCTCGGTGGTTGGTGCCACCCTAGCTCGGTGGTTGGTGCCACCCTAGCTCGGTGGTTGGTGCCACCCTAGCTCGGTGCCACCCTAGCTCTGTGGTTGGTGCCACCCTAGCTCTGTGGTTGGTGCCACCCTAGCTCGGTGGTTGGTGCCACCCTAGCTCGGTGGTTGGTGCCACCCTAGCTCGGTGCTTGGTGTCACCCTAGCTCGGTGCTTGGTGCCACCCTAGCTCTGTGCTTGGTGCCACCCTAGCTCGGTGGTTGGTGCCACCCTAGCTCAGTGCTTGGTGCCACCCCTAGTTTGTTTAATTTATCTCATTTACTGCATGATTTTGTTTGCAGTCCTTTTATCATCTATTATAACTTTGTTAGTCTCTTCTTCTTCTTCTAAGGGTCCTACTGAGTCCTATGTTTTGGATTTACAGTACTTATTGTATAGGCGTAGAATGACTTGGGGTCTTTCTCTATGTTTTGGGCAAGTTTTGTTTCTTTTGGCTGATCTGATTTCCTGGTTGGCATATATATCTCATAGTCAGTGATGTCCATCGTGGATTTATACCTTCTCGAGAGGTTCTGCACGATTTAGTTCCGCTCGACACTGCAGCCCCTCTGTTAAGGTCCCTTAACATGCTCAACATACTCCACACAGTCTCATGTTCTATCTACATGTACAGAACCTTGTTCCTGAATGTTAATCTTGATCTGAAACTTGTCCTTGATAGGTGTAGTAGAACCCATGAGCACCACACCAGAAATAAATATCTTTGATATCCCCAGAGTCAAACTAAATCTGTGCAAACACTCCATGCAAATAAAAGGACCCAATCTATGGAATTCACTCCCTAATGAATTAAAAAAATTGTCCAACCTATGCACTGTTCAAAAGTAAAACCAAAAAGTACCCAAATTTCATCCTCGGTTTCCTACCTTGTGCTTCAAACTCACATCTTGTACCTTGTGTACCCAAACTGTATCTTGTACTACTCACTTCCCCAATATTAGTACTTAAGACATATATCTTCACCAATGTAATCTTCACCCTGTCAATTTATATTGTTATATGTGGACATAAAACTTTGCTACAATGTACTGATAGTGTTTATTTAGGGAAAGTAAATACATACAAAATGATTTACAAGCAGAATGTTAGATTTAAACATGTAGAAATCAATGACCTCTTGAAGTTCCAGGTCTTGGGAATTATTCTCTTGTCAATTTTGTTGATTTCCGTTACTATTTTGTACGTAGTGATCATATCGCCTCTTTCTTCTATCTTTTAGTTTTGGAACACTGTATTTAATGCCTCTAACCTCTCCTCATAGCTCTTGTTTTTCAGTTCTGGGAGCCATTTAGTTGTATGTCTTTGCACCTTTTCCAATTTGTTGATGTTGTGCTTTTTAAGATACGGACACCATACAACTGCTGTATATTCCAGCTTTTGTCTCAGAAAGGTCATGAACAATTTTGTCAGTATTTCATCATTTATGTACTGTACTTCAAAGCAATTCTGAAATTAGAAAGTGTAGCATAGGCTGGTCACACAATGTCCTTTATGTGGTCCTCAGGTTATAGTTTTTTATCTACAACCACCCCCCTAGATCTCTCTTTCTTTATCAGAATTTTTTTAAATAACTTTTTCACATACCGTAATGTAAAGATTGTGTTGGGTCTGTTTTCTCATATTCAACATTCCATAACATGGCATTTATTCACATTAAATTCCATTTGCCAGGTGGTGCTCCATACAGATATTTTTTCCAGGACTTCTTGAAGGGAATGGCAATTGTCTTAAGTTTCCTACCCTCCCTAATATCTTAGCATCATCAGCAAACATGTTCATATAATTCTGTATTCCTTCTGGTATGTAGAAGGAATACAGAATATATGTATAATATATGTAGACAATAGACATTACCAGTGCAAGAACTGAACCCTGTGGTACTCCAGTAGTGACATTCCTCCAGTCCAATATATTGCCTCTGCTTACTGCCCTCATTTTTCTGTCAGAATTTTTTAATCCATGTTAGCAGCCTCCCTGTCACTTCTCCAGTGTGTTCCAGTTTTCAAAAATCCAAAACAACCTTTTATGTAAAACTGTCAAGTTTTTTTTTTTTAAGGTCCAGATAGATGCAATCAACCCAACCATCTTTCTTCTGTTAAGTGGTGTCTGGTTAGATATTCCTTCTCTTATCTCGGGAACATCTCCTTGCTCTAATGTGAAGACCTGGAATTTCTTATTGAGTTTCTCACACACTTCCTTGTCATTTGTAGTGAACCTGTCTGCCCCATTCCTCAGTTTCATTACCTATTCTTTCACTGTTTTCTTCTGATGTGGTTGTGCAGCAATTTAAGTAGAGTCTTTGCCTTACTTGCTATGTTTTTTCCGTACTGTCTTTCTTCTCATCCTGAGGTACTCATTCCTGGCCTTCTGGTATCTTTATCTGCTCTCTGGTGTTCAATTATTTCTATAGTTTCTCCATACCCTTGTACTTAGTTGCTTTATCAGCTTACATTCTTGATTAAACCATAGGATTCTCATTTGCATTTAGTTTTTCCTTTTAGACTGGGACAAACTTGTCTGCTGCTTCCTTACACTTCTGCGTGATGTAGTCCATCATGTCTTGGGTTGTTATAGTGTTTATACAACAATGTATTATATAGAGTATTTTTTCAGGTAATTTTCTTTAGCTATTGGATCTCATGAAAGCAAAGTTTGTACTGTATAATAATTCTCTGGTGATATGACTTGTTTTGTTTTTTCCAGGAAAAAATCTTGTGCCTATGTGTGAAGAGTAAACAGTGAGACGTTGTGAATCGGTTGCCGTCAATTCTAATATTGAAGCTACTGCTCACGTTGAATTATTTACAGCTATCAATGAACAGGATATGCTGTACAAGCTACAGTATATTGAAGCATAACACCCAGAAAGGATGGATTTCAGTGTAAATTTAGAAATTGTTCAATCAAAGCTTTTGATTTTGGATTTGAAAGAGATGCACACAGTTTAAGTGATAGACCTCCTTAGTGTTGGCTGGTGAATGTGGTAGAAGTAAGAGATGCGTCCTAGGCCTTCCCTAGCTCCTATCCTAGGCCCTTGTAGAAGCTGTGTGCAACATACATAAGTCATTAACAATAAGGCTCAAAACAAAGGTGTAAAAATTAAACCAAATCAAATGTTAAATGATTAAGTAGCAGTAAATATAAGGCATTGGACTTGCTTCAGATCACCACCAGAGAGTAGAAGCATAAGATTCAACAAACCCTAACTTGAATGATACTGCAAACGATTCTGGCTCAATAGTTGGGCAAAATGTACCAAGCTTGAGAAATGTTATAAGGGTTAAAGACCCAAGACAAAAATTATTCAGAAACGTGTAATATAATGTCTTCTGTGAAATCTTCCCCAAGTGCCCCATTGGACTCGGCATCAAGTTTTGGTAGTAATCCTCTAGTTGATGGGAGCAAAGTTAGGTCAAAAACCTCAGAAACTGTAGTAGTAATTAGAACTGTCAGGGGCCCTATGACAGAGGCTAGAAAAAGGGAAGCCAAATGTTTGAGTAATCTAAGTAATGACATTTCTTTGAAGACAAATGCAACAGATGTCAAGCACCAGAGAAGTTCAACATTAGACAAGGCTGCTAGAAAACCTAAGTCCTTGTGTGTTGGTTCAGATGTCCTGCCACCACCTGGTAATATACCTGGAATTCAGGTTGTGGAAGCTTCAGCTAACATGAGGTAAGAAGGGTACTTTATAATGGCTTGAGGCACTGTACTTGGCTTTTTCACAACTCCACTGTTCATGTATCATATGTATTTGCTTTTGCCAAAATAAATATTTTATTATTATTACTACTAATATTATTATTATTATTGAGAAAATCTGTAGGAGCCGTTCGAACCTATCCGGTGGGTGTTCCTAAACACACACACACACACACACACACACACACACGGATGTTCTTTATCTTAAGAAGCACATCAACAAACTGGAAAAGGTGCAACGACATGCCACTAAGTGGCTCCCAGAAATGAAGGACAAGAGCTATGAGGAGAGGTTAGAGGCATTAAATATGCAAAAACTAGAAGATAGAAGAAAAAGAGGCGATATGATCACTACGTACAAAATAGTAACAGGAATTGATAAAATCGACAGGGAAGATTTCCTGAGACCTGGAACTTCAAGAACAAGAGGTCATAGATTTAAACTAGCTAAACACAGATGCCGAAGAAACGTAAGAAAATTCACCTTCGCAAATAGAGTGGTAGACGGTTGGAACAAGTTAAGTGAGAAGGTGGTGGAGGCCAAAACCGTCAGTAGTTTCAAAGCGTTATATGACAAAGAGTGCTGGGAAGACGGGACACCACGAGCGTAGCTCTCATCCTGTAACTACACTTAGGTAATTACACTTAGGTAATTACACACACCCTAGTCAGCAGCCAGAGTGCACGGGGGAAAATGTCTGAAACTCCTGTTCTGGCTTCAGTAGAAGCCTTGGGAAATCCTTGTGTGTTTAGTAGAACTCCAGGTTGTGATCTATATACTGTACCATGTCGTGGTCTAGTCGCTAGCGTGTGTGCGTAGGAAACCCCCACCGCATAGGTTCGAACCCTCATCACGGCTCCTACGGATGTTCTCATTGATGCAGTCACGTTAGTGTGATTATTGTGTATTATTATTATTATTATTATTATTATTGAGAAAGTCAGTAGGACCCGTGAGGAGGATTTGAACCCATGCACTGGGTACTCCGAGTCATGCTCTAGGCCAGTGCACCATGACATGGTCAAAAGCATTGCAACCTGCTTTTGCAATGTGGGGTTTTCATTGATGCATCACATTAATGTGACTTTTTGTGTATTATTATTATCTGATAAGACTTTACATTATTTGAATATTGTATACAATACAGTGTGTATACATTCATGGTCTTTACATTATTTGAATATACAGTATAGTTATCTTGAGATGATTTCGGGGCTTTAGTGTCCCCGCGGCCCGGTCCTCGACCAGGCCTCCACCCCCTGGAAGCAGCCTGTGACAGCTGACTAACACCCAGGTACCTATTTTACTGCTAGGTAACAGGGGCATAGGGTGAAAGAAACTCTGCCCATTGTTTCTCGCCGGCGCCCGGGATCGAACCCGGGACCATAGGATCACAAGTCCAGTGTGCTGTCCGCTTGGCCGACCGGCTCCCATGGTCTTTACATTGTTTGCATATACTGTACAGTATACTTTATATACATTCATGGCATTTTCATCAACTTTATTAAGAGAGCAATATTAATGATTCTGTGCTGGAAGTTTTATGAATTTAAAAAGTCCTTGAAAATGGAAGTTAATAACTAATTGAAAAAAGTCCATTCAAGGATGTCAACCAACAAACTCACACTAAACATAGAAAATACCTACTACATTTTATTTGGAAGTAAATAATCAAACCAAATTTAACTTCAGATGGACAATATTAATATTAGCAATAAAAATGATGGAAAGTTTCTTGACCTATACATGTTAAGAGATTAAACTTCAGCACCCACATACAACACGGCCAAAAAAAAAGTATTAAAACTGTCGATATAATCTTTAAAATCAGATATGTTCCCCACTCTGCTCTCTTCTCATTATACTACTTGCTAATCTAGCCCTATATTTCATACTGTATCTTTGCCTGGGGTTCATCCACTGCAAATTACCTCAAGCTCATCATCACCCAGCAAAAATCTGCTATCAGAACTATTACAAACTCTGTCTTCAGACAACACAGCCCCTGTTTAAATCCCTAAACATACTAAGCATACACTCCACACATTTTCTTGTACTATTACATGTACAAAACCTTATTTCTAAATGTTAATCCTGATCTGAACTTCTTCCTTGATATAATAGAACCCATGAGCACCACACCAGAAATAAATATCTGATATCCCTAGAGTCAAACTAAATCTGTGCCAACACTCCATGCAAATAAAAGGACCTAATCTATGGAACTCTCCCTAATGAATTAAAAAATTGTCCAACCTATACCTTATTAAAACTATAAAACCAAAATGTACCAAATTTCATCCTCATGGTTTCCTACTTTGTGCTACGAACTTACACTGTATCTTGTGCTACCTATTCCCTCAATATTAATACGGAAGACTTGCAACTTGACCAGTGTAATCATTTCTGTTAATTTATATTATAGTTACGTTGAACTTAAATTTTGCTACAATGTACCTATTAATAATTTTACCTTGTGTTAGATTAAGGACCTGCCCGAAACACTATGCATGTTAGTGGCTTTACGAGAATGTAAGGACACCAATGTTATGTACTCTCACAAACCCAATGTACCTTTTTGTATATAAATAAATAAATAGTGTTCTGTTCTCCCTGGAGAGAGTTTAGTATTCCATGTGCATTGCTGTGGTGCCGGTATGTCTTTTTCTGCGAGTTCTGACTTTGTGTTAACTTTGGGCTTTGTGTCTTGCTGGCTTTCAGGTGTTTTCCCCTACTTCTCCAGGTTCGTTGTTCTTGTCTTTGGGGTTTTGCCCTAAACTTTTCTGGCTCATAACCATGAGGTTTGTGTACAATTACACAACCCCTGGTACAGTTACACAACATGCCTACTGCTCTGTGGAAACTGCCTCCTTTGCCTTTTGGGCATGATGGCCCCAGTCTTTTGGGCTGTGTTCATTGGGAGGGAGGGGTGTTCTGTTTTTTCAGCTGGGGGCTCCAGAACCCGGGGTTGGCCCTTAGGTCTAGTGGTCAGTTCTCTGGAATGTGGGGCCCCAAGGCTCTGGTACCCATGCCTAGTTTTTTTTCAGTGGTATATCTTCCCTTTCCTAGGAAGGTTCCTTGTGGCTCTCAACCACTTTGGCTGGACGATTGAGAGCGGCGGTCTCATTTGATGCAGGTCGGCATTCAATCCCCTGACCGTCCAAGTGGTTGGGCACCATTCCTTTTCCCTGTCCCATCCCAAATCCTCATCTTGATCTCTTCCAAGTGTTACATAGTCGTAATGGCTTGGGACTTTCCCCAGATAATTCCCTTCCCTTCTCTGTTGCTAGCAGGTAGATGGCTCCACCCAATTGGAATTACACCAGACCCTTGCTAGTCATTGTAAGCTAATATATACAGTGGTAGGTACCAACTATAGAGGACAGTTTAAATGTTGATGATAAATTATAAATATAGGAAGAGAAACTACAAGCATAGTCCCTCGTGTAATTACTGTTAGGTACATCTGAACCGAATGACTCAGAAAGATGATAGTTACCATATATAAATGAGTTCTGAAAGTAGAGCTGAGAGACTGAGTTTTTTTGTTTTGCTCTAGCTAACTCCTCTTTGGGTGCTGTTGACTGTACCCTGGAGATACCTTAACCACTGTACTGCGCAAAGCGCCTTTAGGCACTCTGAGAGTTGTGCTATTTTATATTTAAGCTATATTTTAATGTTTTCATTACTGTGTTTTGAAATGGAAGTAGCTGAGTTTGGAAACATTTTGACATCAACTTTACCTGAATATTTATAAAATCAACAAAAATATGTCCTTGACAATTGCACTAAGACGTTTTTGCCAAAACCAGGTGCACATACCACGGTTAGCACCTGTGGTATTTTCATTGATGAATTCTTTACTCTGGTTTAGTCTTCTGCAAGACGTAGACTTGAATTTTTATTTATAGTGAAGAGTACTTTTCTCGCTTAGCAGGCTTTTGTACACAAATTCTAGCAAACTGCAAATACTTGACATTTTTTGTTTATGGTGACTTATTTATTTACAAGAAGTATATTGGGCTTGTGAGAGTACCTAACATTGGTGTTCTTACATTCTTGCAAAGCCACTAACATGTATAGTGTTTCGGGCAGAGATGACATGATTCATTTATCTGAATACTGTATTGTTGTTTCATTTTATTCATTGCAAAAACTGAGAATACTAAAAAAAAATTTCTATTTACTTTACAGTGAGAGTATTCACAGTACTTAAGGAGTTAGGGCTATTATTATTTTTCAACTCTACTTCCTTCTGAATAATTATGCCTTATTAATCCAGAATTTGATAGAATAAACCTCTTAAAAGTATTATTTTCTTTCAGAGATGGATATGATATGAAGCTGGGATTATCCTTATCGGAAAAAAAAGGCAGTAATTTGGATCTGAAAAATAATGATGCT
>WNGS01169217.1:20630663-20659558 GCA_020271785.1 Procambarus virginalis
CAAAAATCAAGTTTTGCAAGCATTTCCAAGGTGCATAGCAATAATATGTCCAGAACTATAAAAAATCCCCAACATTCTGAGTTAACTCTGAATCATCAAAATATAGATAATGTCCACAAGGAAACGCATAGTAAATGTTTCATCAATGCTTGCAACACCACTGTTAATGTGTCCTGCACATGTGAAGCTTCCTTATGTGATACAGGTGGAGTGGATCCCAGCAAGGACACCACTCCTGACATGGTTGATGCACACTCTAAAAAATGCAGTGTAGTAACTAAACAGAAAAGCAATTTGTCATCTGTTAATAAATGTAAATTGCAAATGGCTACCAACAAACCAAAGCAATGTTCACTAAACATGACAAAGAACTGTAAAAAATTGGGTTATTTTCACCTAGGACAAGTAGGCCCAAAGTGCAATATTCACAATCGATTTCAAATTTACCTTCTGATTTTAATAGAGATGAATCTTCACATTTCTTGAAGGATTTAAACATGCAGCAAGGGAACCCAAGTCCCAGAGACTTAAGTTAACAGTAGATGACAGTACAAAGAGTCAACAAGAAGACTTGTATAAAGACAGAGAGCACATTCGAGCATCGTTCTCTGACCTGAAATGTATTTTGCAACCCTCGGGTGAATGTGACATCTGTGCTACAGTAAATATGTTAAAAAGGAAGTACAAAGATAGCGTTCTTCCAAATAAGTTAATGTCAAATATTTGCAAAAATGTTGTTGGACATAATGGAAAAATTAAGTCTAGGAATGTGGGAAAACTAAACAAGGGTAATGACTAAGGTGCTCGGAAAAAAAAAATAAAAAAATATTGAAGAAATATCTACATGTCAACCAATGGCTCAAATAATATAAAAACCATTAAAATTCCCCAAGAGGAATTGGAGATGGCTCCAAATGCAGTTTCCATAATGAACAAACCAGATCTGCGAATGAAGGTGCGTATGAAACAAATTGGACGACTCGAATACCATTTGAGGATGTGATGGCAAGTGTAACAGTAGGAAAATTGGGACGAGAGACCATTTACACAACCGTGTGGAGGAGAGGAGAAGGAAACTCATGAAGGAATGTTATGATGCTTTAATTGGATCTACGAGACAGTCACACAGACACATTGCAAATGATTGGACAAGAAATTGAGCTTGAAAATGAGTTATTAGAATTTGATGGTAGAGATCAACCACTGGAATGTAGTGAAACCGATGCTGCAAAAGTTAAAGAAAATAAACTGCTTCAAGATAAACAGAATTCTTTTGTTGCTCAAAATGAAAATACTGTACATTTCAGGAGTAAATCTGATGAATTAAGAACTCAAAGATAACAATAACAATTCTGATTTAGAGATTGAGGAAATTGAAACTTCAATTACTTATTTTTGCACACCAAATATTAGAGCCACTGCTACTTCAACACAGCCTCAATTTTCCACCAGTAATATTTTCTCTGATAGTGCACTGGATGACTCCGGTGCTACCAGCACTGAAAATGTGACAAAAACTACATTGAAAGACACTGAAAAAACAAAATCAATTACTTCCCTTCCAGCAGCTCCAGCTACCACAGGGGATTGTGCCCAAACATGTATCTTACCTAGTCTTTCTGAAAGTAGAAGGGGACGGAAGAGAAAATCTGGATCAGTCGTACCAATTGATATCCCAAGGACTAAAAAGACTGGAAATTATGGTAGGATAAGTGATATATCAGAAGAGCTAGCTGGTTGTCAGGTGTCTGGAAAAACTTTATTAAAACCTAGTTCTTTAGGTAATTCTGTACTTTCATTGAATAAAGAAGAGTATTCACATTTGGACAATCCAGCTTCATTATATACCAAGGAAAATAATGAACATTTGAAGGGTAGGGTAAATAGGTTTCATGTTTTTGATAATAGCAACTTTACTCAAGGTCCTCGCAGCACTGCAAGCACTAATATGCCAGATGTTCTAAACTCATTATTACTAGAGAGTTCTGCATCAGGTAATCGAGATGGGGTTGAAAAGTATCCAGAAGTGCACCTAACACCCACTGAAAACAGGCTAAATGAAATGAGCTTCACAAATGTTGAAGAATTGATAAATCATGATGCAAATGGATCATCTCTTTCAAATAATATACATGCAGAAAAATGTGATAAAAAAAAATATATTAATCGGATGTGTCCCCCTCAGAGTCAGATCATAGCTGGTGCGAGAAGAATATCTGAACCAGGATCAAGAGATACAGAGAACTGCAATAAATTGGTTCCTCAGGAATGCAGTGTTGCATATGCAGCAGAGAATAATATAGAGAATGCAGGTAATTTGAAAGGAAGAAGAATCATAAATGATGTTGGTCAATCTACAAGTAAAGAGATGGCAGAAGTGGATACTGCCATTAGTACTGCAATTCAGACGAGTGTTTGGCCTGTGGATGTGTGTACTAGTTGTGAATTCGATTCTTCTGTGGTCATTCAGGACAATCATTTACATGCTACAGTTGAGGTTGACATACACTGTGTACAAACTGACAAGAATTAGACAATTTAAAGAGAAGAAGATGGCAGTCACTTTAAAAATACAGAATAGGAAAGCCAGAAGCCAAGATACATTATTCCCTGCTAAGGCCATATCTGAAGGTGTAAATGTGTACTCATGTCAGGCAGAGTCAAGTGCTGCTTATTCTGATAACCGTAAGTACTGTAATGTTTTTGTATTTTTTCTGAATTTATTTTTCCTGTATGTTGTGTGTGTATTTAAAAGGGCATTCTTTTTCTATAGAATGTACCATAGTATATGCCATAATAAAATGGCTTGAATTGATCTGTTCAGCACTTGATAATAATGAATTCTGTCTTCAGTAGTTACAAAAGATTCTCAACACTGTTGACTATACAAATCATGTATTTAATGAAATGAAATGGCCTTTTCTAGGTGCCTCAGTTGCATTGGCTCTGGTACCACTAGAGACAGCCACAAAACACCCAGGCCTCTAGACTTGTATATGCCTACTTACATTTATAATGTATCATAATGAAACACGCATACGAAGAGGACAATTTTCATTTACTAAAATTGTTATAAAATGTTAGTCTGTCAAAATACTCAAAATGTGCAGAACTTACACTATAATGACATAGTTAAACATACTAATTTTTAACTTTACTATAGATTTTCAAATGCAAAGTTAAACACACAAATAACTAAGCTATCCATCCTTATTTATTTATTTATATACAAGAAGGTACATTGGGATTGTGAGGATACATAGCATATAATTACATTCTTGTAAAGCCACTAGTACGCGCAGCGTTTCGGGCAGGTCCTTAATCTCTTAGCTGGAACATTGCATCTCTAAGCCAATGAACCCATTGATATACATTTTGGTCGGGCGGGTGGAAACTGAAACACCATACGCAATATAATCATTTACTATTATTAATTAATTAACATCTGCAACTGCATTCTACTAGGAGCCACTGACTTGCGGGGCGCGCGCCATGAGTTAGCTGGTGCTGTCATGCGCCCGTCGCTGTCCTCCTTGCTGACAACCGCTAGGCGCAAGGCGCGCCGTTCACCCTCCACCAAAAGAATTTTCTTCAAAATTGAAGAAAAAGAACACCACATATATCTCAGAGAGTGTAGAGTTCTCACAAGATCCTCACCCAAAAAATTACTCTCAATTTGATGATTCTATACAGCAAAATACCCCATATTTCAGTAAAACAAACAGATGGGCAACAATATCATGTTGATCATACATGTATTATGTTATACTCTTATAAGTATACATAATCTAATACATGCAGCTCTTGACAAAAATTGAGTACCCCATAGGTTTGTTGACCTGCCTAAGGCTTTGTTGACACTGTTAACCCAATAACCTTAAACTCCAACACTGTGGAGTCAGAGGTCACTCCCTCCAGTACTGGCAATCTTAGCTCAGAGGACAAGGCGGCAGTATGTTAAAATATTTCAGTGAACGAGGCTTCTTCTCCCACTCTGCCAATTACCATTGGCGTTCAGCAGGGTAGTTGGTATACTTGGTCCACTCCTCTTTCTCATATATCAGTTATCTTCCAAATACCACCCAGCATTTGAAGCCAATTCTTTTTATGATGATATGATGTGACGACTTATATTGAATTTTGTAACTAGCTCATCAAGATTGTAACTTGCTTAGCTAAATGAATTGTGGGGTTCAGTCCCTGAGCCCATTATGTGCCTCTGTAACCTTTCACTACCGCCCACAAGATGGGTATGGGATGCATAATAATTGAACTAAACTATCTAAAACTGATGATACAACCTTCATTTTCTCACATGCTAACCCATATTATCTAAACGACACGGTGAATACTGACTAAATCAAGTCCATTTGTGGTTGACTGCTAACAAACTTGCCCTTAAGACCAACAAGACATTTACATATTGTTTGGTAAGACGTCCAAACAATTAAATATAATCTAAGAATTAACAAAGCCCAGATTATGAACAGGGTAGAAGGAAGTTCCTAATTGGTGTTCCATTGACAACAAACAAAATTTCTAGTACCTGTGCAATATGTAACTAAAAAAAAAGTTTCTGAAAACAGTAGACATTCTCTCCAAAGTCAGTTAGTTTAGTTCATTTATTATGCACCCCATAACCCATCCCGTGGCGGTAGTGGAAAGGGTTACAGAGTCAGATACCATGTTCCTCACCCTGCCTTAGTTACTCTATATTATTCCATCATTTATCCATATTCACCTATGGTATGTGTGTTGGGGATCTACTCCCTTAATTACCTCTGACCTCTAATACTAGACACAAATCAGCACTTAGAACAATAACAGATTCCAGTCTCAAACACCACTCTGCTCCTTACTGAAATCTTGAACATGATAACACGTCTCTGCACATACTCTCAAACGTTCTCTATATCTATAAAACTCTGAATTGCAGTGCCAATCCTGACGTAATAATGCAATGCCAAGTCCTGATATTCCTTAAGCGCTTCCGAGAAGTTGTAATGAACTCAAAGTCACCACACTAGGAACAAAATAATCATGATATTCCTAGAGTGAGACTTAACTAAGGAAGAAATGTTATGCAAATCAAAGGTCCCAAATTGTAGAATGACCATCCAATTGTAGTTAAAAGCGTAAGTCTTTTAACCAATTAAATGAGAGAGTAACAAATATTTCCCTAATATACGTACTATGTATACGCAATATCATGCAACTAACTTCTCTCCCATTTTCCATAATTTTAAGGTATTATTATATTTTCGTGAATTGTATTTACTAATAAATATGTTCTTTCTTCATGTCATCTAAATTTGCACTTCATTTAAAAAATTTGTACTTGTGTCCTGTTTTATTCTTGTTTGTTTTAAAGTGTTGACCTCCATTATGCTTATATTATACTTTATTACTCTATTATCTTATGTTCCAGTTGCTTTCTAAATTACTCAACGGAAATAATTGTCTAAAGTACCACAACGTAAATACATGTATTTGTCAAACATTGTTATTTGCTTAGCTAAACGAACTAGAGGGTTCAGTTCCTGAACCGATTATGTGCCTCTGTAATCCTTTACACCACCGCCCACGGGATGGGTATGGGGTGCATAATAAAGAAAGAAATTGAACTGCGTTGTGGTATTAATGTAAATAAACAAGAACTACTGACTCCTTAATGTAATAATTTAATATCCTGTCATTCTTAAGGATCACCTTTTATTGTATTCATATGTCACTTTTCATACTTTTGTTCTATATTGGTTATCTTATTTGTTTTTTGGTATTAAAAGTTTACCGCTCCTTTAAATAAATTTTTTTTCCAATTTATCTTAAGTTTTCTGGGAAACGCTTTTTATACAGTATATACCTAAGCTTGTTAATAAAAAATATCAGATGGCGCGAATTATTTGTATGACTATATTTGGTCAGATTTACATCTATAATTAACTAGCAAAATAAACTTGAGTAGAAACTGGCATAGATATTTAAGTGAGAAGTAGAGATAGGGAGGTCATATAGTGCGTATTAGTGGCTATGTATGTACTAACTCTATCTTAGGAAATGTAGATGTTTATCTCTCAGAATGTTTGGTAATATGTTTATTGTTTGTGATGTGTTTATATGTATGTATTAACACGATGTACTGAACGGGGTGAGAATAGCTTGAGCTACCTCATCCCTTTGTGTGTATTTTACCTCAATAAACTTATTTCAATTTCAATTTCAATTTCAAACTCTATCTAGAAATCACCCATTATGTTTATAACTCATCTTGTATGTATGTAATTTTACCCAAATAAATATTTGAGAAGAGAAGAGCGTGTAAGTCAGCTGTGTGGCCGGCCATGTGGCTGGTGGTGGTGGGTGAGAGGCAGCCATGGTGTCAGTGTGGTCAGTGTGGTGGTGGGGTGCACACGTGTCGCTGCTTCACGCACTGAGGCACGTTGTTGTTGTTGTGGGTGTGTGGGTAGGCCAGGTGGCCCGCTCCTGGCTTCTTGTTTAGTGCCACACCACCTCCTTCCTGTCACCCTAGCTTGGTGCTTGGTGCCACCCTAGCTCGGTGCCACCCTAGCTCGGTGCTTGGTGCCACCCTAGCTTGGTGCTTGGTGCCACCCTAGCTTGGTGCTTGGTGCCACCCTAGCTCGGTGCTTGGTGCCACCCTAGCTCGGTGTCACCCTAGCTCGGTGTCACCCTAGCTCGGTGGTTGGTGCTACCCTAGCTCGGTGCCACCCTAGCTCGGTGCTTGGTGCCACCCTAGCTCGGTGTCACCCTAGCTCGGTGTCACCCTAGCTCGGTGGTTGGTGCTACCCTAGCTCGGTGCCACCCTAGCTCGGTGCTTGGTGCCACCCTAGCTCGGTGGTTGGTGCCACCCTAGCTCGGTGTCACCCTAGCTCGGTGGTTGGTGCTACCCTAGCTCGGTGCCACCCTAGCTCGGTGCTGGTGCCACCCTAGCTCGGTGGTTGGTGCTACCCTAGCTCGGTGCCACCCTAGCTCGGTGCTTGGTGCCACCCTAGCTCGGTGCTTGGTGCCACCCTAGCTCGGTGTCACCCTAGCTCGGTGTCACCCTAGCTCGGTGGTTGGTGCTACCCTAGCTCGGTGCCACCCTAGCTCGGTGCTTGGTGCCACCCTAGCTCGGTGGTTGGTGCCACCCTAGCTCGGTGCTTGGTGCCACCCTAGCTCGGTGCCACCCTAGCTCGGTGGTTGGTGCCACCCTAGCTCGGTGCCACCCTAGCTCGGTGGTTGGTGTCACCCTAGCTCGGTGGTTGGTGCCACCCTAGCTCGGTGCCACCCTAGCTCGGTGCCACCCTAGCTCGGTGGTTGGTGCCACCCTAGCTCGGTGGTTGGTGCCACCCTAGCTCGGTGGTTGGTGCCACCCTAGCTCGGTGCCACCCTAGCTCTGTGGTTGGTGCCACCCTAGCTCTGTGGTTGGTGCCACCCTAGCTCGGTGGTTGGTGCCACCCTAGCTCGGTGGTTGGTGCCACCCTAGCTCGGTGGTTGGTGCCACCCTAGCTCGGTGGTTGGTGCCACCTTAGCTTGGTGCCACCCTAGCTCGGTTGTTGGTGCCACCCTAGCTCGGTGCTCGGTGCCACCCTAGCTCGGTGCTTGGTGCCACCCAAGCTCGGTGGTTGGTGCCACCCTAGCTCTGTGCTTGGTGCCACCCTAGCTCTGTGCTTGGTGCCACCCTAGCTCTGTGCTTGGTGCCACCCTAGCTCTGTGGTTGGTGCCACCCTAGCTCTGTGGTTGGTGCCACCCTAGCTCTGTGCTTGGTGCTACCCTAGCTCGGTGGTTGGTGCCACCCTAGCTCTGTGGTTGGTGCCACCCTAGCTCTGTGCTTGGTGCCACCCTAGCTCGGTGGTTGGTGCCACCCTAGTTCTGTGGTTGGTGCCACCCTAGCTCTGTGGTTGGTGCCACCCTAGCTCTGTGGTTGGTGCCACCCTAGCTCTGTGGTTGGTGCCACCCTAGCTCGGTGGTTGGTGCCACCCTAGCTCGGTGGTTGGTGCCACCCTAGCTCGGTGCTTGGTGTCACCCTAGCTCGGTGCTTGGTGCCACCCTAGCTCTGTGCTTGGTGCCACCCTAGCTCGGTGGTTGGTGCCACCCTAGCTCAGTGCTTGGTGCCACCCCTAGTTTGTTTAATTTATCTCATTTACTGCATGATTTTGTTTGCAGTCCTTTTATCATCTATTATAACTTTGTTAGTCTCTTCTTCTTCTTCTAAGGGTCCTACTGAGTCCTATGTTTTGGATTTACAGTACTTATTGTATAGGCGTAGAATGACTTGGGGTCTTTCTCTATGTTTTGGGCAAGTTTTGTTTCTTTTGGCTGATCTGATTTCCTGGTTGGCATATATATCTCATAGTCAGTGATGTCCATCGTGGATTTATACCTTCTCGAGAGGTTCTGCACGATTTAGTTCCGCTCGACACTGCAGCCCCTCTGTTAAGGTCCCTTAACATGCTCAACATACTCCACACAGTCTCATGTTCTATCTACATGTACAGAACCTTGTTCCTGAATGTTAATCTTGATCTGAAACTTGTCCTTGATAGGTGTAGTAGAACCCATGAGCACCACACCAGAAATAAATATCTTTGATATCCCCAGAGTCAAACTAAATCTGTGCAAACACTCCATGCAAATAAAAGGACCCAATCTATGGAATTCACTCCCTAATGAATTAAAAAAAATTGTCCAACCTATGCACTGTTCAAAAGTAAAACCAAAAAGTACCCAAATTTCATCCTCGGTTTCCTACCTTGTGTTTCAAACTCACATCTTGTACCTTGTGTACCCAAACTGTATCTTGTACAGTACTACTCACTTCCCCAATATTAGTACTTAAGACATATATCTTCACCAATGTAATCTTCACCCTGTCAATTTATATTGTTATATGTGGACATAAAACTTTGCTACAATGTACTGATAGTGTTTATTTAGGGAAAGTAAATACATACAAAATGATTTACAAGCAGAATGTTAGATTTAAACATGTAGAAATCAATGACCTCTTGAAGTTCCAGGTCTTGGGAATTATTCTCTTGTCAATTTTGTTGATTTCCGTTACTATTTTGTACGTAGTGATCATATCGCCTCTTTCTTCTATCTTTTAGTTTTGGAACACTGTATTTAATGCCTCTAACCTCTCCTCATAGCTCTTGTTTTTCAGTTCTGGGAGCCATTTAGTTGTATGTCTTTGCACCTTTTCCAATTTATTGAGGTTGTGCTTTTTAAGATACGGACACCATACAACTGCTGTATATTCCAGCTTTTGTCTCAGAAAGGTCATGAACAATTTTGTCAGTATTTCATCATTTATGTACTGTACTTCAAAGCAATTCTGAAATTAGAAAGTGTAGCATAGGCTGGTCACACAATGTCCTTTATGTGGTCCTCAGGTTATAGTTTTTTATCTACAACCACCCCCCTAGATCTCTCTTTCTTTATCAGAATTTTTTTAAATAACTTTTTCACATACCGTAATGTAAAGATTGTGTTGGGTCTGTTTTCTCATATTCAACATTCCATAACATGGCATTTATTCACATTAAATTCCATTTGCCAGGTGGTGCTCCATACAGATATTTTTTCCAGGACTTCTTGAAGGGAATGGCAATTGTCTTAAGTTTCCTACCCTCCCTAATATCTTAGCATCATCAGCAAACATGTTCATATAATTCTGTATTCCTTCTGGTATGTAGAAGGAATACAGAATATATGTATAATATATGTAGACAATAGACATTACCAGTGCAAGAACTGAACCCTGTGGTACTCCAGTAGTGACATTCCTCCAGTCCAATATATTGCCTCTGCTTACTGCCCTCATTTTTCTGTCAGAATTTTTTAATCCATGTTAGCAGCCTCCCTGTCACTTCTCCAGTGTGTTCCAGTTTTCAAAAATCCAAAACAACCTTTTATGTAAAACTGTCAAGTTTTTTTTTTTAAGGTCCAGATAGATGCAATCAACCCAACCATCTTTCTTCTGTTAAGTGGTGTCTGGTTAGATATTCCTTCTCTTATCTCGGGAACATCTCCTTGCTCTAATGTGAAGACCTGGAATTTCTTATTGAGTTCCTCACACACTTCCTTGTCATTTGTAGTGAACCTGTCTGCCCCATTCCTCAGTTTCATTACCTATTCTTTCACTGTTTTCTTCTGATGTGGTTGTGCAGCAATTTAATTAAGTAGAGTCTTTGCCTTACTTCCTATGTTTTTTCCGTACTGTCTTTCTTCTCATCCTGAGGTACTCATTCCTGGCCTTCTGGTATCTTTATCTGCTCTCTGGTGTTCAATTATTTCTATAGTTTCTCCATACCCTTGTACTTAGTTGCTTTATCAGCTTACATTCTTGATTAAACCATAGGATTCTCATTTGCATTTAGTTTTTCCTTTAGACTGGGACAAACTTGTCTGCTGCTTCCTTACACTTCTGCGTGATGTAGTCCATCATGTCTTGGTTTGTTATAGTGTTTATACAACAATGTATTATATTGAGTATTTTTTCAGGTAATTTTCTTTAGCTATTGGATCTCATGAAAGCAAAGTTTGTACTGTATAATAATTCTCTGGTGATATGACTTGTTTTGTTTTTTCCAGGAAAAAATCTTGTGCCTATGTGTGAGAGTAAACAGTGAGACGTTGTGAATCGGTTGCCGTCAATTCTAATATTGAAGCTACTGCTCACGTTGAANAAATTATTATTATTTTATATATATATATATATATTATATATATATACACACACACACACACATACACACATATATATACATATACACACACAAATTATGTAACCTATAGTCTATAAAGTTTACTTGGACAACTCCCTAAAAATGTTTGTTTTTTTGTCCTTTCTATTTATTACTTATTATTCATAGATTCCACATGTTAAATGGATAAGTTGTATACTGTAATAGAGAGGCTTGATAAATGGCATCAATGAGAAAGCAGACTAACAAACATGATGCCCTATCTCACCCTTACCATTTAGCAAAGCCACTTTTATTCCAAAGGTTTTGTAATTAATAGGTTATATTCACTTAAGACAAAAGCAAGGCTCACTTTGGTTAGGAAAAAGTTGTAGGAATATATGTGATTACTTATTATGAATATTTTAGGGCTTCTAACACTTTGGATAAATGGCAATTGTCCATGGCTGGACAAAATTAGTGACAAAAATCTGGTTCAACAAATTTTGTATAAGCAAAGTTGTACTGCATAATATGTTATTGGACATTGACTAAGCCAGCAAAGAAGCAATGTCCAAATTAAGAAAAACCAAAACAAGGGAACATACAGAGAAAGATAATTATGAGGATAAAACATTGTCAATATGGATATATAAAACTTTGAGGTGCAGTCATCAGGAGGAAACCTTCACACAAATTGCATGTACCATAAGGTAGAACTTTGAAGGGATATGAGGACGTGCTAAGAGTCGAGATATGAGAATGGAATTAAGAAATTGCTTAACTACTTGGACCATTGGGCATTAGTCCATTAAACACAGACTTAGTCAAGCTGAACTCAAAAAGGTACCAACAGTCATTCTACACCATCTCTACTCTTTAAATACAACAAATCCTAACCTAACAAATTGCATCCAGAATCTTTTTGACTACTACTGACTGGTCCGTCTAATTACCCAGCGCTTCCTAGCATTACGCAAGTAATGAAGAAATATGATATATTTACTCACTATAATGTTGGTGCCGAATGTTAAATATAAAAAAATATATATTTTTACTCTGAAATATAATTTTTATAACGAAACTGGGTCCATTTAATTACCCAAAGCCACAACAGTGTTGCTTGGATTGTCGACTTCCTGTGGCGTCACCTGCTACTTAGTTTCGTCTAATTTCGTTATAACATGATAATATTTCAGAGTAAAAATATGTTTTTTCCATGTTCTACATTCAGCGCCAACATTATAGTGAGCAAATATACCATATTCCTTCATTACTTACGTAATGCTAGGAACCTTTGGGTATTTAGATGGACTCCTACTGACTCTGAACACGTATTAGTGAGTACTGTTGTTTTGTTTGTTGTTGTTTAAGATTCGCTACTAAGAACAATAAGTTCCAGTAGCACGGGCTATGGTGAGCCGTAAGTGGAGGCTCTTAGAGCCTTTTTCTGTACCAGTAGATGATACTAGAGATCTGGCGATGGATGGTTTTCAGCCTGGAGGGCTGGTAATGGCTATACCAGTTATGGAGCTGGTGTGATTAGTGTCGACCTCTAGGTTTTCGTACTGGCACCCAATACTTTATGTATTACCCCAAGTACAAATGTATACCGCATGTCAGTTTGTCAGATTTGGCTAAAATAACCCTCAAGAATAATTGGGGGATATTTAATAAGTCTCAAGCTTCCTGTGCCTATTTAGACTCTCGGGTAAATACAAGAGTGCCGGCACCCATTGTTAGGTGTTACACATGGTACAATACCTACACCGTATCTGTTAGCGAAGGCGACACCTGAAATGGCTATTCTCCTCATCTTGCAAACTCTTTTCGACCAATGAGCTACTGTATTGGTGCCAACACCTGTTACAGCGGAGCACTTGTGTTACAGCGGAGCACTACAGCAGAGCAGACCTGCTCCTGGTGCCATGTAAACAAACTGAAATATAGCGGAAACTGCTTCCATAAAATTAAGCAGTTTTCGCTACATTTTTATTAGTGAGAAAATTTTGCTAATTTTAAGGAAGGAAGGAATTATCAGCTTTACCCTGACAATTCCTCCCTTCCTTCCTTCCTTCCTTAAAATTAGCTATTCAGATAAAGTTTTCATGCTATAAATGTCCGACTTTATCTTCGCTACATTGTTAATAAATAAATTAACTTCATCAGTGCTAACTTAATATTTGTTAAATTATCACTTTGCATGAATTAAATTGCTGACTTGAAACGAACTAAATTGCTGACTTAGCATGAACAAAATTGCTAACTTGGCATGAACGAAAATGGTTAGCTCTGCATAAACTAAATTGCTAGCTTGACATGAACTAAATAGCAAACTTAGCATGAATAAAATTGCTAACTTAGCAAGAGCAAAATTGATAACTTTGCATGAACAAAATTGCTAACTTGGTATGAACAAAATTGCTAACTTGATATGACTAAATTGCTAACTTGGCATGAGCAAAAATGCAACTTGGCATGAATTAAATTACTAACTTGACACAAACAAAATTGCTAACTTGGCATGAACTAAATTGCTAACTTTGCATGAACTAAATTGCTAACTTAGCATGAAGTATTGGCATAACTTGTCCTCTTGTAATGCCAACTGATCAGTCATATAGCTGAATTTTCCTGAGGGCCGCTACCAAGTGGCCTAGACGAGGACAGGAAGACAGCGGCTTGTCACATGTTCCCCCATTTGCTTTGATGACTTTTACCAGCTGGATCTAAACACTTAGCACAGTTTGGTCATTTGCGGCTTCGGCGGGTAGGCGGTTCCATGGGGCTAATACCCTGTGGGTGAAAAGTATCCCTTGTTCTCAATGCTCCTTGTTTGTGTTACATCTGATCTTTTGAAGAAATTGTCTTCAGTATTTTAAAGATTTCGATGAGATCCGGCCTGTCATGCCTGTGGTTTGCAGGAATGACAGGTTTGCCACAATGCAGGACTTAAAACAGATGCTTTTTCACAAGCATTTGATGCTTTTTTTCAGATGTTCCATGGTTATAAACCCATGGAACCGCCTACCTGCCGAAGCTATAAATACCAAAACACTGCAGCAATACAAGCTCGATAAAATCATCAGAACAAATGGAGGGGACATTTGACAAGTCGCCGACTTAATGCCCCTCACTGAAGCCACTAGATAGATAGTAGCCCTCAGGTAAATTCAGGTAAATTATTAATAGTATTGCCGTAGTGACGTCGTGAACGCCTCTGGCGGGACATGTGGCCACGTTGGTCCCACTCCTCTGCCACCCGCACGATTCACTCATCCTTATAAACTTGTGCATTTGTTATACCTAATATGCACTTCTGTGCCTTACGCAGTTTTCAAAGTACTTGTTTAATAATTAATGCAGCATCGGTTTTATATTAAAATTCTGTGTTTTTTGTTATGAAACTGTTCAATTTTTCTGTAGAATCAGCCGAGTCCGATAAATAAAATGATAATTCTCATATACCATTTCCATTACAAAATAAAAGTAGGGAAGTGTCTAGCTAGTATCAAACACATGTTAAATATTAACACACATTACAAGAAACGATTAATTTTATCTTTTGAGAGATTTTTCCATGCGGAAGATTTGCCCGTGGTGATGAGTACGTGGACAGTCACAGGCGGGACGCCGCCGGGAGCAGTACTGTTGCCGCTCTTCTGGCTAATATGGCATCACAGGAAATTAAAAAGGTCGGAGAGAAGACGAATAATATCGATATTACTAAGAAAAGGTAAGATTTGTGTGCCTTATATTGTATCATACGAGTGTATTGAAGGCTGGTGTTCTTATACTACTCTGTAAACGATTAATAAGATAAAAACCTGAGATGACACGAGGTTTCTAAAGATATTTAATGTTGCAATCTCAATATTTAAAATATTTTGTTAAATATTTAGATTGCAAATATTTTTCCAAGGCAATTTTAATGTTATTGTTCTGTTAAATTTATATATTTCCTTTTTCAATTATTGTTTCAATTTATTAGACTATTGCTGTTTCATTACTACTCTTATGGTGAATTAGAAAAGCAGCATCAATAATATTATTGATGCTACTTTCTTAATTCTACTTTCGTTGGAACTGTTGCTGCTACTGTTACTTGCTGCTACTGTTACTTGCTGCCACTCCTTGTACTGTTGCCATACCACTGTTGCTGCTACTGTTACTTGCTGCCACTCCTGCTCTAACTGTTGCCATACTACTGTTGCTGCTACTGTTACTTGCTGCCACTCCTCCTTGTACTGTTGCCATACCACTGTTGCTGCTACTGTTACTTGCTGCCACTCCTGCTCTAACTGTTGCCATACTACTGTTGCTGCTACTGTTACTTGCTGCCACTCCTGCTCTTACTGTTGCCATACTACTGTTGCTGCTACTGTTACTTGCTGCCACTCCTCCTTGTACTGTTGCCATATGTGTGTGTGTGTGTGTGTGTGTGTGTGTGTGTGTGTGTGTGTGTTGTGTGGTGTGTGTGTGTGTGTGTGTGTGTGTGTGTGTGCGTGTGTGTGTGTGTGTGTGTTGTGTGTGTGTGTGTGTGTGTGTGTAAACATCCCAGTAGGGGACATTTACACACGTATACAATGGACAGACAACCTCTCCTTACAGATGGTTGACAAGTAACGTGATGTGGTGGATGACCCTCACCCTCCTCACCCTCCTGGCTCTTGTCACCCGTCAGGCATCCGTCTATCTGCCTCCAGGCACTCTGTGAGTAACTGTCCCAGCCTCCAGGCACTCTGTGAGTAACTGTCCCAGCCTCCAGACACTCTGTGAGTAACTGTCCCAGCCTCCAGGCACTCTGTGAGTAACTGTCCCAGCCTCCAGGCACTCTGTGAGTAACTGTCCCAGCCTCCAGGCACTCTGTGAGTAACTGTCCCAGCCTCCAGACACTCTGTGAGTAACTGTCCCAGCCTCCAGGCACTCTGTGAGTAACTGTCCCAGCCTCCAGGCACTCTATGAGTAACTGTCCCAGCCTCCAGGCACTCTATGAGTAACTGTCCCAGCCTCCAGACACTCTGTGAGTAACTGTCCCAGCCTCCAGGCACTGTGTGAGTAACTGTCCCAGCCTCCAGGCACTCTGTGAGTAACTGTCCCAGCCTCCAGGCACTCTGTGAGTAACTGTCCCAGCCTCCAGGCACTCTGTGAGTAACTGTCCCAGCCTCCAGGCACTCTGTGAGTAACTGTCCCAGCCTCCAGGCACTCTGTGAGTAACTGTCCCAGCCTCCAGGCACTCTGTGAGTAACTATCCCAGCCTCCAGGCACTGTGTAAGTAACTGTCCCAGCCTCCAGGCACTGTGTGAGTAACTGTCCCAGCCTCCAGGCACTGTGTGAGTAACTGTCCCAGCCTCCAGTCACTGTGAGTAACTGTCCCAGCCTCCAGGCACTCTGTGAGTAACTGTCCCAGCCTCCAGGCACTCTGTGAGTAACTGTCCCAGCCTCCAGGCACTCTGTGAGTAACTATCCCAGCCTCCAGGCACTGTGTGAGTAACTGTCCCAGCCTCCAGGCACTGTGAGTAACTGTCCCAGCCTCCAGGCACTGTGTGAGTAACTGTCCCAGCCTCCAGGCACTGTGAGTAACTGTCCCAGCCTCCAGGCACTCTGTGAGTAACTGTCCCAGCCTCCAGGCACTGTGAGTAACTGTCCCAGCCTCCAGGCATTGTGTGAGTAACTGTCCCAGCCTCCAGGCACTGTGAGTAACTGTCCCAGCCTCCAGGCACTCTGTGAGTAACTGTCCCAGCCTCCAGGCACTGTGAGTAACTGTCCCAGCCTCCAGGCACTGTGTGAGTAACTGTCCCAGCCTCCAGGCACTGTGAGTAACTGTCCCAGCCTCCAGGCACTGTGTGAGTAACTGTCCCAGCCTCCAGGCACTGTGTGAGTAACTGTCCCAGCCTCCAGGCACTCTGTGAGTAACTGTCCCAGCCTCCAGGCACTGTTAGTAACTGTCCCAGCCTCCAGGCACTGTGAGTAACTGTCCCAGCCTCCAGGCATTGTGTGAGTAACTGTCCCAGCCTCCAGGCACTGTGAGTAACTGTCCCAGCCTCCAGGCACTGTGAGTAACTATCCCAGCCTCCAGGCACTGTGTGAGTAACTATCCCAGCCTCCAGGCACTCTGTGAGTAATTATCCCAGCCTCCAGGCACTGTGAGTAACCATCCCAGCCTCCAGGCACTGTGAGTAACCATCCCGTTTGCCCTTCACAATACACATTCTCTAATATGTAGATTTGTATTATAAGTTTAATTTAGCTAAAAAGAAGTTTTAATTGTTGATAAACGATGGTGTTAGCTTTACATATGTGGTTATTGATTTATTGTATAATATATGTATAATGTGTGTGGGTCACTGATGACGCGTACCCGGCCACCTGCAGGTGGGATGAGGTCCACTTTGGAACCTTCGCCAACCACTACCTCAACCGTACATTCTACCACGACGTCCACCCTCCCCTGGGCAAGGTCAGTCCTCAGCGTCCTGCCCATGGGTAAGGTCAGTCCTTAGCGTCCACCCTCCCCTGGGCAAGGTCAGTCCTCAGCGTCCTGCCCCTGGGTAAGGTCAGTCCTTAGCGTCCACCCTCCCCTGGGCAAGGTCAGTCCTCAGCGTCCTGCCCCTGGGTAAGGTCAGTCCTTAGCGTCCACCCGCCCCTGGGTAAGGTCAGTCCTTAGCGTCATGCCCCTGGGTAAGGTCAGTCCTTAGCGTCCACCCGCCCCTGGGTAAGGTCAGTCCTTAGCGTCCTGCCCCTGGGTAAGGTCAGTCCTTAGCGTCCACCCGCCCCTGGGCAAGGTCAGTCCGTAGCGTCCACCCGCCCTTGGGCAAGGTAAGGAGTGACCGCTTAAATTACCACGAATGTAATAACTCTTGTATATATAAATCAAATAAAAAATGCAAATACCTTCCCCGGCACCAGAGCCTTTATTATAAAGCAGTCACCAAGAGTAAATAAAACATGTAGATACTTTAATTTCAGTAATAGTAAGTAATAAGTGAGAGTAGGGGGTAGAAATAGCCTAAGCTACTCTATCCCTTTGTGATGTATTTTTTGTCTTGTCTTAATAAACATACTTGAAGTTGATAAGTGAGAGAGGGACACATGTCTCCACAGATGGTGATCGCAGGAGTGGCCTGGCTCTCTGGGTACAACGGCACCTTCGAGTTCAACCAGGGCAAGCTCTACCCTCCGGAGGTCGACTATGTGGCTATGAGATCCGTGAGTAGCGCGCCCACACACCACGCACAAATATATGACCAGAGGTGTTTCCCCCGGTGTAAATAGGAGTTAACCTAGCAGTAAATAGGAGTTAGATAGGCAGCGGCTATCGACTGCATATTGGGGGTATGTGTGTGTGTGTGTTTGGGGGGTCTGTGTTTCAGGTGATGAGAATGTTGAGTTTCAGATGATGGGCGTGATGGGGTCGGCGTTGGTGTCCCTGAGTTTCCTGCTGGTGTGGGAGCTCTCCTCCTCCCTTCAGGCTGCCTTCCTGGCTGCCCTCTGTGTCCTCACAGGTAGGCTCTCCCCTCCCCTACCCTTCCTTTCCCTACTGCACCTGTTCCTTCTGCTTCTCATATCTGTGGTTTAGGTAAAAACCTTAAACTTTCTCTGTAATTCTATTTCTCTATCGTTTTTAATACTACTATAACTGTAAAGGAAGGTCCCATTACTATCCTTCGTCAGATTTTAATCCCCTTACTAATCCCAAAACGTTCACATTCAGATTTTTATTCAGGTAAAAGTACATACATTCATGAAGAGTTCACGTATTTAAAATTCTTTGGGAAAATCTTATTTATTAACATTAAAAGTGTGTTTGTGATCAATATTTATGTATTTGATAATAAATGGGGCATATGTTAAGTGAGGAGAGAGAGAGTAATAAGACTGGTGGTGATGGCGGACAGACACGTTCCAAGTATGTTTATTGAGACAAGAAAAAATACATCTCAAAGGGATAGAATAGCTTAGGGTATTTTTACCCCCCTTAGACACGTTCCTGCAGCGGCTGAACACCCTCATCCTGCTGGACCCGCCCCTGCTGGTGGCTATCCTCGCCAGCATCTACGGCATCACCAAGTTCCACAACCAGAGACACAGGTAAGTCAGTGTTCGCTACACATGTGTCTCGTTTTTGTAGGATACATACGTCTTACAATGTGTACCTGTACGGCAAGGTTGGTAATGTGTACCTGTACTGCAAGGTTGGTAAATCTGATTGTACTTATAATGAGCTATCGCCATTTGGTATGGAAATTGAAGTGACACATTGACCACTTAAATGACTACCTACTATTTAGAAGACAAACACGAGCAATATAAGACTGGATATTTCGGGCACAAGCCCCTTCACCAGTGAGCAAGACTGACAGGTAGTTAGTTACATGATCACTCACCAAATCTGGTAATCATTGTTCTGAGGAAATATTTCAAATTAAGATTTATAAAAGGAGATTCTGTTATTTTTCTTTCGAAGCTACAATGTTGAGGATAAATTGTACAAGAATCTTCTCATATATTTTGGTGCCTAGTGGTGATTGTCTTATAACAATTTACTTTCTCAGTTTTCAAAGGTTCATCGAGAAATAAATTGGGTTGTCGTGTTTTGTTTAGATACATGTCAATTTTGTTTATTTCAATGTCTAGTCACTGAAGCTACAAATGCATTATGAAAGACTCAAGGCAACATTGTTTTGTGCTCTGTTATGAAGCCTACTACAGTCCCGGAGGCCGCTTCCTGTATGTGAATATTTTCTGTGAACAGCGAGGCTGAGCGAGGTGTTGTTCTTTATTAATAAGTAATTATCAATAGAAGGCACCAAACCGGGAAGGCTATGTAGCTCTTTATTAATAAGACATCTTAGAAGGGTAAATTGTCAACTATAATTGTAATACTAAGGACCAGACTACAGATTCCAAACTGTTCCAAAAAGTTTAAATTGTCTTAAACGACTTCTACGTCTAACTTGTTCCACCTAAACTTATTGCTTTATCTCACACTCATTTTTTATTTTATTAGCTTGTTCAAAGTGCAGTACGCATACTATTGTATTCCCTTGCATACGCTAGTCCTGATTACCTTAATGAGTTGGCCTTGTTTGAGCTAGGTACACTTACATGAGCGGCCTTGTTTGAGCTAGGTACACTTACATGAGCACTGATAAGCTCCGAGGCAGTTTACCAGTTATGTTCAAAGTTTGTGACTCCCATTCCACCGTTGCTAGTGTCAAGGTGCTCTCAGCTTGGCATTATGAACACACCAACTTCATGTTATAACATTCTTATGACTTATTTTCTTTAAAGGTGAAAGTATTTCACTTTTGTGAACCTGTAAATGCATTGTTCAATAAGTTAAGTTTTTTATATATATTTTGAGTACTTATTATTTGTTATATGGTCATGTTGCCACTAGATCAATGTTCACTATACGTAAGGCGTCATCCAATGTACCTAGTAACTGATTTGTATTATATAAAACAATTTTACATGTGTTTTAAATTCTTTCCCTCCTGGTTCCTCACCATATCTAGGCATAAGACAATGTTGGAAGGGCTGTCTCCATACAACCCGTCCTCGCAAATTCGTATAGTCAATATTGACTTATTAAATACGTGCATAGGTGATATACTAAACATAATAGTTTACCTTGAAAAGCTTCATAGAAAACACCGACCTTACCTAACCTTGTTAGTATGTTAAGATAAGCATCTTATAGCTTCGTAATTACAATTGTTACTTAACCTTGCTCCATAGATGGTACTGATCATAACAGCTCCATGATGTTGCTCCAAGAGGTGCTTCTCCACTGTGTCCTTCAGCTTTTCCCTCTATGTCTCGTCACCTCCTGTTAAGTTCTATTTACGTGTGATTAAAATCCTCAAATATTAGAATTTGCCGAATAATAGTAGAAGTAATAGAATCTCAGCCCTCGCTTTCCTTGGGACGGTAGTTATTTTGTCTATTGCCTCCAGGAAGATTTCATTGCATTTATTATATTCCTCCAAAGGCCTTCTTGTGTGTAGTTGACAGGTTGTGTGTAACTTCCACCGCTAGCTTCATGTTCCTCACTCTTGGTATTCCTTGTAGTGCTCTGATTAGTTTCCCTGATAATCTTGTTTCCTCATTTTTATTTATTTATTTATTTATTTATATACAAGAAGGTACATTGGGTTTGTGAGAATACATAGCATAGTATTTACAATCTTGTAAAGCCACTAGTACGCGCAGCGTTTCGGGCAGGTCCTTAATCGCTCCAGTTCAGCTGTAGCAGTAACACAGCTCCTCCACCCATGCTAGCAATATCCTTTCTTATTACTTGGATGAATAATATAGAGGATACAGTTCTTTCAGGAAGAACTGTATCTTCTATTACACTTATCTGTTTCGTTGTTATTTTGATGCGTGGTTGTTTTTCCACCGCTTTTGTTTACTCTCTTATTAGTAATTTTATCTGTATTCGTGTACATAATTTTTATGCTACTCGCCTCAATTGGGTGGTTTTGGTTTTGCACAGGGAGTGTTCTGATTGTTTCAAAATCAGTCCTGAGAGAGGAAGGGGCCAGTTATTGGGCTAGTTAACCCTGCCTGCCTATTTGGAAGAGTGCCTCAATAACCTAGTTTGACACAACATTTTGCAGTTTTGTACTCTTAACAACATTTTGCAGTTTTGTACTCTTAACAACATTTTGCAGTTTTGTACTCTTAACAACATTTTGAAGTTTTGTACTCTGTTATCTGACTTGCCTATCATGTGCACTGTTTTTGCACTGTCTAGTCTTCTTGCATTATTTGTTAGTTTTCTTCTTTAAATTTCTTCACTTCCTCCCAATCCTTTTGTTATGTCCTGGCTATCGTATTCTCTATGGTAAAGGTCTGTCTCTCAATTTCTTCTTTTCATAATATATATTTCTCTGAAGCAGTATTCTCAACGATGACCTTTACTGGTAGATTTCATCGAATTCGAAACTTCCCAAGCCTACAATTACAATCTGTTTCCTAGCTGCCTGACTAGCAGCTAGGGAATATAATTATATAGATATATATAGCTTATATAGAATTTATGAAAATATTCATTGGACTTCTTATTCACCATGTGTCATCCTTTGGCTCTTGAATATTGTGTGAGTAGCTGGCACTACAGTGTAGCTGTGTTGCAGGTCCTGGAGCCTGGTGTGGCTTACAGTGTAGCTGTGTTGCAGGTCCTGGAGCCTGGTGTGGTTTACAGTGTAGCTGTGTTGCAGGTCCTGGAGCCTGGTGTGGTTTACAGTGTAGCTGTGTTGCAGGTCCTGGAGCCTGGTGTGGCTTACAGTGTAGCTGTGTTGCAGGTCCTGGAGCCTGGCGTGGTGGTGGTGGATGGTGTTCACTGGCATCAGTCTGGGGACAGTAATGAGCATTAAGTACGTGGGAGTGTTCACCGTGGCTTATGTCGGCCTCCACACTGCCCACCAACTCTACTGCCTCGCTGCCGACCCTGCCACGCCACTCGTATGTTATTACTACCGTCTGCCACCCTCGACTACCCCTTCCAATACCCTCTCACTGCCCTCAACTACCCTTCCTGCCCTCACCTACCCTCGTACCTATACTACCCTCAGCTATTCTACCCTGAACTATTCGTCTACTGACCTCTACTACCCTTCCACAAGCTTCTCAGCTTGTTAATAAATATTGAGGTCTTGTTCTGAAGTAGCATTATATAGTTTTAAGTGTTTTTATGCATTTATCGAGATGTGGGTAACGTTTTTTTCTTCTAATTTGTCATATTTTGATTTTTGGTTCTCCAGAGGACTTTGTGCAATGTCTCTGCTCATAGGGAAGGTTCACTGGGACGACCACTGCTGTCTGAACGTGTCCTTGTGGGCTGTCTCCCACACACACATATATAAACTAACCTGTAGCAATATTTCTGGCGCTCATTGTTTATAATTAATATACATTTTCAGTTAAGTATCAAACTTATATGTTTAGGCTTATAATAGCATCCCTAGTTCAAATATTTAACAGTTTACGTGAACGCAGATTTCGAAATATATTTGTTTTGTCATTTTGCAGTTATTAGAATTCAAATATAAAATAATTAGTTAAAATAAGAAAAAAGAGCATTTACTAACAATCGGAAGAATATTGGGTGGTTATCGCTCTTTGAAGGATTTTAAGTATTAAAGAGATGAAGGACAAGACATGAGGATTTTTTATATTATTATTATTATTATTATTAATATTTTCTACCACAGACGTGGCCAGACATTTACAATGCTAACCAGCATACATTTATTTTCTTCTGTCCTCCATGGACAGGTTAGAGATCTGTTAAACATATAGTTCAGTGATTTATTAAACAACCACAGAAGGTAGGTCAATAAATCACTGAAGTGGAAGCCTCATCTTTCTCTGAGCCACTACCCAACCTTGTGGCCATAATATACAAAAGCGACGTCAATTTAATGCCAAATCAACGTCATCAACGTTGGTTTAGCGTCGAAACAACGCCACTCTTGGATATTGTGACCACTGGGTTACCTTCAATACCTGTGTGTTGATCATAACGTTGATGTTGTCCAGTGGAAGGTGGTGCCTCATACTGCGGCCCGGGCTGTTGCTCTCATTATTCTCCCTGCTGCTGTCTACCTCTCCACCTTCGTCATCCACTTCTCCATCCTCACCCGCTGGTAAGTCAACCGTGTCATCCACTTCTCTATCCTCACCCGCAGTCTTTGGCATAAGTTATCATAAGTTCAGTTCAGTTCGAAGTCCAGTGGGAAAGAATCCACAGGAACAATGGGGGGGACCTTCGATAAGCCCTCGGGTAAATTAGTTTACAAATGCTATGGTCTTTGCAGGAGTGTGAATGGCGGAGGCTTCTACCACACTAGGTTCTTCGCCGCCTTTGACGGCACCGAGTATGACAACACAAGCTTTCCGCAGAGTAAGTCTGCTGTTGCCAGTGTTACGCTTGATGCGTACATGGGGGGAGTTGTGTAAAACCCTGGTGTGTGCCTCGGAGAGGCTGCAGGATCCAGTAAGTTCAGTAGAACTTCGGTTTCAACTCTTATGTACCATGTCGTAGCTCAGTCGATTAAGGCAGTGTCTGGGATGCTCCCGGACGCAGGTTCGAATCCTCATCACGGCCCTTGTGGATTTGTTCATTTGATGAGGCTTTTTATAGTGTCTGTACTTTCTCGTTAATATAAAATATATTTAGTTCCTAGGAGCTTGTTTCGTGCACACGAAAATACAACTATTCAAATCATCAGATCTAAGAAACTTTTCCGAGGTTACAAAAAAAACTAGAATGGCACATTGTAAATAAAGAATGAATGTTGTGCATAAAAGTTGTTAATGCGGCGCCATGCAACAATTGCATTATGAGTGTACCCTGACCCACAGACGTGCACTATGGAGCCAACATCACCATCCAGAGCAGCCGACCTGTGTGTGGCTTCCTCGAGTCTTGGTACGACCTCTTTCCCTCCGAGCTGACGGCTCCCTGCCAGCAGGTCACCACTTCAACCATCAGAGATGACGAGGCGCTTATGTGGTCAGTGTTTCTCTCTCTCTTGCTCCCCCTCCCTCTCTCCCCAAACTTTTACATTACATATATAATAAGTATTGAAAAAACATTATCATGAACTACTTTGAAAGTTATTTTAAATACCATTTCATTCATTAATGTATGACTCGCCCGTCCAGCGCCTGGCGGTGAAGATCGCCAGTTATGGGATGATCTGGCGGGTATTTTCTCACCTTAAAATTACTGGGCTATATTAATGGTACAGGACCATCAAAAAGGTGGACCTTGAGGCCGGGTCAGTGCAGGACGGGCTGGACCCCCTGCAGGAGGCGGTCCTTGTGCGTAATGGAGACTATGTCATGCTGACCCATGCTGAGACTGGCCGCTCCTTGCGCTCCCATGGCTACCGCGCCCCCATCACCAAGCGACATTTCCAAGTCTGCGGCTACGGAGAGGTTAGCTCCAGTCTTGTTCATATATGGGAGTGGGTGTACGCGGAAGGTGGTGTGATGATTCCAACAGAAACTCTCCGGAAAAAAATGATCGGTTTGCACACTTGAAATTTTAATTACAAGGCAACAGATACAACAAAGCTAGTAGCTGGGGCATGAACAGCTAGACCTCACGTCCCCATACACAGCTAATAATGAATCTAGATATTCGCAAGTATTTACATGGATAGTAATTATTTACATTTCCACAAACACCACCTAGGGCCGTGTGGATTCTTAACCTTTGAAAAGCTGGTGAAAGCTATGGACCTCCTCTCTGGAAAAATGCACATAAACACAACACTGTATGTAATGAATATAAATATTAAATTTGTATCTGACTTTCACGGACCCCCTGAAGCCCATCCATAGACCACAGGTTAAGAACCCTAGCCTAGCATCTTAAAGCCTAATCAGCCTAGCATCTTAAAGCCTAATCAGCCTAGCATCTTAAAGCCTAATCAGCTTAGCATCTTAAAGCCTAATAAGCCTAGCATCTTAAAGCCTAATCAGTCTAGCATCTTAAAGCCTAATCAGTCTAGCATCTTAAAGCCTAATCAGCCTAGCATCTTAAAGCCTAATCAGCCTAGCATCTTAAAGCCTAATCTCCGGCCTTGTCTCTGGAACTCAACTTAGCTCTCTCAAATTACTGGCCAATGTTAATCACTTCATAACACAAATATTCTACTCATGATACCAGTTCACGTATTTGACTAAAGGTCTGCATTGCTACAATGAGTGTGGAGGTCTACCAACTGAGACGTCCCTGTGCTCATGTGGCCCACTGGTCAGCCCATCCATACCGCTCGCAGATCAGAACTGCTTGCCCCACTCGCTTGAGTTAAATATCTCATCTCCTGTTCCACATCTGTGACATGCCCTCTGGCCCTCTACCACAATTCATCGTGACTCAGCTTCCCAGACTAGTTTCCCATCTCCAACAGGAACTTGAAGTACCACCATTGTACTTCTGGAACCTGTTGGCAGTACTTCAAGGTATTGTCAACAGGTCCTCTGTGCCAATTATGACCTCTGAGAAGCTGGCATTCCTAGATTTCTTGACAACACCTGCTTCCCTACACAGCTTATTCAGTCACACTCATAAACACCTGCAGCCTCATAGCTTGATAATCTAATTTATTCATATTCATTTGTGTCACAACATGTATTGAGCCATTAACAGCTGTGTGTGTGCTGCAGGAGGGCTCAGGTGGACCGTTCGAGACCTGGGAGCTGATTGTGCCGGGGGCGGAGGCAGGCGAGGCTCTGCGAGTCGTTGAACACGACTTCCTCCTCAGACACTACAAGATGAACTGTTTCCTTAAAGCCAACGAGAAAGTTGTCTTGCCCAAACACTGGTGAGTACCTCTCTACATGTGTGTGTGTGTGTGTGTGTGTTTGCCACTGGTAGTATTGAGGTATTGTACTATGTGCTCCATACTCATCCTGTGAGCGGTAGTGTATTGTGTGCCTCATACAATCATTGCTGGCAAGGAATGTCTCATTATTCTCGATGTGCTTTCGGGAAGTTGGAGATGAATGCTCATATTTTTTAGCGGCCGAAAAGTTGATATTGTTTTTGAGTGTGTGAGATTCGTGTTTACATATTGACTGTTAAAAGTCAGACAATGTAAAGAGATAATAAGACAACATGATCACCAGGGAATACTTGCAGGGCGTTCAATGGTGCGAAGGAGGTGACATGTACCAAGAATAAGGAGCAACTTGGCACCGATTGGCATGTCAACTGGAACATCAGCCCCAAGTGTCAGTACTACCATCACAACTGTTCCTTCACGCTGGTTACCGTGCCTATGACAGCCTCACTCACTGACCTTGTGGTAGTGGTGGTTCTGGGAGAACAAACCAGGACAGACTACCAGGAATAAGCCACATTAATCCCACCAATGACACGACTTTTCTATTCTCACCCCCTCGCCAGCCTAGCTGTTTACCCGCGACTGACGAAATAGACTCTTAACTATTTTGGAATAGGCTACTTAATTCGTTTTGTGAAACTTTCCTAAACTAACTCTTCGAATGACCATTGTTTGTACTGAGACTTTAGACGTCACTATTTGCTGAATGACTGATTCATTGAGGTAACCAGACCAACTTTCACAAGTCTTTTATACCTTGTAAGATTTTATAATTACGATGACACACTTAGACCGCTCTTGAAGGTAAAGTGATTGTTTAATGAGACTTATAGTCCTGATCCACTGCCTCTTTGTTCAACACAAATTAGAGAACAGATTGTTCATGATTGTTTATATAAATGTTCTCTATTTCCGGAAAGTATGTAATTAAATAACTGTGTTGAAGTTAGTGATATGTACTTGTGTTGTTCAGTGAACAAGACGCTGTTGGTACGAGACAAGACGGTGGGTCTGTGGGGCAAGATTGTTCACCAACACTGGAACATGTTCATCAGCAACGGTGTCCTCCTGGGCAGCCAGGAGGAGGCCGAGCGCTCGGCCAGGCCCTGGATGTGGCCAACACTCTATCAGGTAATACTTCATCATCTTTCCACCAATGTTTTTCAATGCTTTCTGTTAATATTGATATATACATGTGATATACATACTAGCAGGGGGTATCCGGCGGTGCCCGGGTCTGTCTGTCTCCCCTCAACCCCCAGCCGGGAGAGGCAGGGTAGAGGCCATGACCCAGTCCCCCCTCCTCCCTCTCCTTCGGTACTACAACCACCCAACCTGGCAGTTTCATATTTCAACTAATTACAGGCAAAATATGATAGTAAGACTTTGTTTTGTTTTGATGTAATAAAGATATAACATCTTATGATGGCAAAAAATAATTCAGAGTCGTCAGTGGTATGACGTGATTTGTCATGGTGGTAAGTTTGGGACAGTATCAAGTGGTACCCTATTCTTTGATGCCTATCCCAACCGCCCATGTGGGTACGTACCCCCACAGTAATTACTGGGGAAAATTGGGGAAAGCTAGCCCTTAGCGTCTGGCCTCCAACCTAAGACAGACATTTCATTTATAGTTAAAAATATGTTTGGTGTAATATGTGTGTATCGGGAAACAGTGGAGATGCCACACCAGACGACACCGCTCCTGTGCCAGGTAAGTCCACTACGGGCTCACTTACCTGGCTACTTGCCCGCTCCTGTGCCAGGTAAGTCCACTACGGGCTCACCATAGCCCGTGCTACTTGCACCGCTCCTGTGCCAGGTAAGTCCACTACGGGCTCACCATAGCCCGTGCTACTTGCACCGCTCCTGTGCCAGGTAAGTCCACTACGGGCTCACCATAGCCCGTGCTACTTGGAAATTGTTCCGAGTAGCTGAATCTATAACAACAAAGAGTGGAGATGCTGAGAGCGCAAGTAATGTTGTGTTCCACGGTTCGCAGGTGCAGCTGATGGGGTCGTACCCAGTGAACGAGACGTCTGAGGCTGTGAACGAGTGGTTGACAAATGGAATTCATTAGGAAGTAATGTGGTGGAGGCTGACTCCATACACAGTTTCAAGTGTAGATATGATAGAGCCCAATAGGCTCAAGAACCTGTACACCTGTTGATTGACGGTTGAGAGGCGGGACCAAGAGCCAGAGCTCAACTCCCGCAAGCACAACTAGGTGAGTACAACTTGGTGAGTACAGTGTTTAACTCTAGTATTTTCATATTACACGTCTGTGCAAATGCTAGAATTTTGGTAACACATGTATTGGGTGACAGAATTGTCATCCAGAATGTTACTTTTTAACACATCTGAATACATGTTCAAAATATTAACTGGAATCTTGAAATATAAGTTTCACTGGAATCATGACTACTTCAGTTTGGTTTGAGAATCTACATTGTCTATTTGATGGTTATCTTCTTGAGGTTATCTTGAGATGATTTCAGGGCTTTAGTGTCCCGCGGCCCGGTCCTCGACAGGCCTCCACACCCAGGAAGCAGCCCGTGACAGCTGACTAACACCCAGGTACCTATTTTACTGATAGGTAACACGGGCATAGGGTGAAAGAAACTCTGCCCATTGTTTCTCGCCGGCGCCCGGGATCGAACCCGGGACCAAAGGATCACAAGACCAGCGTGCTGTCCGCTCGGCCGACCGGCTCCCCTAAATTTAACTTGGAAATTTAAATCCTGTGTAGAAAATTTATTACATAATGATTTTTTTCACTGTAATTGCCTTTGGAACTATATTAAATGACAAATTATGCGAGACTTTGAGCATTACCTGG
>WNGS01169217.1:20681223-20740902 GCA_020271785.1 Procambarus virginalis
TTAAATTAGATAATCCTTAACTGAAGAAGCATAATAGCTCAATATAACAAATAGGTAAATAGAGCTGAATTATTATGGTGACTAATGAAGATTAGTGAAAGCCATAAATTTATACAGAAGTAGAATTAATGTAATCAAATACATTGAAGAGACATCTCTAATTTAAAGTTGCCTGAGCATTTACGGTAATTGTAAGCTTGGTATTCTTGGCTTGTCACTTTGGGGGTTCCGACGGAGCACCCCCAATCCCGTGAGGGCCGCTGCGCGGAACCCACCCCCGAAGGGCGAGCGGAAGCTGGCTGCTAAATAGTAGCATGACTACTTGCTACGTGGCCGTAAGCGTGCCCAGATGCCCGGAGAGGCCATTAAACACTCATGGTATCCTGACTGAAAAAGGTACCAATCCGAGTCCTCTAGGCAGATGCTGCGAGCAGACACAGCTCGCTTGGAGGCTTATGGAGCGGCAACTAGACGGTCCCTGGGCAGTAAGGCGGGGTGGCCGCTAAGCAAGTTACAATCTTGATGAGCTAGTTACAAAATTCAATATAAGTCGTCACATCAACAATGGGTTCGAGGTAGGAGGAAACCTACATTGTTTATAATAATAATAATTTACTTGCAAGAAGGTACAATGAGTTAGTGAAATTACATGATTGGTATTTTTACATTCATGCAAGCCACCACCCATAGCGTTTTGGGTAGGTTTTTTAATCTAACGGCCTGATGGCCGAGTGGATAGCGCTCGATATTCGTAGTCCTAACGGTCCGGGTTCGATCCCCAGCGTAGGTGGAAACAATGGGCAGAATTTCTTTCACCCTGATTGGGCTGTTCACCTAGCAGTAAATAGGTACCTGGGAGTTAGACAGCTGCTACAGGCTGCTTCCTGTGTTTGTACTCACCTAATTGTGCTTGCGGGGGTTGAACTCTGACTCTTTGGTCCCGCCTCCTCCCCGTGTTATATATATATATTATATATATATATATATATATATATATATATATATATATATATATATATATATATATTACACATATATAGAGCCCGTAGCTTACCTGGCACAGGAGCGGGGCAAGTAGCACGGGCTATGGTGAGCCCGTAGTGGACTTACCTGGCACAGGAGCGGGGCAAGTAGCACGGGCTATGGTGAGCCCGTAGTGGACTTACCTGGCACAGGAGCGGGGCAAGTAGCACGGGCTATGGTGAGCCCGTAGTGGACTTACCTGGCACAGTAGCGGGCAAGTAGCACGGGCTATGGTGAGCCCGTAGTGGACTTACCTGGCACAGTAGCGGGGCAAGTAGCACGGGCTATGGTGAGCCCGTAGTGGACTTACCTGGCACAGTAGCGGGGCAAGTAGCACGGGCTATGGTGAGCCCGTAGTGGACTTACCTGGCACAGTAGCGGGGCAAGTAGCACGGGCTATGGTGAGCCGTAGTGGACTTACCTGGCACAGGAGGGAGGCAAGTAGCACGGGCTATGGTGAGCCGTAGTGGACTTACCTGGCACAGGAGCGGGGCAAGTAGCACGGGCTATGGTGAGCCCGTAGTGGACTTACCTGGCACAGTAGCAGGGCAAGTAGCACAGGCTATGGTGAGCCCGTAGTGGACTTACCTGGCACAGGAGGGAGGCAAGTAGCAAGGGCTATGGTGAGCCCGTAGTGGACTTACCTGGCACAGGAGGGAGGCAAGTAGCACAGGCTATGGTGAGCCCGTAGTGGACTTACCTGGCACAGGAGCGGGGCAAGTACACGGGCTATGGTGAGCCCGTAGCTTACCTGGCACAGGAGCGGGGCAAGTAGCACGGGCTATGGTGAGCCCGTAGTGGACTTACCTGGCACAGGAGCGGGGCTGTAACTTGTGAGTAGCGACCTGATTGATTGATAAAGATTAAGTCACCCAAGAGGTGGCACAGGCATGAATAGCCCGTAAAGTCGTGACCTGCTGTGAAGCACTGTTCATACGTTTTTCTCCTCCCCCCCCCCCAAGAAATTTCACCGCTTTCATTCAAGCAGTGTCCATATTTTGGGTTGGAAGTATTATTATATGAGTATATTGCTCCTAGTAATATATAGTGTAGTTAATACTCATTTAAAAAAAGTGTATGTCAGGGCGTGACTCCTTCAGTGGACCGGTGGGACTAGATGTCGTCTCCAAGGCTTAAGTAGTGTGTTTTACTTGCAATCATAAGTGTGTACTTGTTGTCTGTGTTTAAATAGTTATTATGTTTATTTTGGTGCATTGTAACTTCAGTGATTGAAGTGATATCATATAACTGGGTCATGATATTTCGTTTTTATTTTGTTCACTTTCCAAGATTAAACCAGTGGGTTAGTTTTTAATAGTTATTTCATTTGCTTATCGTCCTCTGGGTATCAGTAATCTATTTGTGGTAATGGGCCAAGGAGGAGTTCTGAAACAGTCATCAGACACATGAGCTTTAACAATTGGAAGTGGTAACACCAGGCAACAAAAATTAGGCAAGAAAGAGAAGGCAGACTGCATTTTCTTGGACTGTGAGAAAGCCTTTGATACAGTATCCCAAAAGAGGCTGTTACAAAAGTTGGAGAAACAAGCAGGAGTAAAAGCTAAGGTGCTCCAGTGGATAAAGGAGTATCTAAGCAATAGGAAACAGCGAGTAACTGTGAGTGGGGGGAGGGGGGACATCAGAGTGGCAATATGTCACCAGCGGGGTCCCACAGGGCTCTGTACTTGGACCCATCCTGTTTCTAATATGTGTAAATGATTTTCCAGAGGGTACAGACTCATTCCTCTCAATGTTTGCTGATGATGCAAAAATTATGAGAAGAATCAAGACAGATGAAGATAGACAAAAACTACAGGACGACCTGGACAAACTGGAGGAATGGTCTAGAAAATTGCTACGAAAGTGTAAATTAACTCAGGAAAGTGTAAAGTAATGAAATTAGGTGAAGGGAGCAGGAGGCTGAACACAAGGTACCATCTGGGAGATGAAAACTTGCAAGAGACAAATAGAGAGAGAGATCTCGGGGTTGATATCACACCAAATCTGTCCCCAGAGGCCCACATCAAAGGTATATCATCAGCGGCATATGCTAGACTGGCCAACATAAGAACTGCCTTTAAAAACCTGTGTAAGGAATTGTTCAGGACCCTGTATACCACTTATGTCAGATCAATTCTGGAGTATGCAGCTCCAGCATGGAGTCCATACACAGAAAAACACAAGACAAAGTTAGAGAAGATTCAGCGGTATGCCACCAGACTAGTCCCAGAACTGAGAGGTATGAGTTACGAGGAAAGCCTAAGGAAGCTTAACCTTAAAGGCTTCTGTCCCCTGGAAGACAGAAGAGTAAGGGGGGACATGATAACCACCTACAAAATTCTGAGGAATTGACAGGGTGGAAAAAGACAACTATTTAGCACAGGTGGAACACAAACAAGGGGACACAGGTGGAAACTGAATATCCAAATGAGCCACAGATAAATTAGAAAGAATTTTATCAGTGTCAGCGTAGTTAAGAAATGGAATGCATTAGGCAGTGATGTGGTAGAGGCAGGGGCCCATAGTTTCAAATGCAGATATGATAGAACCCAATAGACTCAGGAACCTGTACAACAGGTTTTGCAAGAATGTACCACTTATTCATCAAATTATACACAGTACTAACACAATGCATTGTACATTCTTGTATATACAGTATATTAATAAATAAACAATGAAATCACATTAACGTGATGAATCGATGAAAAATTCAGTAGGCGCCATGAGGAGACTTCGAACCCACTCACTGGGTATTCCCAAGCTAGTGCCCTAGACCATCACACCATGACATGGTCAAAAGCAATGCAACTTGGGATTCTACCAAATCCTCTACCTGAGGCGTACAAATGAAGCCCAATCAGGTATTTGTGCATTTGATGAGAAGCGTCAGAGAACTAATGGGCAATTACCCAGAGTGCATGGGGGCAATGCTTAAAACCCTGACTGGGCTTCAGTTGTAAGCTTCAGGAATTCTAGAGTATTCAGTAGATTCCGAGGTTGCATTGCTTTTGACTATGTTGTGGTGTAGTGATCTAGGGTGCTAGCTTGGGTGCTAGCTTCAAATCCTCCTCATGGCTTCTACTGATTTTCACAATAAATAAATTAATAAATAAAAATAAAATGATGATATTCGTCTCATACACTGAAATGTGGCAAACAACTTACTTAGATTTTTTCCACAATCTTAACTTACGGTTGTTGGTGAATTCATTGCAAATTCACTGTCACTTAAATACCACCACTGTCACTATTCTCTTGGTACATCACTAGCAGATACTACAGATTTGTATACTAAAATATACAACTCAACTTTTACCTGTTTATGACTTGTAACTCTACTGATGGTACTTCGTTCTGTATAACATAATTAACTATGCGTAGGGCTCTCAAAGCTGGGACAATTGCACTAAGCTTAGGGCAAATGATTACGTTGAAGGGTTCACAACAAATGTAACAATTATCTAAGTTTAAGGCTTGAAACAAATAGAACATTTAGACAAAATTTAAATTACATACTCCCAAGGAATCTAAAAATGCTCCTAAATTTGAGGCTTGCAACAAATAAGACAATTAGAATGCTTTCAGTATTTACATTTAATGTGCTAACTAGAATAAGATGGAAGGGTCCAAACAAATAGGAGACATTGCTGAAGCTTTAAAGCTTACAACAAATGGGATAATTAGTCAAATTTTTGAGAGCTCACAGGAAATTGGACAGACTTACACACAGAAATCACAAGAGCATGATGCATCAAATGAACAAATTCACAAGGGCTGTGACGAAGATTCGAACCCTGGTCACGGCCCTTGTGGATTTGTTTATTGGACAGATGTGTTTTGAGGGCTTACAAAAATTGGACAGATCAATTTCATATATAACAGCACGTAATGTATGGGATAGCGTTTGGACAGTATTAATGGTGGCTAGGTGAGGCCGTAGTTGGTTATGGTATTTTTGTCTTCCACATTAAGGTTATGGTATTTTTGCCTTCCACATTAAGTAGATCTGATTCCCAGCTTGTAGTGCAAAAGGTTTCAGAGAGGTTATTTATTAGAGACTTATAGTATAGTCTGAAGTGTTTTGGGGGTTCTTTATTTATGTTGGTAATAGGGAAAGTAGGAATAGTAATTGGTTGTTGTCTGTGAAATGACTTAATTCAAGATGGCCTGATGTACTCACCTAGTTGTGCTTGCGGGGGAAGAGCTCCGGCTCTTTGGTTCCGACATGAAGTGTATGTCCACATGTGGTCAAGATGTACAGTGCCAGAAACAGATCTGCATGTAATATAGATGTACATATTACATTGCAGGCCACTATAGAGTACGTGATTGCTGTTTTTGTCAGTAATGTGTAAATAAATTAAGTTCTCCCAAATATTGTGTAAACTAAAGTGAAACATCAAACATATAAATCTTTAAACATGAGTATCTCTTGGAATGTCAACAAATTTGTCCCCCTGGAATCCTCATGTGCACTTGAAACAAAATCCTAGACATTTCTGTTTTATTGCATTTTCTTTAATTTTTGCATGCAAATTTATGATTTTATAGAAGCAAAGTATTTTTAAATATAATTTATTTTCATATAGAGTACAGAAATTTTTATTGAAGAAACTTACTGCAATGCTGTAGTGCTTGATTGAAGAAGGAAAGACCCAATATATGTATAAATGTATTAAAAACCAAATTTTTTTATGTAACCTACATCCTTTCTCAAGGTACTGTATGCAATGTTCTAAACATTATATACAGCACCTTGAAGAAGGACATAGCTTACATCCAAAAAATTGATTTTTCATCTTCATAATTTTTATTGTTGTTTGGGATCGGAAAAAACAAACAATAATAATAAATAATAAAAAATGTCAACACTATCAGAGTACTGTATCTGGAATTCTTGGAGGTCAAACTGGTCAAGTCCCAATTAGTTCACCCAAATGAGGTTATACTGTAGTGTTTAGTCCTCTCACTCATTTATATGCTGTACAGTATATGGTAAACAATGGGTCTTGGTACCTAGCCCTGAGGCACTCCACTTATGACAATTCATGACTCATAATACACAGTACATGCAAATACATAATACATGAACGAACTAACACAGACTCAAACTGTATTTCGTTGATGCTGACAGTGTTTTCTTTGTAACAACCGTTCTTAGGGTTCCATTCACCTGGGCTGTATTGATCTCGAACCTTGGATCCCCATGTGTGTGGGGTCCATGGTTCAAGTCACATACTGCCCAGGTGAATGGAATGTTTATTTCCACGGAAGTGTGGATGACAATTTTATGCTTTAGTGTATTTTAAAATATACCTTTTCATTACTGTGTTCTTCTACCTTTCTAATTAGTATTTCTTGAGACAGTATCAAAGGCTTTGCTATGTAATACTGTATAATCATCTTCACTATTACCCACTATTATCCTAGAAAAAAGGAGAAATAAAAAAGAGGATTCTTTTGAATTTTTGTTCCTCAATACCATATAATAGTTAATACATTTCTTTATATAAAAGTATGACTTTTTCATGTCAATCGTACTCTGAATTAATAATAATTATAATATGATTAACATGAATTAGTAATGACAAATGCCTGCTGACTTGAACAGGTGTTTGCCATGTTGACCGGACTCAACATCTGTTGCACTAGCAGCATTAAGTACACAAGTCAAAATATTGTCATTTATATACATTACTTACACATGTATGCACACACATAAAGTATATGCACTTCATATTGTATCACAGTGATCACTTAATATGAGTAAGTAGCACTGGTATACCACAAAAATACAATCATGAAATTATTATACAATTTACAATTATTTCTCTTAAAAACAACAGCACTATATTTAATGCCTCAAATATGAATAACATTTAGAAGTTTTCAAGTAAAAAACCAGTGGTGCAATATTTTTGTGATATGATTACTACTTATCATAGCTTAATATAATATATAAATTAGGAGAAACTACATCAATTTCCATTCTAACAAGAGGAAAGGCAGAAATGAGCACAGACATGCCAATAAACTAAGGCTCGGCAATCAATTCATCAGCAGGCGAAACTGGCGATAAAAGAGGAAGGTGGGAGTCCCAAAAGTCTCTCAGTCGATTTTGATTGTTTGCGCAGAAGAGACGGAAATCCTGGAGCATCTTCTCAGCCATGGCCTCATCCCCAGTAGCTGAGTATTTCCAACGTCTTGTTAACATGTGGTTGAAAGACCAGAGAAAGCCAGGCTGGAGAAGGCATCAGTGTCATTAACCACTTCCCAATTCAACTGGATAACAATATTTCTTAAGACTATTTGAATACCATATACACAGTACAGTATATAAATACTGATTTTCAAGACAAATAATTTTAACTACATTTGAACACAAAGTCATAAATAAAATTGTCTTAGGAAGAGCTAAAACAATGTAGAATAAATATGAATTAATGTGTTAAATTTATATATATATACAATTAAGTACAGTATAAATACTATACCATGCTTTAAACATTTTGTGTTTATAATGCTTCTAGGAATAAAATATATTCATTATCGTTAATATGGAGCTTTAAAATGCAAAAAAATGTACAGTAGTTTCTTCTTGATATCCTAATACACTAATGTTATGTACACACATGTACCACACTGTACACATGTTAGGTGTAATGTTATGTACACACGTGAACCACACTGTACACATGTTATGTACACATGTGTACAGTGACCCCAGGCTGGTGTAATGACCCCAGGCTGGTGTAATGACCCCAGGCTGGTATAATGACCCCAGGCTGGTGTAATGACCCCAGGCTGGTGTAATGACCCCAGGCTGGTGTGTTAATGGTTGGTTATAGTGTGCATGTGAGTGGGAAGGAATGCAGTACAAAACACCTGCCTAGATAACAAAGGTGGCTGTGAAGAGTATAAGCAGCATTATGTATAATGAGCAAGTGGACCCCAGGTGCATCTCTAAACAATGAAGATCCTGGCTGCCCCCAACCTTAAGCCTCACAGAGGAATCAAAGATCCATGCACTACCCAGGGCAAGGTACTTTCCCCAGGATGCCAGCACTCTCATGGATGGACTCTTGACTTAAGGAAGGTAACTTTTTCTGAGTGGAGGCAACACCAGCAAACCTCGGTCATGCAGCTCGAGGTGAATAGTTGGGCAGAGTCCACACAAGTGAGGCATGAGGCTTGTAAACACACACACTCCAGAAGCAAATATACAACTATAAAACTAGAACTATACACACGGATATGGCCCATGCAGGACAGAGTCCAAAATGTCCAGTGTATCCAATATCACCAGAAAAAGCTTCCTGCCCAATTGGCATTCTGAAGAAATGTATCGTTTAAGTGAGACCAAACAGTAGACTATTACAAAGGCATTGTTGATTTGTCTAAATCTGCATAATCAACAGGATTTGATTCTTGGGCAAGGTGCAACGTTTCGGAGTTATGTTTTTTTACACCTCTCCTCACCTTGCAGTAAATAGGTATCTGGGTCTTCATTAACTGTTATGGTTGCATCCTGGGGAATGCCCAGTTGTTTGCTAGAGGGACCTCAATAAGCCTAAGAGACATCCTCTCCACAGCAATGAGAAACCAAATTTGGCAGTAAACAGCCAAAAACCAACAATACTGGTACTGTAATTTCAAATTCAGAATCCACCCTAAATTGGACCATTTTATGCAGATAATGAGTCACAATAACGTGAATATGTGATGACCAATCCACACATCAGAAAATAAAGAAGAGACGACTTTTCGGTCCATGATGGACCATTATCAACTTGGAGAATGGTTCACTACTGTGGACCACTCATTTAACATGCCTAAACCAGCTAGAACAGGTTTTCCTCAATTTTGCAGTTTATTGACTTTTGCACTCCAGACCTCTCCATGATATTTGCATTTCCATACTCTATTCTGCCAATACCACACATGCTTCTCAAGTGTCAATGTCTACTGCTCTAACACTTAAATGTTCACATTCATACCACACCATACAGTACAGTAGTGTTGCAAGCCAACATTAGGGTCAACACTACCAGCCCATTGTGCAGTGCTCTGGCTGCATTAGTGTGGATTACACAGGCAACCAGGAGGCTTGGTCACAGACTTGGTCACAGACTTGGTCACAGACTTGTCACAGACCTGGCCACAGACCTGGCCACAGACCTGGCCACGGGGACATTGATACCTGGAATTTTCAACGGCTAGGGCTTCCAGTGCACAAACCACCAGTCATTATTGCTCACCCTACTCTCAATTTTAATTGCATAAATTCCTCTTATCAGTTCTGCATCTCAGGCAATAACATTGTAAATTCCCTGTTGACCAGACCACATACTAGAAGGTGAAGGGACGACGAAGTTTCGACGATCATTCTCAATCGACTTGAGAATGGTCCAGGACGGACCGAAACGTCGTCGTCCCTTCACCTTCTAGTGTGTGGTCTGGTCAACATACTTTAGCCACGTTATTGTGACTCATCGCTTGCATTGTAAATTCCCTATATCTCTTCTAATTTTGCTTCAAACTTTTTTTTTAAACTCTCTATCTATACTAGTGTTTAACTATATTATTTTAGTAGCACTTATCCTATTATCTTGAGGTTATCTTGAGATGATTTCGGGGCTTAGCGTCCCCGCGGCCCGGTCCTCGACCAGGCCTCCTATTTGTTACACACCCCAGGAAACAGCCCGTAGCAGCTGTCCGACTCCCAGGTACCTATTTACTGCTAGGTGAACTGGAGCATCAGGATGAAAGAAACTCTGCCAATTTGTCTCTGCCTCCACCGGGGATCGAACCCGGAACCTCAGGACTACGAATCCGAAGCGCTGTCCACTCAGCTGCCAGGCACCATGCAAGAATTATGCTCTAATTTTATGGAAGAATCAGCAAGAGAGATCATATTCAGAACTTCCAAAGAAAGATTTTAAGGACCACATGACACCACAACATTTTGAAAACGTCGTTATCTTAGGCACTCTACCTTCAGTCCAGCACAAAGTTTCTAAGTTTATAATAAATGGCTATGAAGCACAGTGGTCTGGTAACAACACTTGAGTATTAACATAATTAAGGGTCATAACTTTCATTAACTGGTGCTGGTACATAATAACGCTATACCTCAATGTTAACAGTGGCTCACTGTGCTCATTAACACCACCTTCATTTTGTCATGTTAGTAACCTCTGAAAATTAAAAGTTATTACTTGTATATTTTGGAGTCGCAATATATTTATTCTTAAATAATTCTAACTTAAGACATCATAAACAACACCTTACATGCAGAAAATGTAATGATTAGTAATGCCATAAGCATCATGCTACCTCTCACAGGCCCAAGTAAATTATCCCTAGCAAGTCGACTGCCACACGCAGGAACTTTTGGGAAGCTGAACAATGTTTGCCATGCTACAGCAAATTACCACAAACACCACAAACCAAAAACAAACTTACCTGCTGTGAATTAAAGCACCTTTTACTAGGCCTCAGAGGGAATTAAAAAGCCTTTGAGGGAAATCGGATTCACTCAAAGGTGACAGATGGGGGGGGGAGGGTTCATGTATAATAACCGAATTTTTCTATGGCTTGATTAATGACATGACATGACATGACTACTGTGTACTGTGGATAACATTTACTTTGTACTGTAACTAATTATTTCTTTGACTGACTTTAGCAGCAACTTAATGCCTAATAACATATTACAGTAGTACTGTAGTGTGAGATGCCCTGCTTTACATAGCATGGACTTTAATGAACCATGCAAATATGAAAATGGTATCACCTACCGTGATTATAGTACGGGCAAACGTTACAGAAATGAAGCAATATACTCATGAGGTTTTATGTACAAATACTCAGAATTCTTTCTAGTTAGACAATCCATAGGGAAGTATCCAAACATACTCTGCCATGAATGCAGATTTATAGCATTGCAAAAGATATACTGTACATCCTCTTTTATAGACTATAAGTACACATTCCAGCTCAACATTGGCATTGATTTGTCATTGAGGTCTTAAGTACTCTGAGCCTCATACTTCAACAAACCTGTTTTTCGCTGATCTCGTGGGAATACAAGTCTGCAATCAAGCGATGGAAATACTCCACATGAGGGCTGGATACGCCATAGAGGAAGTCAGCCTATAAGAAGCAAGGAGCCAACACTCATATCTGACACAAGTATTAAATATACAAAACACAGTAACAAACTCGCCAAAATGCATTATGTATAGAGTAGGGTAATTAGTTGAAATGTTTAGAAACTGCACAGATTTTGCATTAGTCAGTTAGTTACAAAAAAAAAAATTATCAAACAACTGCATTAGGTATGTCTAGATTAGGGGAAATTAGTTGAAATATTTAATACTACACAAATTTTGCATTAGTTACATGAAGACAATTTATAATCTAATGGTACTGTTGTAGCTAGCAGAGGAACCAGGAATACTAATAACTTTGAGGTCTGATAAAGACTTTACAAGTGAATATTGATCTTCAATTATGTTGACTCTCAATTTGGTGTTCCTCTACATTGAGATATTGATGAAATGTAAAGTTTTCTCAGTTGCATGATGAATGACAAAAATTGAAGTGATGAGTGAAATGAAATGTCTTTCTGATCAGCGTCTTGGTAGCGCCTTCCAGGACTCCTCAGCAATTGTCCTGACTCTAGCGACCTTCATGTCCTAGGAGATAAGCAACTTTTCAAATTGTCTTATCCACTTTCCATGAGAAGGAAGCTAAATGAAGAGCATTTGCTCTATCCACCCTGAGGCAAAATACCCACTGAGGTTACCTTTTGAATCACTCCAAATGAGCCTTGATCATTCAAAAGTTACCAATGGTCACTCTGAACTGTTTAAGAGAAACAAAAAAGTAACTACACTGACTGCCACAAGATGACAGTGCCACCGTGCAAACAGGTTGAGTGAGCCACCAAATCTCTCACAACTTCTGTCTAGCCAAACACTTGCTCAGATAAAGAGGGGCAAAATAATGGTAGGATATGGGTAGAATAATAAAACAGGGTAGGATATGGGGAGCTATAGAGGTACTCTTAAAAAAAAAAGCACACGAGATAGCTTGCAAAAAGGCTCCAAAGTAGTATCGACACCAAATGCAAAGGAAGGACAAGACAGCTATGGTCCACTCTGTCAAATTGGGACAAACAAAAGAGAACATAGGACTCTCAGCATGAGAACCACGCAGAGAGCTAAGCCTCAAGAATCTGGAAGATTAGTTACACACAGGAGTGTTGGCAGGATGAACCGTGCTGACTGCCAAACTCTGACGAGTGCTGAGAGCATCTGCATAGCAGATAAACAGAGTGAGCAGGCAGAAGTGCATGTACCTGCGCTATAGGCCCACAGGAGCCCCTCTCCAGGAGTCCAAGGAACATAGCTACCAGGCTAGTCAGAAACTGAAGATGGGGACACCAATCACAGCTAAAATGTCTACCTAAAGGATAGGCCAATGGCGAAATTTTCTTGTGTGTGTTTTGTGGAGCTTGTTTTTCTCTTCTCAGAAATTTTAGTGAAATGATAACGGACCACCACTAAGTTCAGAGCTGGATTATGTGCAGTATAGCTTGGTAGTGTGTCTGGAGACTGATGCCTCTGTTCAAAGACTGGCTTATGGTAAAATTTCCTTTCCTATGCATGGTGGAGCATGTTTTTTGTCTGACCTTTAAGGATTCAGCAGTATTGGACCTTCACTTTCAGAATTGACCAATTCTTTGTTTGGCTTAGTGTTTGTGTCTGATTGCAGTATTGTTGTTTCTAAAATTTTCACTTGAGGTTCAACTCTTTATACAATTTCTATTTTTGGAAGGTCCCCTCAGTAGCTTCCTAGCTACTGAACCAACCTGGTTCTATGCACCTGGCTAGCTGACATTCTTATGAACCACACCAAGCTCCCTTGATTCAAGAGCGCCTACCACATGACTAGGACCAGAAGACCAAACCATACATTAGAAGATAGAGAAACGATGACATTTCAGTCCTTCCTGGACCAGAAGACCAAGTCATATGACTTGATAATGGTCCATATGACTTGATAATGGTCCATATGACCAGATAATGTTCCAGGATCGACCGAAACGTCATTGCTTCATCTTCCGACGTGTGGTTTGGTCATCATAGCTTCAACCTCATTATTGTGACTCGTCGTCTGCACCAGGAGCAGAATATGGCCCCCCTCAACAGGCAGGAGAGTCTGGGGATTTAGGACCACTAGAGCAGCAAGAGGAAAAATCCACCAGAAAGGTAAGAGTACACCAAAACAAACACCTACATGGTAACCATTGGCAATGGTGTCTCTAACTATATGAACAATCATTACCCGAGATAAGCCACGGGTCCAAGCAACAGCACCAGCCACTGGTCCAGGTGGCAGCAGCAGCCACTGGTCCAGGTGGCAGCACCAGCCACTGGTCCAGGCGGCAGCAGCAGCCACTGGTCCAGGCGGCAGCACCAGCCACTGGTCCAGGCAGCAGCACCAGCCACTGGTCCAGGCAGCAGCACCAGCCACTGGTCCAGGCGGCAGCACCAGCCACCTGCAGTCTTGGGATGTTGCCACACTCATTCTTGCATGTATAGCTTCATAGTATTCCAAAATAATGCTTCCTGTCTCTACTCTCAACAGACCCAGTCTTGTTGAATCAGCTGATGTATATAACATGTCCAACATGAACCTTTGTCCTGACTTTGTTGCTGTTGACTCTTGCTTTTCCCAGGACATAGTTAAACATTGTAATCTTCTAAGCAAGCTTGACTTGACTGCTATTTAACCCCCAATGTTATCTCCTAATATCTCTCCGTGTGTCTAATTTGGTTCGTTTTATCTCTCCTCTGTATTTATTTAGTTTTAGAATTTAGTCTCGTTCCCCTTCTCTGTTTACTTTGTTAAATGTCCCGCTTACCTTAATCTACTTAAACATCACAGTCTCTCTTGCCTTATATTGGTTTCTTCTTCTTCCCTCAGTTTCAACTTGGTAAAAGAGTCGAGGACAGACAGAAACGTAGTCACCTGCATTTTCATATGTGGAGGCTGGGCTATTTATATCAATTCTTGAGCAGCAACAAGACTGTTTTACACCCTCCTCTTACTGAATAGTTTTAGTGGTTCCTCCACAGTAGTTGGAGTTACCCCTGGCTCAGAGTCAGCTTGTGCCATTACCAGGTTTGCTGGTTGACTCACAATGTTCCTGACTTTGATGGGTACCAACATGTGATCTTTTTAAGTTTTGTTGCTGATCTTGATTCTGGCTAAGCCTCCATTTTGGGTAGCAGTTTTTTTTTAGATTGTGCACCTTTTGGTGATGTACCCTGCAAAAGTACAATGTTCCCAGAGGAAACAGGACCTGGCCGCCGCGTAGGTAGGCAGGCTGCACAACACCTTGATGCCCCAACTAGCACAATACCAATCTTTACCTAGTTCCAAACAAGGGCCACGAAACCCCAGCTGGCCCCAAGGGCGGGGTAAGTGCCGAGCAGCACTTTTGGCACCCTAACCACAGGAAAAACCCCAACCACAGTGGGATTTTCCATAAGCCATTGCTCCCTGTGCTTCTCTGAGGGGGGCCAGGTTCTGGCTCGTGGTCCCAGGTAGGCTGAACTCCATTGACTAAAGCCCTGGTCTAATGTATCACATATTGGCCCAATAGCTCCAGGGAGCCAAAGGGGCTCCCACAGAAAAACTTATTTTGTCTAGAAAGATGCGATTTGGATTTCTGAAGAGCACTGCAATATAGTGTATATTTTATAGAATAAAATTATATTGCCTTACATCTCTATTAGTGTAATACTGCATAATTTATAGTAGTTCCCTGCATTATTTGTATTTAGTAATCAATCAAACACCTCATCAGTAAACTTACAAATATTAAGATACCATATATCAAAATCAAAATCAGTGACAAAACAAAATAGTGTAAACATAAAAAGCTTTACTCCTTAAGACAATGAAATCATGCAATCATCTACAAGACAAACTTATCATAAACTGGTGACATTAGTGGTTGGTTAATTTATGCCACACACACACCACAAGCAGCAGGGAAGCAGCATGCACCAAATACATGCAATGTTTACCTATACCATTCATGTTAATCTTTATAAACACAATGTTTAAAAAAGACATGATAAATCTCAATCTAAGAGTCTAACATAATAAATCTTAACACTGTATTGTAAATCTAAACAAGAAGATAAAAATCACAGAAACAAAATCACTGAAAAAACAAACTAAAACTGTGTTGCTTTGTACTTTAAAGAACCAAATATTATGAGAACAGTATCTATAGTGTAATGTACTTGAATTTATTCAAATGTTTTGTGTGTACAGGTATTTCCTCAATATGTTACCTGGACACACATACAGATACATAGGATTCCTAGATACATAGATGACAGGATATTATGCTGGATAAAGAGGGGAAATAATGATGGTCTGAGGTCAATGCTGTGACCTTGCATTATGTACAGGGTCTCGGAGAACAGGAGCGTGCAACTGTGAGAGAAAATTGTAAACGTTGATCGTAGACTGTGATCAAATCTGACAGTAATGTTCTGGGGCTTATGGGAAAGACACCATCTCAATCATACCTGCGAGGAGCTTGTTGAAGTGAGAGGGTTGGCGAGAGTGCGACCTCGGGAGGTCTCCAGTGGGTATGGGGTATGGGAGTGCACCCCTGTTCCCGGTGAGTGAACCATGACAAACATGTTACCTGTCACGTGCACGTACTGATTCTGCTCCATACTGTGAGTTTCAGTCACATAAGGCACAAAACCAAACCTCTCTAGAATGGCCTCCTATTGTAGAGAAAAACAAAGAATACTGTATGAGAACATACAAGCAAATGTTGCAAATTTTTCAGAAATGTAATATGATATGATACAATTAACATGATTCACAGATGTCATATACATATAAAACAACTTGAATATATACAAAGTATTCAAAATACAGAGGGAATATCATCATCACACGAGTAGTATTTGGGAGTTGTTTTACGTTGAATTAGTTAATAAGATGTGATAGTTTTAATCACACTAAATGACAGTATTTGTCATAGCAAGCACTGTGGTAGTATGAAACAGTAGAGTTCTGTTGTGGGTGTTTTGCTGGAGTGTGACGGTACCGGTTATGCAAGATGCTCGTCAACATAAGATATGGTATATAGATGAAAGTTTACACAACTCTCCAATTATCCTAAAGGATGTTGTCTCTCCACCCAAAGAAACTTGATTAATAATAATGATAATGACATCTCACATACAGTTGAGGCTACAACACAGTCCACTCACCATCTAAGCTTGCCATCTTGGTTCTGTTTTAAAACTAAATCCATTTGTTTTGTTAATGTCTGCTGCTTCATCAGTACAGTTGACACTGAAGAATCATTCATAAGGCCAACGAGGAAACTGAGCACGCCACAAAACAGAATCAAAATACCAACCGAGGTAGGCAGTGGCAAAGAAGGAACAACATTCCAGAGGCAAAGACCAGGCTGACCCAGGACTGAGCCCATGACAGTATGAGGCAAAACTTTTGCCAGCTGACAAAGGACCCGAATTTGTTAACCGAGAACGTACCACGAACCCCAACTAGCAGGCGGGTGCTTGACTGGGGGCTTGAAGCTGTCAAATGAGAAAGACCCATGAACCCCCAGCTAGCAGACAAACTGACTTGCTGGATTCTTAAACCAATCAGTTTTTGAGGCAGGCAAGATCACAGTATCTCAAAAGCAAAAACCAATATGCATTATACCAAACAACTTATTGTGTGCCAGGTATGCAAAAGGCACCATAAATGAGAAGAACTAGAAGGCTCCTGAAAAAGTGAGAGCAACATCATCCAAAGGTTTGGCGAGCCTCATCCCCAACACAACACAATAGCAGGGGGCAAACTATCAAGACAAAACCTTTGCCATGGGTGACAATGGAAAAATTGTGTCACCACACTCCAGCAACTACAGCCAAAATAGCAGGCCCACCTCACAAGTGAGCAAAGTAACCTCAAGGACCAGACACCCCAGAGAAGCAATGTGACAGTTATACCCACCAGTCTTGTTGCAACACAAGGAACAGAAGCCAAAGCAGACGACTTTCCACTGCCACAGGATCAAGAAGGAACAGGCCAAGGTGAAAGGGAGACACAGGAGCATTCGAAAACAGCAGGTGGTGTACCGAAACTCCAAGCAAGGAAACTACTGCTAGCCAGGGAGAGGGAGAGGCCAGAACCTCAAACCTTAACTAAATAGATTCTTGGAACCAGAGGTGAGTTGCCACAAGCCAAGCACAAGCTGAAATGAGTTCACAAATGCCTCAGAGAAGACAAGACAGCAGACCTGCCAAAAATAGGAGGTGACTTTTGAAAACCACAGGTCTCCAGAAATGCACTTGGGAAAGGAGGAGCAGAGCCCTAAGAGCTCTGCTCCTGACATAAAAAAAAAGAAGTGGCAGAGCAAAGAACCCTGGGTAAAGGCTGAAAGGAGAGAGGAACCAACAGCAGCCAAAACACTGTCCAGAGCAAACATCAACTGCCCCAAATAGCCAGAAGGTTTAGAGTCCTTAAAAGGATCAGCAGTCTCAACTATCTTCATCCCATGCCTGAGCAGGGCAATCATAGAAGGCCCTGCAAATATCCAAAACTCCAGGGGAAACACAGACCCAAAGTCTAAAAACAGCTCCAGGGATTTAATAGAAGTACTGACAAAGCAGCCAGGCACCCAACCCAAGAGAGAAGACGTGACCAGCAAAGAACAAGAGAAGAGAGGAAAATAAATGAAACCAGCCAAAATGGCCTTGACACCCAGGCCTAACCATGGCCAAAAAGCAACAAACCAGTCCTGAACAACAAAGCCAGTCAGTAAACCATCACTGGAGATAAAAACCCATCAACCCTGCATGTGGAGACAGAAGAGGTGACTAGGAGCAAGCAACAAAGGTGAAGAAACATCTGGAAGAGCTTCAACAGCAAGAATAGCAGCATACTCGGAGGGGAGTAAAAGAACTTCATTCAGAGGAGACCAGCAGGGAAACACCACCACCTAGCATGAAAGACTATAAGGGCGACTGGGCACTGGGGAACCTACTTGAAATCCAGTCCAACCCTTGACCAGGTAAAAATGTGGCAAAAATAAATGTAATCTGCCACTGGAGAATGAGCTGACAAAAACTCCACAGTTCACCCCCCAGATATAAACAAATGCCTCATTTGCCCCAACACCTGGCCCAGCAGAAGTACTGAGGCATATGCACCACCAGCAGCTAAGCCCCTTGAGAGGAGGAGACCCCAAGGGCTAGACTACTAAATACACTTGGGGGATAAAACCCTGATCAAGGGCAGGGTTAATGCTAGTGGCAAACAGAGAAGGCATCTCTGGGAACATGCAGTTGAAGAGAACAAGCATACAAGCATGAAGAGAACATTGGAGCATACTAAACAAGAATAATACTTAACAAGGAGCATACTCAACAAGAATAATGGGGGGTGGGGGGAGAGCTAAGCTGAGGTTGCTGAAATGACATGAATTATGGAGGCTATACTGAGCCTGCTGTAAATGACATAAAAACATGCACATGAAGCAATAAGAGAATCAAAGAAAAGCTTCAATAAGATATAAGAGCTACTGAAAGGTTCCTCCCAGAAATAATGCTTTGAATGTAATAAAATTCCCTTTTCTGGTGGACACCATGTAGTCAAATAAATGAAGTCAAATAACTTTTATTATGCAGGCTAGAATACCTCTCTGAGCAGAAGAATGAGTAGCTCAGGGATTAAACTACACAAAGAAATTAATGTTTATGCTGTAAACATTAAGTGTACGAAATCTTTCAGATTTATGACTTCATACTCTACCTGAAAAAGATGCATCCGCCTTCCCCAAGTGCTGGATGTGAACTGAGCAAATGGTTCAGCTCCAGAAACACTAAGACATGCCACATTAAGAGGAATCAGTATAGGGCCGCGTAATGGATCAGAGTTGCAAGAATACGGAAGTGCAAATGGATCACTTGGTACGGGGAAAAGATGGAGCCCACAAGCTTGAGCTTTACGCTGCCACGTCATCATCTGCGCACATAAAATAAATTTTATAATGTAGGAAAATGGTCCTTTGTAAAATATCACTTACTGCAATGTATATCTCATATTAAACAAATATAAGGGCACTATTGACAAGACATTTGGCTAAACATGTTCACTTTTCCTGGCATCGTTTACTCAGCATCAGAGATACCGTATGTGTGTACTGTATTAGCAATCATTTCTTCTGAGGCTCAAAGCACCTACTCCACTCAGCATGAAGGTGAGGAAGTCGCACACTAACTTTATTGTGTAATCTCACCAGGTCAGTCACGATGGTCCCTGTAGCACACATCCATTGGATAATGATTTCAAAAGACTGTAGAGGGTTGAAGAGGGAGTGGTGTTTCATGTGCCCCCACTCTACCCGATCACTGCGATTATTGCAGTCCAAGTCCAACTGCCCAATTCTGTACAATTCTGGAAAGATCACAATACTGAAGCCCAAAAACTCCTTTCCTGTAAGCTGGATATGGAAGATGGTCTGAAATACAGTAGTGGAGGTGACAGATGAGTAAATGCATATTTGAAAAAGCAATTACTATCCTGTAATATGTTTAGGTTTGCAAGCAACAGAAAGAAAATATGAGATAGACAAGAGAATAGGACAATGTAAAGACAAAAATTACCCCCCCTCAAGATAATTAAACATGGAAATAGGATAAAACCAGCATTAAATGTAATGAAACACCATTTTCTGGGTGATACCCGGAGACTCCCCGGAGTTTATCCAGGCTGATATGGATTTTATCCATATTAGACTTTAGCATCAGTCAGTGCAAATGGAGTTCTTAGACCTACCGGGGACCACGAGCCAGAACCTGGCCCCCTCAGAGAGGCACAAGGAGCAATGGCCTACAGAAATGCACATGTGATTTGGAGCATTCTATGGCTGCCATGGAACGGGTCAGACACTCAGGAAAGGTACGCATCCCAAAACAAATCCCTATTCTGGTTGAAACTACTACTAAAAATCAAACAAATAGACAGAACTCCCCAAAGAAAAACAAGCAAATGAGCATGACGTCGCCGCGATGCTGCGCTACCGTCTGCACAGCTCCCCCCCCCTCTCCCAAGGAGGGGAAAGGGGGAGCCCCAGACCCCTTGCATCGGCTACCCACACCCCAGTTCAGAGGCTGGATGTCAAAAATATAAGCAAAAACCATCGACCGGAGGGAGGGAGGGATGCCGGGAAGCCTCCGGGTCTCACCCAGAAAATGGCGTTTCATTACATTCAATGCTGGTTTTCTGGGTGGAGCCCCCCTCGGCTCACCGGAGCTACTTATCAAAAGACGAAAACAAGAGGGACTTACCCGGGAGGCGGTCGGCACTCACCCCTCAACACGAAGTCAAGACAGCTGGCTGCAACCGCTGACCCAAAGCGACACAGGCCCGACTAGGCCCCAAAAAATTGACGAGGTAGCGTGCAGCGAGGACCCTGTTCGACCGCCAAAAACCCTGCACCCAAATGTCAGCCCAATACATGTTACCAAAGACGGCAGCAAGAGCAGCAAACTTATGAAAGTCGTGGGCACAGGGATAGACCGCAGGCTGGCTAGGCTGAATAATGCTGCGGACGACTTGGGAAACCCAAACCCTGGAACAGGAAAGAAGGGAAACAGGATCAACCCAAAGCGCGCCACCGGACATAGAAGCCGTGGCGTGCAAGTAACGGCATAGAGCTGCAACCGGACACAACACATGTTGTGCCCCTGGCTTGACCAACCAACCATCAACCACCCAAGGACCCCTCTGGAAAGCAGCTGTCTCATTCTTCGCCAGAAAAGAAGGAGATGGCTGCAAACAAACAAACCTGTCATCACAACCAAAAGAGCAGAAACCCCTGCGCTGGAGGAGAGCATAAAGCACCCCGACCTGACCCCAATGCCAACAGGAAAAAAATAGTCCTGGAGAGACAATCCTGAACAGAAGGGGCCACTACAAACCGAGGGGAAGAGAGATAAGAAAGCACTCTCCAACTACCAGGACGGCTCAGGCAATGCGTGAGCAGGCCAGAGGTGAAAAGCTTGCGAATTGCGAACAGCTTGCGAAACAGACAGCTTGCGAATTGGCTCAGAAGTAACATCGATGCTGAAAGCCAGCTGCGGCGGCTCCGGAAGCCCGGCACGATACATGGCGACAATATTCGGCATAAAATGACGGTCCAATAAAATGAGGCAAAAGGCCTCCAATATAATATGCAGTTTGCTAACCATAGGCACAATGCTGCTATTATCAAATTCCTTTTCACTAAATCCTGAATATGAATCATTTTCCACAAGTTTATTTTCTAAGGGAGCAGGAGATCATTCCATGATGAGTAAATGCATGAAATAATGGCCGAGTGCTGTGGTTGTCATCCTCGCACTGTTAACATCATAACAAGCATTGTGTTCACCGATATCTAAACCTTGTAATGTACACAGTCTTGATCACATTCACCTTCATCTATGACACTATCATCACAAAATATCAGTTAATTAATGTATTCATCATTGTTAAGTGGTGGTGTGGCCCTGAGGTGCACAGTGGTGCTGTGAGCTGCTGCTGTATACCCTACCCTTTGCTGCCATCAATACTGAGGCTCTCACAGCCAGGAGGAATGCAGACAATTGTTTTCCAAGACGGTGCCTTATTACTGGAAGCCTGAAGAACAGGATGCGAGTCCTATGCACCTGCGGTTGTTTTGAATTGTCTGCTATACTGTACTGTACTGCTATACAAATGAGTTTTCTCTGCGAGCGCACCACCCGTCAAACGAGATATCTCGGCGAGTGCAGGACACGGGTTAAAGCATTTTCAAACTAATATCCATAAAATGGAATGACACTTACTGAAGCATCCTCTCCAAGGAATATAGAGCGGCAGTTGAGGCTGCAGGAAGGCGGGGCAAGACACGGGTGGTGATGATGATCGTGGAGTAGTAGGAACTCCCCCAGGCTTAGTACTGAGAGGTTCCACCTCCACTTCGTGCCACTCTGAGCGGTAGGTGCACAGATCGTAGCCCACCTGGTCTTGCTCTGTAACACATTGCTTCTTCTCAACAAATTAAAATGATCAAACTTATGTTTAAAATTCTTGAAGTATAACTAGAAACCATATACAGTACTGTATAATTTATATTTATTTTTATTTTTATTTGAAAAGTTTATAGAGTAACCATTTGAGTTTGTTTTAGAGACTTACATTATTTTTTTTAGATGTTATGTTATTCTATTTTGTTCAATAAAATATATGATTCAATGGTTTCAACTGTTACTTATAATTTCAAATGCAATGTTGCTATGAAGATGCAAGCAATCTGATGACTATGAATAGGTGTAACATAAAGGAGAGAAAAATACAATACAGGGTGTATATCAAATTACAAATTCATATAAAATGTGAATAATATAAAATAAAATTGATATATTGCAAGGTTAAATCTTGAGAACTTTAGCACAGATTCTATTACAATGCATATTAATGCATCATAACTAAATTATATTAGATCGAAGAGTTCACTGCAGGTATATTAAGTATAATACACAAGTATTAATTTAAGGTCAGGACCAGAGGTAAGGTAATTTAATGTAAAATCAGGAGAAAGGACTAAGCCATTCTGACTATATATAGCACTTGGAAGGGATATGAGGATATGGATTTAGGATAAGGAGGGAAGGAATATTGGCCAACCACCTGGATGGTCGGCAACTGAATGCCAACCTGCAAGAAGTGAGGCCGTCACTCTACCATCCAGTCCAAGTGGTTGGACAAGCCTTAATGCAAGTAGAGAATATTTCAAGTTGTAGAATGGTAGAGTTTAATGGATTACTGCATTCTGGAAGAGCCATACAAGGGTATGAATGCAAACAAGAGTGTTGACAAGTGATCAAGAACTGGCATGCACACAAGTTTATGCAGACAATCTTACATATCTGATAATAACTAACATGCTATAACAACATTTAAGGTATGCTGATAAATAGCTCCACTAACCTTTATTTCCTGTCAAAATAAAGTACAGAAAGAAGCCATGGACAAACTTGTGCTGACGATCCCCTGATGCATGGCAGATTAGTTCACTCTTCACCATTTTCTAAAATTAATACATAAGGCGATATACTCTGTACTACAAATAAACACTTATTAATAAGTCAGATTACAAAATTATACATGCATTGTATTGCACTTATATTATAAAACCTAGCAAAAATTAGTACGCATGGTAATTTATGGCACGATAAACATAACAAACCCAAATATGTTTTAATTGCATGAGGAATATGAAGACATGTATCCCTGGCCAGCATATCTTAAGATACAAGCATTAATTATACCACTCATAACAGTCACTGACTCTTGAACAGGAACAAGATATTTCTGAGAGTTAAGAGGTATCACATAAGGTGACATTTTCTGCACTTGCCACCAAATAGCTATAGTTACAGAGCCCAAATTTCTATTTAAAGACTAAGATATCTGGAGGAACATGAAGTAAGGTAGAAATTGCTTTGTTTGAGGCTGTTTGTAACACTTATTTTCAGTAGTGAACAACTATTTTTTGTTAGTTAAGTCCTATTGCCTATTGTAGCCAGAGTTACTATGTATCTGGTCCACTGCTAACAATAATGGATATACAGTATTCAAATATATGATATTTAATTGTCTAAAGTTCTGTGGTTAAATTACAAATAAATTCTCCATGACCCAAAATTTTGACAATTTGTGAAGTTGGGTGTAAGAAACCCACCTGTAACAAGTCGACAGCAACGACCTCAGTGGTAGCTCCATCTACGTGCTCGCACACCCAGGCAGTAGCATCGGCAGCAACAAAGGTAAGAGCAGGAAGACCAGCCTGTCGGTTGAGCAGGCTCACACCTTTCACCGAGTCACGCATCAGTTCCACAATTTCAGCCAATGATGAATTTATGCTTACCTTTTTTATTTCCCTGAACACACACACAAATGGAAATGAAAATATTATTATAAAATGTCACAATAAACATATTTAATCAATCTTGAGAGAAATTTAAAAGATATAGGTGTATCTTACTTGAATATTTATATATGCTAAACTGATACCAAATTATCAAAGTTTCTACTTTTTTTTTAGCAGTTAGAGCTGAAAACCAATACTTAGCATACATAATCCACAATACGTGCCACTACTGCAAAGCTCAGCTCTTATTTACTTACTATTGTATACTGAATTATAATCCTTTCAAAATGGCAATCAAAACCTGGATAAACACTAATTGTGATGCAACGATCTGCTACCAGATGACAGTCCAGGGGCCGGATTCATCAAGCAGTTATGCCAGTACTTATAAACCTGTACATCTTTCCTCAATCTTTGGTGGGTTTGTTTATATTTATTAAAATGTTTGTGAGCTCCGAAGCACTTGAAGGCTGCTTATAACAATACAGCAATAACATTTGATTGGGAAGTTTCTATACTCGTAAACTGTTTAATAAATGTAAACAAAGCCTTTTAAAGATTGAGAAAAGATATACAGGTTCGTAAGTACTTGTGTAACTGCTTGATGAATCCGGCCCCAGATTGCCTGGGGCTCCAGCCAGCCTGCCACACTTCCCCTCCATCTCACCTGCCCAACCACAGGACTGGAAACGTGGAACTGCTAACAGGGCCCATCCTCTGCTTCTGCTTCATGCTTTCAGTTAAGTGGTGTTAACTATCACAAGAATATTAGATCAGCTGGGAACCTCTGTTATTGTATATTTTCTCTTTTAATATTATTGTTTTATGCCACAAACATTACATGCCCTAGTTTTGTATTTTGTTTCAACTCTGAGCCTGGTTACCTTTCTTGGTTGTGATACTGTGTTTCCCTTGCCATTATCTCCTTGATAATACATCTCATGTTGACATCAAAATCCCCAAAAGACACAATATAATATGCTACAAATCATAGCGACTCACAAACATTCATGTTTTCTATGCATGGGTCCATCGCTTAGGTTTGGTTCGGACAGTCTAATGCATCATTTTCTGACCACTGATAACTTGAGAGGTTGGGCTGAATACTTTCCTCATTTTTTCATTCCTAATTTGTGCCTCAAATTTCAACCTATGTCCTCTTGTCTTAATTTTTTGTTAATTTAAAGAGGCTGTTCTAGTCCACCATATCTATGGTATGTTCCTCAGTTCTGCACTTATATCTTGAGTACCCACTTCTGAAGTTTGAGGTTAGGGAAAGCAGCCAGGTGAGAATATTAGTGGTTTGGGTTACAATATTACTTTACTGCTTCTGTGATGTCAAGCAGGACTTTAAAATGCATTAGATGTTTATGAGTGAACTTTCTGTAGTGAATCTGGGCTAAAGAGGGCTTTTCTCCAGTGCCTCACTAGCATGTGTATGGCTTGGTAGGGACGTATCCAATATCTCTACTCTGCTGGTACATAATATCACCCTGGCTTGACAGTCGAGTTTCTGTCCAATGGCACATTTAATGACCTTGCCTTATGAAGCATTCAAGTGGAATAGCTAAAAATACTAAACGTAACCATGTTTTGATAATTTTCCTGACGCATTTCCAAATCAAACCTACTACGTTATTATGGTACTCTCTTACAATAACTATACCTGCTTCACTATACAGTACTCATTCCTACACCTTTGTATATATACTTACCCTTCATCTTTGTTTTCCTCTTCTGGCTCAATCACTGACTTCATCTCTGGCATATCAAGGTGTATTTCACGACTCCCACTTTCCAATCTTGAGCGATCTGATGGCTTACTCCCTGATCGAGTTCTGGGTCGCTCCATAACTCTGTTACTTCCCAGGCGTTCTCGGAAGGCTGCTACATTCTGATAATACAAGTTTACTCAGATTCCCATACTATAATGCAATATAAATGTTTCTATTTTAGAGCTAAATTTACAGATCATGTATGTGTATGCTTATGTTGTCTAGTCTTCCATTTAATCTTTGTCATGAAGTTTTGATGTTAATGATGGCTTCAGTATTCTGAACACTGCTGTACCCTATTATTTAGTTTATTATTTCTATCTACCACTTTGTTGGAAAATGATAACTTGTGTGTGGTTTTTTTGGTGCCTTTGGTGTCTTGTAGTTTGAATCTATGATCTCTTGGTCTCGATGATGTGGATTTAAAAATATCTCCTTATCAATTTTATTAATTCCTCTAAAAACGTTGCATCATTGCGCCTACTAGTGTTAACATCACTAAGCCTAACCTCGTAGTTCTTGTTTTTTTTAGGTTCCTATGTCATCGTACTATATCTGTACTTTTTGAGATATGAGCATCATACAAAAGTTGTATACAGTATTCCTATTTAGGTTTCATGTATGCCAAACAATTTGCTAACCATTTCCCTAGCCATATATTTAAAGGTGAATATGATATTAGCCAGAATCGGGCAGGTTCATCTTATTATGCTCTTGATATTTTGATATTGTCCCCTTCTTCTTGAGGTTATCTTGAGATGATTTCGAGGCTTTTTAGTGTCCCCGCGGCCCGGTCCTCGACCAGGCCTCCACCCCCAGGAAGCAGCCCGTGACAGCTGACTAACACCCAGGTACCTATTTTACTGCTAGGTAACAGGGGCATAGGGTGAAAGAAACTCTGCCCATTGTTTCTCCCCGGCGCCTGGGATCGAACCCAGGACCATAGGATCACAAGTCCCGCGTGCTGTCCGCTCGGCCAACCGGCTCCCCTAGTGACAGTTTAATATCAAAGCTCGCCCTTAAATCTCTTCGCTCTCATGAATGTTGTGAACATTTTCATCAGTATTTCCCCCACCCATATCTTCAAAAGTAATTCTTAAGTTTGCTTGTATTGTGTGAGTGGTACTTGTTTATAAGTGCAGTTACAGGATGTAACCTGTGATTGGTGTTCTGTCATCTCTATAGTCTGTCATATGAAGTGTTGAAGTTACCAAACTTTTGGTATACACTACCTGGCCATTTAAATGGTTCCATACCACTCTATATGCAAGAGAGTATTTGAGCACAGTTTTTTAATCTTGGATCTCTTGGCTTGAATGTATGATGTCTTATGCATATTGGGGAAGTGGAGTATTTTTATTATATATACCGAGATATATATATATATATATATATATATATATATATATATATATATATATATATATATATATATATATATATATATATATATATATATATATAACTGTATATACGTATCTACCTATCTATCTCAGGACAAAACACACACACACAAACATCACAAAGATGATGGCCAACCCTACAGTAAAGCAATACTACTACTACAACACAAATTATATACTGTATATACAATTCTAAATCTACATAAAATATAGCATTAGCTGAACGTACTGTTACATATACAACTCAAAGTATTATATATTATGCCATCCTTACTTCTTTAATAAAACATTTTAAAGTGAATAAAAATATAAATTCTGATATAATAATATCCTCAGCTGACATAAGTATGGTTATCTTCAAGTTATCTTGAGATGATTTCGGGGCTTAGCGTCCCCGCGGCCCGGTCCTCGGCCAGGCCTCCTTTTTTGTTACACACCCCCAGGAAGCAGCCCGTAGCAGCTGTCTAACTCACAGGTACCTGTTTACTGCTAGGTGAACAGGGGCATCAAGGTGAAAGAAACATTTTGCCCATTTGTTTCCGCCTCCACGGGGATCGAACCCGGAACTACGAATCCGAAGCACTGTCCACCCAGCTGTGAGGCGCCCCGCCCAAAGATGGTGCCCAAAGTTATGGGCAGGAGTCCTGTTAGGCTTATCAAGGTCCTCCAATGACTACTGACCATCTGCGGGATGCATCCCACAACAGTGGCCTGACTCCTGGGTACCTAGTTACTGCTAGGTGAATACAGGCAACAGGTGAAAGGAAACATTGGTCAAATGCTTGTTCTGATAAATTCAGTATATTATATTACTATGTTCACTATCTCAACTAGTTTGATCAGTATCCTCAACTGTTACATTCAGCATCGTCAACTAGTATGTTCAGTTTCCTCAACTACTACGGTGTGTATCCTCAACTAGTATGCAAGATCCATCTCCAGTGAAATAGGTATGCACTGCATATCTCTGGTGTCGGAGAAAGGACATCCACCAAAAGGATGCGATAAAATGCCTTCAGCTACATGAGGTCCCAAGGGTAAAGCACTCTTAGACACAGTTCGGGTTGCCCAAGAGATGCTCAAAGTTCCAACAAGAAAGTTGACTTCCCAGCCACAGCATGGGAAGGTAAAGGTGGGAGATGGAAGCCATCCTGCTATTTCTAGACTAACCCCCTACCAAGTTAGAACCTGACAAGGTATGAGCAGGAATATCTGCCAGTTTATCAAGAAATTGAAGCTGGAGAACTGGAGAAGGGGGCAAATCATTGCTTAGCAGATTAGGCAAATGACTAGGCACCCAAATGAACCCGATGCTAAGTTAGACTAGAGCGCAGATCCTGGGAAGACAAAGTAGTCACATAAAGCAGAACCTGAAAGTGGTATGAGAGGTCCCTGCAAACAAACAACGTAACTGTCCCTATTTTCCACTTGTTACAACGTGTAATAAAGTTGTTACATTTTGTTATAACGATTTTATGACATTCTCAAGTCAATTGTGAGAATGGTCCAGGACAGACTGAAACGTCGTCGTCCCTTCACCTTCTAGTGTGTGGTCTGGTCAACATATTTCAGCCAGGTTATCGTGACTTGTCATCTGTAATAGACCAACACACTTGTGGAGATGGTCTAACAGGGTTTACTGGAAGACACAACAAGTCACATAGAAGTGTACAAAACACCCCATACAAGTAGAAACAGCTTAGGTTGGCATTCACAGCTTTAGTAGAAAACAAGGCAGAAGACAAAGAATCCTCAAGAAAACAGCCAAGAAGAACCCATGATTACTCCAGAAAGGTTTCTTGAGTTGTACACAAACGAGGTGTATTATGCAATGCAATATTATGCAACACAGCAATGCAAAATGAGCATTTAGACTGAAACAGTGGAAAAGTTAGGGAGGTATAATTTAGCTAATCTAGAAATTTATCTTTTGTAACTATCCTTATATTTCCAATCTTCATAACTGCTTGTACTGTAGTTGAACCCATTTTCTGTGATAGATTATTTCTAGTATCCACTTACTAAACTTCTAAACTTACTAAAAGTGGAATGAAGGTACTTCCTTCCACTTATGTGCCTGAATGCAACACAAGAGCTGCCACTTGTCCACAGAAAACAAGGAATTTTCCGCAAGTCAAGACAAAGTGGGAATTTCATACTGTAGACACAAATGGAAGAGGACCTGTACTTGTACAGTATTTGAAAATGTTTGGGTCAAGTTGAGACATATGGTCAAAGTTCAACAGGAGAAGCAATTCCCACTGAACCAAACTCTCTGTAAGACAAGACACCCACAAACCTGAGCAAGGGTGTGGGTGCAGTTTGCACAAGACCTTCACTGAAGTGCACGCCACGGAAGATGACTCTAAAACCACAGTTCAAGTGAGCTAAAGACCATGATAATTGGCAAATATTCTTGAATGGAATTGCACTGTATTTACCGCACATGAAGTGTTAAAAAAGAATATAGTTTCCAGGGATCTAACAAGTTTAACAAAATTCTAAAAAAAAATAAAAATATTGCAAATCTAGAAAATAAAGACATGAATGGACAGGCATGTACAGTATACATAATTAACCATCACATCTTATTCAGAAATGATTTAAAGGGAAATTATTAACTGAAAAGCATTAGTCATACAGTACTCTAAATGCTACTTTAAAATCTACAAAATATGTCCTAAATAATATTCTAAGAAATCAAGTTCAAATAATATTCTGAGAAATGCAGTTCAAAAAGTTGCAAGCAAAATCTTTAAAATATGAGGTTTGAAATGACAAATAAATACACTTAACTAGGTAAAAGTTATACCTGACCACATCCACCTGATGGGAGTCCAGCAGCAGTGGTGGCAGATGTAGCGGTGGTAGTGGTGGAGGTGGAGGAGGTTGTGGAGGGCAGACAAGATATCAACGGACCTAGGCTGTGGCGCCTGCCAATATTCCCGTACACACCACCAACCTTCCCACCACCACCTGCCTTCTGCAAGTTACAACTTGTACTAAGCCAATACCAGCACAACATGCACAACTTAAACACAAGACAGCACTACGGCAAATTACAATATGCACTCATAGCCAAAAATAAAACCAGCAGCAAATGTTTAATTTGAAACGGGAAGATAATCTAATAACAGGCAAAGTTCACTGCCAAGGATGCCTAGACCATGTGTCTTACAAGTACAATGGGGGCCTCGACTTGCGATGCTAATCCGATCCTAGAGACGGATCGTAAGTCGAGGTGCCACTGTACATCCAAGCAAACGCACTTAACGTTTCCCATGAGAATTACATTGAAAATTACTCCAAGGTAATTTCCTCCTCCACCTCTCATTATAATGATCAAAGAGTACAAATGTTATACCAGATCCTACAAGTAGGAATAGTGGTCACAGCATCCTGTCAGTTAACTTCTCAGCAAACTTCACACCAGCCATTGTTCACACACAAAAATAAAAGCAATACAGTATATATATATACTCTATCAAAGACATTTTACATATATATATATATATATATATATAATATATATATATATATATATGGGTGTATGTCTTAATATAAAATATTATAATTAATATTAACTGCTATAATTGAACAAATACATACAGTGTATATATATTNAAAATTATTTTTTTGAATATATTATAAATATGAACTAGTTAAATGTCTCTTAACAAATAGCAGATTGCATAACAAGCCACCTCCCCCACCTCAAAAAAAAATTTATTTAAAAGAAGTTTTTAAGAGTAAAAAATTTTTAAGAGTAAAAATTTTGTTGTTCAAAATACAGTAACTTAATCTATATACATTATTCCTGATCTGCCTAAGACTGGTAAAACTTGCCATAATTTAGTAATTAATAAAATTATGCCAAAAAAATAAAAGTTCTAAAAATATTTGTAAGTAAAATTATGCCAAAAAATTAATAAAAATTCTAAAAAAAATATTTAAAAATACAGCGACGCAACGCCCACAGCCCCAGTGGGGCAGGTAGGTAATTATCAGGCTTAAGTGCTAAGCCATAACTACATAGCACTCAGTAGGGATATCAGAATAATGCCTTGAGCTACAAGTATAGGAATGGTGCCCAACTGTCTGGACTGATCTAGGGTTGAATGCCCACCTGTAACAAGCCAGAACCTCCCTTTAACGACCAGTTTAAGTAATTAAAACACTGGTGTGGGAAGCTCCCCTCAGCAGAGATGCTACCAGGCAAGACAAGAGGGTGGGGCGCCTGTCTTAATTATATAACAAATATTAAGGCTTTTCTTGAATTCTGAGTTGTTTTACAGGTGTGGGCAGGTGTGGGGGAGGTATGGGGGAGGTGTGGAGCCCCCGACCACACCCATGGCCCCCCCAGCTTAGGGGGCCCAAAACTCCCGGAAAAGGCACAAAACAAAGGGTTTCTGTGAGGGTCGAGTGGTGAGGGGGCGAGGACCCCCACACTGCCCCGTGGGGGTCCTCAGCCCCTCCCACACCCCAGCAGGTGACTTACTCATTGCCTGGCCGTCCTGGCCGCCCGTTGTCCACAGAACACTGGTAATCTAATTCGCCATATTTCAAACGGAAATTAAGGTCCCGCATCTGGTCGATGGTGAGGCAGTAGTTCTCCAGTTTTACCGCCTTCTTCAGCACCAGCCGCAGCCCGTAGATCTCTCGGTGCCTGTCTATGGCCTTGTTCACGTCCCGGTAGCATATAAAGCTCCTCCCCATGTGTAGGGGAGAGAAATGTGCTAGTGGAGGAGGCTGCATATTGTCAGGAAGTCATCGGAGCGGCCCTCTGTGACTGAAGCTCTCGCCGCCTCCGTATCCCCGCCTCACTCTCTCTTCCACCTCTCTTATTACACAACAACATTATATCATACATTGGAAATAGATTATTTCATATTTTTAAATAGTTTTATGTATTATTTATTTAAAAAGTTGATATTTTTTTGTCAAATTGAAGATGTGGAGGAAGCCGAAGCCAGCGTGTGGAAGCGGGTGTGGACGGTGATGAGCCCGGCAGTCACTCTCACAGACTTGTATTATATTTTCTAATTAATTGACTAACTTCCCCTCCCCCCTGGGCCAGGGAGCCGTCCACCCCCACCACCTCCTCCTACATCATCATCCACTGACTACATCATCACTAGTGATGATGTAGTCACTAGTGATGATGTAGTTACTAGTGGTCATCATCACTAGTGATGATGTAGTTACTAGTGGTCATCATCACTAGTGATGACCCCCACCACATCACTAGTGATGATGTAGTTCCTAGTGATCATTCTTTCTAAGATCAGATATTATGTACCTCGCCCTGCCCTGGTGACACTCTATTACTCCCTCATCTATCCTTATCTCAACTATGGTATTGTGTGCTTGGGGTTCTACTACCCAAAATCATTTACGTCCTCTAATTACTCAACACAAAGCTGCTATTAGAACAATATCTCACTCTAGCCCCAGACATCACTCGGTACCCCTACTCAAATCTCTGAATATGTTAGATATTAAGTCCCTGCACATCCTCTCATGTGTATTTTATATATATAAAACGCTGAACTATAATGTCAGTCCTAACCTTAAAAGCTTCCTAGAAGGTTGTAACAGATCCCATGAGCACCACACCAGAAACAAATACCTATTTGATATTCCAAGAGTACGACTTAGTCAAACTAGAAATGCTTTACAAATCAAGGGACCTCGAATGTGGAATGACCTTCCCAATCATGTTAAGGACTGTACCTCTCGCAACCAGTTTAACATAAAAACTAAGTAAAAAAAATCATCATCACTAATGATGACCCCCACTACATCACTAGTGATGATGTAGTGATGAACACAGCTAGTGGAGCAAGGCCTATGTGAATGGTGCATGTACGATTGTTTGATTGATGAAGATTAAGCCAGCCAAAAGGTGGCACGGGCATGAATAGCCGTAAGTGGTGGCCCTTTGGAGCCATCACCAGTATCATTAACTGATACTGGAGATCTGTGGAGGTGCGACTGCATCCTACGGAGAGGTCATGACCTCTCTGCATGTACGTCGAGTAGGTCTATATTATAATGACGATTGATTGAGCGATGAAGATTAAGCCACCCAAAAGGTGGCACGGGCATGAATAGCCCGTAAGTGGTGGTATAATGAGGAAGGAGGCGCCACATAATAACTCTAGGATAATCTATATCTATAAGAGACAATGTAGAAGGTTGGAGGCCAGATGCACGGGGTTTGCTTTACCCAACTTTGCAGGGGGTGTGGTCTGAGGTATGGGCCCAACCACTTGAGGTGGACGGTAGAGCGACGGTCTCGCTTCATGCAGGTCGGTGTTCAATCCCCGACCGTCCAAGTGGTTGGGTACCATTCCTTTCCTCCCCCGTCCCATCCCAAATCCTTATCCTGACCCTTTCTCAGTGCTATATAGTCGAAATGGCTTGGCGCTGTCCCCTGATAGTTCTTTTCCCCCTTCCCCCCAAGAAATGTTATGATTGAGATAATAAGGATGGAATTGAATCTGAAGAGTATTGGGGATATGTTCACCAAACCACACACTAGAAAGTGAAGGGACGACGAGGCTTCGGTCCGTCCTGGACCATTCATAATCGACTTCAGAATGGTCCAGGACGGACCGAAACGTCGTCGTCCCGTCACTTTCTAGAGTGTGGTCTGGTCTACATATTTCAGCCATGTTATTGTGACTCCTCGTCTGCATATTGGGAATACAATTTCAGAGATAAATGTAGCCTTTTCCATTAGATTAATGAGAGGTGGGGGAGCTAATGAATTAATCCTCTCAGTTCAAATGGTGGAAAGTAATGAACAATGTATGATAAAGAAGAGAGCATATACGAGTACCTTATGTTCTAGTGTTATAAAGTATGATATTACAGAGTGTATTGCTGTGCCCAAGAGACAATTCACACCACCATGGGAGGAGTGTAATGTAGATGTAGTAATTACTCCCTTGCAAAAGAAGAAAAGTATGTATGAAATAGAAGAGCTGAGGGCGACATATGATTGTATTAGCAAACTGCCTACAGAAAACACTCTACATGTATATTGTGATGGGTCAGTAGCTAGGGATGGGAAGGCAGGGTGTGGAGTCTTGATCAGGGAGTACACTGACATCGGCACTGTAGATACTGTTATTGGACGCCGCTTAACTGACAATGTCTCTTCAACACAGGCTGAACTCCACGGTGTATTAGCAGGATTACAGGAAGTAGTCAAATGTGGTAAAAATGTCTGCTTCTTTATTGACAGCAGAGGAGCGTTAGAATCTTTAAATAACAGACGCCCAGTATAGCAGAATATTGTGATAGAGTGTAGAGAGAATGTTCAGAAATTAAAAAGAACTGGGTATAAAGTAAGATTCATGTGGATCCCTTCACATGTGGGAATACTGTTGAATGAGGTAGTTGATGACATAGCGAAGAAAGCCACGGAAAAAACTTAACCTTGAAACAAATAAAAAACAAGAATCAAGATGATCCAAGAGGGTGAAGAAATGGTAAAGAGAATGACAATGGTGGACAGTAGTAACACACTTAAGAATTATTCAATAATCAGTACAAACTCGTCTTTCACCTATGGTAAAGGAAAGTCTACTTGGAAGGATTCAATTTACATGAGATTAAGATTAGGATACAAATATATCTGGCAATACGGTGTTTATGTCAGTGAAAAAGATAAGGAGTGTAAATTATGTACCTTCCTAGATCTTAAGTCTGCCTTTGATATTGCAAATAGACATGTTATCTTGCGTGAGCTTGCAAGAATGAATATTGGTGGTCGGCTTCTTTGTTAGATCAGGGGTTACTTATCCAACAGGAAGTCATCTGTATTTTTCCAGGGGCATAGGAGTGTAAGAAGAGACTTTGAACTAGGTACCCCGCAGAGTGGTGTCCTCAGTCCTACATTTAATATCTTAATAAACACGCTGTTAAACTCTATACCGAGCAAACCCAACGTCCACATCATTAGCTATGCTGATGATATAATGATACACACCACTGGGTATGCTAACACACAGAACACTCTTAACTCTGTATTAGACTCACGTCAGGATCTAGGTTTAATTATCTCAGCAGAGAAAACAAAGATACTAAATCGGCGCCCACCCAGGCAGGGAGGAGCTGTTCGCAAGATGCAACTGTCTGATGGCTCCCAGCTTGACTATGTAAACAGATTCAAATACCTTGGCCTTGAGGTGCCACTGTATGGTCCTGTTGTATTCAGACTCTGTCGTCAGTATAAAGAGAGGCTCCGAGCTCTCAAGGCTGTTGCAGGTTATCACTCAGGCTATGGTGCCAATGTCAGAATTGTCAAAATGATGTACCTTGCATACATCAGATCTTTAGTGGATTATGCTGCACCTCTGCTTGTTTTAATGCCTGAAAGAAAGCTTGGAGGGCTTGAACAATTGCAGAACGAAGCCCTGAGGATAATCCTTGGGTGCCCTCGTACCACAAAGATACTTAATATGAGAAAGGAACTTAATATTCCGAGCGTTGTTGATCGTGTTACTGAAATTAACTGTCAAATTGGTATAAAAATGCTTAGGCTAACTCATCCTAATCCTTGCACAGAAGCCCTCCAGACTTACTTTATTGAAGATCAGCATTGTTCCAAATGGATAACAAAAACTGGAACTCAACTCAGAATGTATGGGGTTCATGATTTGTACCAAGAGAAACAACAACGGCACTTTCCTGCACCGTGGGAGGTTACACCCTTTCCAGTTTTAATCCCTCCCTTTCCACCCAAGAAGCAAATTAGAGATAAGCCCAAGCTTCGTCTTGAGGCAAAGCTCAACGCCTTAAGCCATATTGATGCTCTGTCCACAGAGCATTCTCTCTCTCAAATCATATACACTGTCATATACACTGTATGTTCGTAGTTCTAACGGTCCGGGTTCGATCCCCGGCGTAGGTGGAAACAAATGGGCAGAATTTCTTTCACCCTGATTGGCCTGTTCACCTAGCAGTAAATAGGTACCTGGGAGTTAGACAGCTGCTACAGGCTGCTTCCTGTGTGTGTACTCACCTAATTGAGCTTGCGGGGGTTGAACTCTGACTCTTTGGTCCCGCCTCCTCCCCCGTGTGTGTGTTATATATATATATATATATATATATATATATATATATATATATATATATATATATATATATATATATATATATATATATATATATATATATATATATATATATGTCGTACCTATAGCCAGAACGCACTTCTCAGCCTACTATGCAAGGCCCGATTTGCCTAATAAGCCAAGTTTTCTGAATTAATATATTTTCTCTAATTTTTTCTTATGAAATGATAAAGCTACCCATTTCATATGTATGAGGTCAATTTTTTTATTGGAATTAAATTAACGTAGATATATGACCGAACCTAACCAACCCTACCTAACCTAACCTAACTATCTTATAGGTAGGTTAGGTTAGGTATCCGAAAAAGTTGGTTAGGTTAGGTTAGGTAGGTTAGGTAGTCGAAAAACAATTATTCATGAAAACTTGGCTTATTAGGCAAATCGGGCCTTGCATAGTAGGCTGAGAAGTGCGTTCTGGCTACTAGGTACGACATATATATATATATATATATATATATATATATATATATATATATTATTGTTACATATTTTATATATATATATATATATATATATATATATAATATATATATATATATGTACATATATATATATATATATATATATATATATATATAGATATACTGTATATATATATATACATATATTATTACACATATAAAGGAAAAGTTTCAGATCAAGATTAAAACCAGTGCACTAAACAGAAGCGAAAAAGAAACAGGGAAAAGGAGAAATCACCACCTCCTTTTAAAACTTTGACCCAAATATCACAGTAACAAGGTTATCGCGAATAACCGAACTCAATTACGGGCTCACCATAGCCCGTGCTACATGGACACTTCCTTCTGAGCTAAATCTAAAACAACAACAACATCAAGATTAGCATTTAGGAACAACATTTTGTACATGTAGATAGCACATGAGAATGTGTGGAGTGTCCAGCATGTTAAGGGACTTCAATAGAGGGGCTGTGTCCCTTTTCAGTATGTCGGTATTTCTCTCAGTATCTTGTATGTTGTGACCATGTCCCCCTTGTCCTTCTATTATTGTTGTGATATTTGGTTACTAGTGACCTACGATGATTACTATTGCCTATTAATGTTACTAGTAACTTACTAACGGTTACTATAGTGACCCACTGATGGATACTGGTAAATAATTGATGTTTACTAGTGTCTTACAGATGTTTACAAGTGTCTTACAGATGTTTACTAGTGTCTTACAGATGTTTACTACTGTCTTACAGATGTTTACTAGTGTAGTAATTACCGTGTGTTGTATTAATAGTTATCAATACATTCCAGTATCTTTTGTTGTAATATATATCATTACGACGTATTGGTCATCATAACTGTACTCGCCTGGTTGTATAATGTATAGAACTGTATTAACTATAATTATGAAGTTCATAATTCATATTTTTCTGTTCGGGGAGAAAAAACTCGCGCCTAGGGGGGGTGGGTGGGTACTTATTTATTATGTATAAATAGATATTATAAATATTACATTTATGAATAAGTATTATAAACGTGACTGATAAGTACATAGAAATCACTATAGGTGCAGGTACTGTATAAGTATTACGTAAGTAATTGTAGATATATAATTATTGTTAAGTATGAAGGTAAGTATTACATAGTATACAAGTATAGCATTTCACAAATATAAATAAATAGTTACATTTATATTTTTCTCCGGTTAATGGTAGAACTGAAATTGTGCCTTTATTGTTAAACATTTATGAATAAATGAATTATGCTTTATAATTTACGATTTGCATGTTCCTAGCATTCGTACCTTCTTGGTTTTATGCTTAGTACCGTTAAACCTTGTTGTTGTTATAGATTCAGCTACACAGAACAAGTTCCAAGTAGCACGGGCTATGGTGAGCCCGTAGCTTATCTGGCACAGTAGCGGGACAAGTAGCACGGGCTATGGCGAGCCCGTAGCTTACCTAGCACAGGAGTGGGGCAAGTAGCACGGGCTATGGTGAGCCCGTAGCTTACCTGGCACAGGAGCGGGGCAAGTAGCACGGGCTATGGTGAGCCGTAGCTTACCTGGCACAGGAGTGGGGCAGTAGCACGGGCTATGGTGAGCCCGTAACTTACCTGGCACAGGAGCGGGCAAGTAGCACGGGCTATGGTGAGCCCGTAACTTACCTGGCACAGGAGCGGGGCAAGTAGCACGGGCTATGGTGAGCCCGTAGCTACCTGGCACAGGAGCGGAGCAAGTAGCACGGGCTATGGTGAGCCCGTAGTGGACTTACCTGGCACAGTAGCAGGGCAAGTAGCACAGGCTATGGTGAGCCCGTAGTGGACTTACCTGGCACAGGAGCGGGGCAAGTAGCACGGGCTATGGTGAGCCCGTAGCTACCTGGCACAGGAGCGGGACAAGTAGCACGGGCTATGGTGAGCCGTAGTGGACTTACCTGGCACAGTAGCAGGGCAAGTAGCACAGGCTATGGTGAGCCCGTAGTGGACTNCACCATCTTAATTATTTTTCATCAACTTCTTTGCATATAAGTTACTAACAATCCAATAACAGTCTCCGTGGTGTAGTGGTAAGACACTCGCCCTGGCGTTCCGCGAGCGCTATGTCATGGGTTTCGTATCCTGCCGGGAGGATTTACTGGGCGCAATTCCTTAACTGTAGCCTCTGTTTAACGCAACAGTAAAATGTGTACTTGGTTGTAACAACGATTCTTCGCGGCGGGGATCGTATTCCAGGGACCTGCCCGAAACGCTACGCGTACTAGTGCTGTACAAGAATGTACAACTCTTGTATATATCTCAAAAAAAAAAAAAAAAAAAAAAAAAAAAAAAAAAAAAAAAAAAAAAAAAAAATACTGATTATAACATGTTAGATACTTTACATACACCGCAACATTTTCACATTAGTGTAATATTACCAAGATTATCGTGAGTTCCCCTTTAGTTTTATTTCTTGCATTTAGTCTTTTCATCAGAATACCAGACAGCATTGCATTTAATGACATCCAGGTATAAACAGTCCTCTAATTCTTCCACTGGCTAAGTGTCAATCAACACAAATGCATCTATGTGGAAGAAAACAGCTTCCGATAAATAATTTTGGTGACAACGTAACAATAAAGTCGTTAGAGCTGCATAATAGTGTTAACCTAACCTTTAGTACAGATTTACAACTTCAGCTTGACTTCCCAACAGACACAGTCAACCAGAGGGAAATGCTCAAAGGCTCAACAGGACCGTTGGGCCTATAACTCAAGGATGAAAGACTCCATGTGTCTCCTATCCTCTAGCTTTGGGGAGCCGGTCGGCCAAGCAGACAGCACACTGGACTTGTGATCCTGTGGTCCCGAGTTCGATCCTGGGCGCCGGCGAGAAACAATGAGTAGAGTTTCTTTCACCATATGCTCCTGTTACCTAGCAGTAAAATAGGTACCTGGGTGTTAGTCAGCTGTCACGGGCTGCTTCCTGGGGGTGGAGGCCTGGTCGAAGACCGGGCCGCGGGGACACTAAAGCCCCGAAATCATCTCAAGATAACCTCAAGATAGCTAGGAATGGGACTTTGTAAGCCACATTCAGCTGCCCTACATGTTATTGGAGTACATAACTCCGCCACATAAGTAGCACCCCAGTGGCCTCTACCTTACCCATTAGAGATTTTGTTCTCAAGAGTTCATCATAAGACCATTCTTGTGGGATATAGCCCAAAACACCATTCAAAATATTAAATGTGTTTATAATAAAAGGTGTGGAATATACAAAAATGATAACAAAATTCAGTACCATTATACTTAAGTAAAAGGCTACTGGACAAATCAAATTATGTCAACTGAGAGAGAAACCACATTTCATGTTAAGCAAGTGGAATAATCTACAAATTTTGAAGAACAAATTATTATACATTCAAATTAAAACAAAAAATCAGGACACATTTGCAAGCGATGAGTCACAATAACGTGGCTAAAGTATGTTGACCAGACCACACACTAGAAGGTGAAGGGACGACGACGTTTCGGTCCGTCCTGGACCATTCTCAAGTCGATTGTGAGAATGTGTGACAATCGACTTGAGAATGGTCCAGGACAGACCGAAACGTCGTTGTCCCTTCACCTTCTATTGTGTGGTCTGGTCAACATCAGGAACATTCATACTTTTTGTCCTACTTAAAACCAGGATGCTAACATTTCTCAATGAAACTCTCCCAGTCAAACATGTCGTGTAATACCATACACAATCAAACCAAAGTATAGTACCAGTGCAGTATTATTAGCCTAGTTTTCTAATAATGCTGCAGCAACAATTTTTTTTGTCCACATATATAATTAGTGCACAAAAAATTAAGTCATCTTATATCGATCTTTATTATAAAAATGATATAATGTATATTGGGTGGTTTTAGATATACTGAATGAGGAAGAAGTCTTAAATGCAGACATGACAACAAACACTACAATTTGACTTCTTTCAATGGTAATCAAGACATGAAACAAACTCTTAATATACAAATCCCACAAGGAATCCTTGCAAATTAATTACCGTACTGGACACTATGATATATATGTATCTTGTTGGAGAAGTGAGTGGACAATATAGACACATGATTATGCTGCTTAAATACATTAGACACCAGTATGAGGTAATTACCTAAGTGTAGTTACGGGATGAGAGCTACGCTCGTGGTGTCCCGTCTTCCCAGCACTCTTTGTCATATAACACTTTGAAACTACTGATGTAAATATAGTAGTGTTACCATGGCTCACTGCAACTATTTCCTTTGTAAGGCAGTGTCAGACTTTTCCCCGCTACACCAAGATCTTCCACCTGCACCAGTCAATTCCACATACTTAGAAATACCTTTTCTGACCTCAATATAAAAGTACTTACAATTTTGAATGAAAAAAGTGTATCTGCAATACAAAGGTAACCAACTAAAATTGATTTACAAGCCAATATAAGCGAGACGAGTGATTGTAGGACATATTTGTGGAAAATATTTGTATACGAGACGAGAGGGTCAAAATACCGTATAGGGAAGTGTGGCTAGGTTCAGGAAAAGTTTCTTAAACTATCTGAGTAAAATAAGATACTGTGAGCAGATTTGTTTTAATTGTACTTTAGAATATTACATGTCTTGGCTAGTTTGTTTGACTTTCAAAACTCCACGTTAGTAAACCTCAAAGGTAGAAAAATGTTTAAATGATCCAATGTAAATTTTCCATTATCTCCCACTAGTGCTATACTGTACTTGGTTGGAAAAGTATGTGATTAGTGTACTGTACTTTAAAGGAGTGAAAATAAAATAAATGGATTGAAATATGAGTGGGAAACCGTTACAGGTGGAGTGTCTCAGGGCTACATTCTGGGACCTCACTTATTTACCATATACAGAACTGTATATAAATAATTTAGAGATGGGATTGAACACAAGACTCAAAATTGCTACAATAGAAGAAAAAATTGACAGTTGCTCTTTCATGCTGATGACTGTAGGGTTCTGAGCCCAGGCTATTAACAATGATTAATTTGAAATAAAAATGCAAACAAGATCTGGAATTCATAATTAGTAGCAATCATAAGGCAAAAATAATTGTAAAATATTCAAAATAAGGCAGATAGGATACGTTGATTCACAACTAGAAACTTCAGTAATACGACATCTAAAATGATTCAACTTTACCTTGCTCTTCTTGGGTATCATTTAGATTATGCACTTTACTTTTGGGCACTGTACAGTACTACAGAATAGATATAAATTCACTGAAACATGTCAAGTGAAGGATGACAAAAGTCAATCTCAGAAATAAAAAAAAAGATCTCCCATATGAGATTAAGACAGCTTAATAAATATCCTCAAGGAAGGCAAAGCAAACATGATTCAAATATACAAATGGATGAAAGACTATAATAAAGAGGTTATTAATAAGGTGCTAAATATATAAACACAAAGACGAACACAATACAATAAATACAAATTGGATAAGATTAGCTCCAGAAAAGACCTGGGTAAATATAGCAAATTACTAGATAATATAAAAAGTGAGGGATTCCTGGATAGCTTAAAGCATAGGTTAGATATATATAGGAATGAATTTGGTTGGGTATAAATAGGAGCTGCCTCACACAAGCTAACAGGCCTTCTGCAGCCGTGATGATATAGCGGTGTTTAACGGTCAAGAGGGCGGGAGGCCTCAGACAAGCGGTAACAAAGGCTCACCCAAGCTTATGGCAGTCCTGCCATAGCCTTAAGCAGGTATGCTAAATATTTACATAACCTACACACTTACTATATAAATATTACATCTATACTTCCAAGGGTGATAAATAAAATTGTACACACACTAGCCAGTATACTCTATGTATTTAACCAAATGGAACCAGTTGAAGACACCCATAAGTGCAAATTTTAAAGAATTAAAATACAGTATTAAAAATTGAGTTTATATGTAAATTAAAAATCATATGTAACTACAGTATATGAAAAATGCTCCATATACTACTACATTTTATGTATTCAAAATTCCATATTTAATACATTATGATATCGATGTCAGAGACTGAAATGTGGATCAAAATTTACCCTATGAGACTTGGAGAAAATGAAAACAAAATATGGCTGTGACTGAAGACAAATACCAAATATGGTCTCAAAAAATATATTTTACAAATATTTTCAGGAGCAATAATGCCATAACTACCAAAATTCTTCAAAAAGAACTTTGCATGTATAATAACAAGGTTCATTTTCCTATTAGGTATTATTAGCAAAATATGTCAGTTCTTGGTAATTAAACAAATATATATAAGCATAGCAATTATTAAAGAGTTTCTAGTGTTATATGTCAATTAACGTCAGTTGCAGCGCGTTTCTGTGAACCCTTATACATCAAGTGACATATTCAGCAGTCTAAGGGTTAAACAAATTAATGTGTCATGGTAACTATACATTTATTGAATAAAAAATACACTGCTACTTTCAAAATGAAGAAAACTTTATCTAGAGAGTATGCCACAAGTCTGGCACCACCATTCATGACACCATTCACACTACAACTGCTCACTCCACATATATACCTCATTTATTTATCAATAATAATGGTAGACACATTCAACACATTTTGTGCGTAAAATAAATACAGTAATAATAAAGTCCAGTTTGATCATTTTGCCCCGTGGTACCACACACACACACGGGACACCTGGTACGGCATAGTCGTGCGTCAAGTCATCTGTTGTAACTCAGTATCTTGATAAACTCCAATCACAAATAATCTGACAGTGAGTTATAAGCCTTTCCTATTTAATTAAAGCTCAAGAACACAATATTCCTCATAAATAACTTAGGAGTAATAATTTTGTGGCTGGGACATGATGGGAGTACTGTTTGGTACTTAACAATACTGACAATAGCCAAGAGATCACCCTTGTTCTATAGCTTCCCCAGGGTTATGTAGAGTATCTTTCATAATCAGGGGGAAAATAATAATAATGCCAAGAGCCATTCACAAAACAAATGGTGTGGTCGCGACGTCATTACAACACACACACCAAGGCTCAACCTGGAGGCTGAAGGACCCATTAGGTTTTGAGGAGGGGCCAGCTCCTTAATTTCCTTCGAGGAGGGGCCAGCTCCTTAATTTCCTTCGAGGAGGGGCCAGCTCCTTAATTTCCTTCGAGGAGGGGCCAGCTCCTTAATTTCCTTCGAGGAGGGGCCAGCTCCTTAATTTCCTTCGAGGAGGGGCCAGCTCCTTAATTTCCTTCGAGGAGGGGCCAGCTCCTTAATTTCCTTCGAGGAGGGGCCAGCTCCTTAATTTCCTTCGAGGAGGGGCCAGCTCCTTAATTTCCTTCTGTCTGAGACCTCACCACCCTCACCTACCACTTCTCTCCAGCAGAATAATCAATCACGTCAATTTTACACCATAACTTAGCAAGAGGTCACTTCATGCTGCTACAATCTACTTCTCATAAATCTAAACAAATTGGAAAATAGAACAAATTTGCACTATAACATAAAATCACTACAAACTTTCTTGGGTAAAAATATTAATGGTTAAGATTGTCTCAAACACTTTCCTCCAAAAGTTCAACCATCTCCAAATGAAAAACATTTGTGATGTGAACCTCTAAAGATGCCACATATCCATTACACTTTATAAAAATAATAATTCTTATTTTATAATTCTTAAAACTTATATTTACATCTAAAATATAAACACTATACTGTAAATATTTGCTATAATGAAGGCATGATGACTACAGTGGCCTCAGCTTTCTATACCAAGTACAGTGGCCTCAGCTTTCTATGCCAAGTACAGTGGCCTCAGCTTTCTCTACCAAGTACAGTGGCCTCAGCTTTCTATACCAAGTACAGTGACCTCAGCTTTCTCTACCAAGTACAGTGGCCTCAGCTTTCTATGCCAAGTACAGTGACCTCAGCTTTCTCTACCAAGTACAGTGGCCTCAGCTTTCTATGCCAAGTACAGTGACCTCAGCTTTCTATGCCAAGTACAGTGGCCTCAGCTTTCTATACCAAGTACAGTGGCCTCAGCTTTCTATACCAAGTACAGTGGCCTCAGCTTTCTATGCCAAGTACAGTGACCTCAGCTTTCTCTACCAAGTACAGTGGCCTCAGCTTTCTATGCCAAGTACAGTGGCCTCAGCTTTCTCTACCAAGTACAGTGGCCTCAGCTTTCTATGCCAAGTACAGTGACCTCAGCTTTCTCTACCAGTACAGTGGCCTCAGCTTTCTATGCCAAGTACAGTGACCTCAGCTTTCTATGCCAAGTACAGTGGCCTCAGCTTTCTATACCAAATACAGTGGCCTCAGCTTTCTATACCAAGTACAGTGGCCTCAGTTTCCCACACCAAGCACCTCAAATACCTTATTCATCTAAGATTACCCCAGATAATTATTTCTCTTTACTCCTAAGGTCAACATATACTATACAGCAGTGTATATATAACATTTCCCATAAATTCTTACACATGATGAAAACTGATCTGTCATGTTGAGCAATTACGTGCACAGATAATGATAACGACGATTAAAATATCAAGAATTTTATGAGATAAAAAATCAACATTTCCTATTCTATAAAAACACATAACAGAAACTCCAATAAATGTGATAAAAAGCTCAAGAAAGGGCACTGCATCCTCTCAATGAACAATGTGATATTGGTGCTTTACTGGCCAATAGTCAGGCTGGCGATGAGAAATTTGGAAATGTTACTCCCAAAACTCAACATTCAGCCTGATAATGAGTAGAGTGGATATGATCCTCTTATAGCGCATACTGCTAACACACACTCGTATATCGTGGACCAGTGGGTTAAGGCGCACGGCTGGGAGTATCCAAATCCGAGGTTCGAGTCCCCGCATGGTTAATGTTGATTTTCTAGTTAATGCACAGTTGAGAGGTGGGACCAAAGAGCTAGAGCTCAACCCCCGCAAGCACAATTAGGTGAGTACTGCCCATTCCAGCATACAAATTTAAAATGTTCCAGAGGAAAAATAAGGCATTGAGATCACTGAAACCCCCACCCCCCTTTATGACAGGCTCCATGGTTGATTGCCAAGCCAGGGTCAACTCAGAACACTATGCACAGGCTAAGTTCTTGTCAACATTGCTACATAGTAAAGTGGAGAGCTTATTTTGATTCTAAAAGAAAAACCAATTGTTAAGTCACCAAAAAGAAGCCTATTAACACTTTCCAACCATAAGTGACAACACAAAGCAAGCCAATTATCACGGCAAAATGTTGAAAACTAGCCACTACTTGACCAGGGTCAGAACTTGCAACCCACACTTCAAGCCTAGGACAGAAAAACATGCTTGCAAATTCCAAGAACAAAGGGAGCAGACAAAGCAGTAATCTCTTGATTGCAGAGAAAGCAGCATTTAAATTGTTTCAGTTATTATTTTTAAGCAAGGCCTCCCTCGATTTCTTTCTCAGTGAATCAGTCCCCATGTAAAACTTTCCCAATCCCCATGGAGACTTACCCCCAAAAGGAGAGATCCATATTATCTTGAGGTTATCTTGAGACGATGTTGCAGCTCAGCGCCCCTCGCGGCCCGGTCCTCAACTAGGCCTCCTTTTTGTTACACATCCCCAGAAAGCAGCCTGTAGCAGCTGTCTAACTCCCAGCTACCTATTTACTGCTAGGTGAACAGGGCATTAGGGTGAAAGAAACTCTGCCCATTGGTTTCCGCTTCCAATGGGGATCGAACCCGGAACCCCAGGACTACGAATCCGAAGTGCTGTCCACTCAGCTATCAGGCTCCATAGGAAAACCAATTGTATTTGTTCTGTTATTTGTTAAAATTGCATTCACTAGGTTGATTTTTGGTGATCTGGGACCTCATCCCCATTTATAGCATGGTGTCTATGGAAACTCACTTCCAAATACTGAACACCAGAATACAAACAATTCCATTTGTAAGTTGAGGTCTTGTAAACTGCAGATATAAACAGCAACTTGTATGTTGCTAATTATCTCCAAAGTGTCGAGAGAGAGCTCCTCTGCTCTTGGACGTTGTATAGTGCGATCTTTCTCGCCTGTGGATATAGATAAGACCGTTGACAGTCTCCCTGTACCTGCATTAAATTGCATGACCAAGTTCCTATTTACAGTGGGGCTAAAACTCAAGAACAGCCTGGCATCAGATCAGTGTCCTGGATGGACCTTGGCTTGAGGAAGCAAAGTGAGGGAGTCTTCATAATTTAACTGATAAAAATATGTATTATGCAAAAGCTAGTTCATTTACATCCAACAGGTGAAGTGAGTGAGAATAACATAAACAAGAGCTACCGAGGTGTGTAACGTTACCATGAAGCAGGGTAGTTTCTCTTTTGCCTACCTTGTCTGTATTCTGGGGTTTTTAAACTCAAAAACACCCCGCGTGGGTAAGTGTGTAGCTACCATGCCAGCTTGGTTCACATAGGCAATGGCCACGTAGATTATCTTCAGTCCCTGTATAAATTCCATTCACGTTTACCAACTTGCTATACATATATGTATATATATGTATAGTATATGTATATATACTATACATATACAGTATACTTGTATATATATATGATGGCAATATTATCCTGTCCATGCATATCCTTAGATGTTAAGAGTTGTAGTTATATCCACTACCATACCTCTCTTTTTACAGTTCCTATAGTTACCCTCCTCTTATGGTGTAGATACCTCCTTATGATCCTGTACACTTCTTCATTTTCATTACTTATACATGCTTAAACTAACAATCAACTGTCTGGCCACTACTTGAGTCAAAGTCTTCCTAAAGAATTCTCCAGCTCCCCTAATTTCCTACTATGCTTAATAAGAACATAAGAATTAAGGAGCATTGCAGCAGACTGGTTGGCCCATACTAGGCAGGTTCCATTTAAAATTAGGGATGAGAGTCTCATTGCTCAGAGCCACCTTTTTGAGCTTTATATTTCTGAACCATCATAAATGAATGTGAGGTACTGTGGCCCGTTGCCTCCTAGGTGATGGAGAGAGGGAACTGCCATCATAAACACAATTCTTTGCCTTACCATGACATGGAAGGAGGTTAGTGCTCTGTTCCCACGCACACGGGTTGAAAAGATTACTGACTTGATATGCTATTCTTGAAAGTTGATAAACCTGATGGTAGTAGTGTTTGTAATGGTTGTAGTGGAGACTTTGGTAGTATAGTGGTGGTGACACAAGAGGCAGGCGGGTCAATAAGATAAATGTGCTTACAAAACCGTCCATAGGTTGAGCTGAGTGGAATGGATGCCAGTTATAGATAGGACATGAGCAGGCAATGAGTCACAATAACGTGGTTAAAGTATGTTGACCAGACCACACTATCCTCTATCCTATCTATCCTCTTCCTATTACTATCTCCTTCTCATTCGGTAGTTATAATAGGAGCTGCCTCGTATAGGCCAATAGGCCTTCTGCAGTTCTTATTCCTACTACTATCCCCTCTACTACACTTTGCTCCTCACCTCTCTAGCCTATTTATTGCCTGCATCTATTTCCTCATCACAATCGACTTGAGAATGGTCCAGGACGGACCGAAACGTCGTCATCCCTTCACCTTCTAGTGTGTGGTCTGGTCAACATAGGACATGACTTTTAAAAATTATTGCACTGGTAAAATATGCAAAAATATGATTATCATTTAATTATACAATACTAAGTAAAACCCAAATTAATTTTGAAACAATTGTTAAAGAAAAATTCTAAGATAATAAAAACTGGATGAAAGTTCAGCCAAGCAATAAAATTACGGAGAATTATTTCGACGTCACAAGAATAGCAGTTTTGAATAAAAAGAAACAAATAATTCAAAGAAATTTACAAGGAATCTTTTCAGGAATACGTAATTATCTGCTGTTAATTACTATGATGACATTTAGCTCAAGACTGAGTCAACAAACTACCGGAAAAGATGTGCTTGAACACAGAGAGCTGACACCACTGCAGTACTAAATGACGGCCTTATTTCTGGCAATGTGTATAAATAATCTGCATGAATGAATGTACACTTGTCTGCTCAATGATCAAAATATAAACCTAAGAACTAAACAAAAGAGTAATTTACATATGATTTTTTGCACAATTACTTCCACATTACATTAATAGACATAAGTATATTTTGAAGATAATGTTTGAAGGCGAGGAGTCACAATAACGTGGCTGAAATATGTTGATCAAACCACACACTAGATGGTGAAGGGACGACGACGTTTTGATCCGTCCTGGACCATTCTCAAGACAATCGACCTGAGAAAGGTCCAGGACGAACCGAAACATCGCGTCCCTTCATTTTCTAGTGTGTGGTCTGGTCAACATAATGTTTGAAACAGATTCAATACATGTCTACTCTGCCTTGAAGAATGTAAGTGATCATAAACTAGAGTATAAAATAAAAAAATCCATCTACATGAATATGGTGTGAATGGCACATCTCACTGTCTAAGAAGAATAGTATAATTCAAAGAAATAAGTAACATAAATATGTATTATAAAAAAATTAAAACGTAAACAAAATTAAAAAGGATGAAGCAGGAAGAAAAAGCTGATAATGGAATGTAGGATGCAATGAAGGGTTGAGATAGAAGAGACTGACAGAAGGGTTGAAGCGGATGAGAGACTGACAGAAGGGTTGAAGCGGATGAGAGACTGACAGAAGGGTTGAAGCGGATGAGAGACTGACAGAAGGGTTGAAGTGGATGAGAGACTGACAGAAGGGTTGAAGCGCATGAGAGACTGACAGAAGGGTTGAAGCGGATGCGAGACTGACAGAAGGGTTGAAGCGGATGAGAGACTGACAGAAGGGTTGAAGCGGATGAGAGACTGACAGAAGGGTTGAAGCGGATGAGAGACTGACAGAAGGTTGAAGCGGATGCGAGACTGACAGAAGGGTTGAAGCGGATGAGAGACTGACAGAAGGGTTGAAGCGGATGAGAGACTGACAGAAGGGTTGAAGCGGATGAGAGACTGACAGAAGGGTTGAAGCGGATGACTGACAGAAGGATTGACAGATGGACAGCAACATGTGGCACAAGAGGTGCAGGCAACAAGGACATAGATGAGAGACAAGTAGACCTGATTATCCAACAGTAAGGCTCAACATTCTTTCTCATCATTCAATTAAAGAACAGTTCCACCGTTATATCACCAACATTTGAAAGATGCCAATTGTACCAATTGCTTGTACAAGTTTCCAGCTACCCGACAGATCTTTACCATTTCAAATTAAGCAAAACTATCAATTTACAGACATTCCATTTATGGTAGTATTAAAGTATTCACTCAATTCAAGATCCGATATGGAATATGAAAAAGTTACAAATACATAAATATAAAATTTGTTATAAAAATTTATTTTAAAAGCATGATATATACTGTATATATATATTATTAATATGTTTGATGGCTTATATTCCTGTGAGAATTTACTTTCCTGGAGTGAAAAGTTTTGACTCTGAAGGAATACTCTGACCATTCTATTATTTCACTACACTTCTTGGCAAACATATATTCCTATAATTTAAGATCATAAATTCATTATTTTGTGGCATATATAAAATATTTAATATAAAAAAGCAGGTTTATGAAGAGCTTCTCGATATTTTCCACATTTGAACAGAGTCCAAATTGGGATTCTGGGTCTCCTCACCCACACCAGAAGGAGAGTCAGCAGATGAAGAGCGTTTCTGGCCTTTCTTACACTTAGTACCTAACACGTCACGCGGGTTATCAAAGACGTCATCGTTAGGTCCGTCAACCTGCGTGACTGCCACTCGATGATCAACTGTTGTGGAACTAACCCTATTGTTTCCATACTCACAGAACTCTCCGGCGTCGTCATCTACAAGATCCACAATTTCGTATGGGTCATCATTATACAATTTGTTGGATTCTAAAAAGAAAAAATTTTGTTAGAGAGTCTACCCCCAGGTCTCTTGATTTCTATGAAAACTATACATATTTTAAATACAAGAGAGCAGTAAATAAGTCTCCCCCATGGGCAGACCAATCACAAGATACACACAGGGTGATGTAATAAGCACACATAATGAGAGCAGTGTGTTTTATACGGTCCAGGATTGTAATGAGCACAACCTGACACAATGAGCACAGTGAATGTATAATTAGCAAAATAATTGTAATAAGCAGAGTAAGTAATTATTAAAATTATTAAAGATGCCAAGCCTAGAATACTATTTTGCACTGTGTCTCACAGAATATTAAATATTCCTCAATATTATCCAAGATGCCAATAAGAGAGCTAATTTAAATATAAGAAGAGTGATGTTAAAGGCATCAGATTCATCAAAGATTTCTGATCACCTTGATTTCTGATACACCTTGAAAAACCGGACTGTGTACAAGCAGGTGCACAACTGTTAATGGGATTATGCAGTTGTCATTGTAAAGTGCAGGTTTTTGGTGTTTCTTGAGGTTATCTTGAGATGATTTCGGGGCTTTAGTGTACCCGCGGCCCGGTCCTCGACCAGGCCTCCACCCCCCAGGAAGCAGCCCGTGACAGCTGACTAACACCCAGGTACCTATTTTACTGCTAGGTAACAGGGGCATAGGGTGAAAGAAACTCTGCCCATTGTTTCTCGCCAGCGCCTGGGATCGAACCCGGGACCACAGGATCACAAGTCCTGCGTGCTGTCCGCTCGGCTGACCGGCTCCCTCCCTCCCTCCCTCGAGCCAAGACCTCAAGGCTTCCCTCCACTTTAATGCGGGGGCCAGATTCTAGTACTGGTCCCTGGAAGGTGCTTGTGAATCACCAGAGCCTCACATATCTCTAGGGGGGTATGAATCACATATCTCTAGGGGGTAGCTCGGGGAGCTACCAAGGAAGCTCTCCCAGAAAAGCCACACACAATAAAGTATACAATTGTATATATTTTACATCATTTGCATAAAGAAAAACAGATTTTAGATGCCTGAAATGAATCCAAATATTAATAGAAGTTTACCAGTAACGTGTTAAGACAACCTGTGTACTTACCGTGTGGGGTATAACTCTGTCTAGTTTATTACACGGCAGCACTGTATATGATTTATATTCTCCGATTACTTCACTATACAAAGGTTTTCTCCAAGCTCAAGTCTCTCCCAACTTGATGAAAGTGCAAGATGGGGAAATAATGATTATAGTGCAGTGTGGCCTCTGGTTTCTCAATAAATTTAACCAATTTTCTTTACATATTTTTTTGTTTGTTATTACAAAAGATATCTAACATCAAGACAAAATCAGTCTAAATCAGGTACAGGGAAGTGTGTGATTCTTAAAATGGACAAAAAGGATGTTTGTCCGCTCCTTCCTTAATGCAGAAAACTTGAGTGTGAAAAGGAATTTAGAATTTGCACTACTGTTATCTGTGACTTGAAACATTTAGGTACAGTTTTTAAAGTTTACTGCAAGAAAGTTCTCGTGATAAAGGTTTCTAAAGAGAAATGCCCAGTGGACAAATGGTTTATCAGGACAAAACCTGATTTCAGAAAAGTAACTAAAATATTACATTTTACCATACAGTATTATATCTGTATTATTTCTTAATTCAAATTCATCGTTTATTACTGTATTGTGATTGTAAAAATGCAAAGATGTGGTTATCATTTACTGTCAGAAATCGGCCTAAAACTGAGACTAAATAATACAATTTGTTAAAACATGGACAGGACAGAAACCAGAAAGCTTAAAATTGGCCAAGTTTCACTTCTCCCATTCTAACAACACTGCCAAGACTAGATGGGAACTAACCTTCTTCACGGTTATGACTAATAGATAAGTTGACCCTCTGCTCCAGTTGATATGCATCTGTGAGTGTCTCCAGTGTCTCTAGGGCATGGGTAAACTCAATCATGGGTAATTGGCTGGTGACACGCAGCAGACGTAGCAACACCCCGTGGGCCAGTTGCTGCTTCTCGCTAAAACCCAGCTCTGTATGAGAAAAATTGAACACTGAGTGGAATGAAATAACCCCTTTTTGAGTTGCCTGTGTGCAGTTGCCCTATGCCTTAGCACTGGACCCTTCTGGGACATGGCCTCTTTGCTAAGTTTTGAGCAATATTTTCCCCAGCAAAACAAGTGAGCTTACAATTATCTTGTCCTATAAAATAGTTGGTGGGGACAGTGGTGGAAATGGGTTTTGGAAATTAAGTACTAGTATACACTAAGGCCGTATCCAGGATTAATGTACGGGGATCACAAGGCCATCCAGCCATAATTACAACATATAAACATTTTCCGCAAAAAATGATCAGCGTTTTGTGATCGTCAATTGCTTAAACAAGTAATTTTAACTGGTAGAAACTTGACAAATGACAGCCGATACATATTTCCCATTCCCTGTCATTTCCATCACTTGGCAGGGAACTCGGTGGAGAGCATACCTTAGTTCACCACCAAAAGTAAACCACCAACTATGACAACTTTTCCATACCGCTCCAAACAATATCTGGTAACTTTCAACATCGGTAAGAATTGCTCTATTTGATCACCCATTAACCAACTACACAGGCTACATAGAACTACACCAGATGGTAACCCCACCAGCTAAAGAGGGTTGGAAGTATGAGGTTATCTTGAGAGGCAAACTTACACAAGGGGAAACCACAACTTACAATTTGACCCAGTGCAAAGTTAATAAAAGACGTCCAAATGATGGAAGATGACTCACGAAAGGACGCATAAGCTACCACTGGAACCAAGAGCAAGAATTCCCAACTATCAGACCTCACACAGGAGCCAGAGCAAATACACTACTCAGTTAAGAAAACTCAACGAAGGCAGGGAAATGCCAGCAGCAACCAGAAAAGACAACTCAGGTCACAAGCAGCTGATGGGAACAAATGATCAAGGAACACACAACATGTCAACATTAAAAACATGCACATGAAGCAATAAAAGAAATAAACAACAGCCCAAGCCAATTACACAGGACAACGTTCAAGGGATAGCCAATATTTAGCTCAAAAACGGTACCCAAAGAATAGTGAGGCACCAGGAGGGAAATGCACTAGGTGTGTGAATGACTAGAGTAGCTGCCCAGGACCCTTGGGTCACCAAGGCTGGCATCTGGTGGTGTGGGAGTGGAGTTAATTAGTAGCTGAACTTAGACAACAATTATGTACATAGTTGGCATCAGAGTTGCAAATGTTGGTTTTGGTACACACTACCTTTCTGGTGGAATTTCCATTAGTACTGTTCATCTTGTATCCTAAGACTTCCCTTGCCTCTATGTAGAGGGGCTAGATTCTGATCCTTGTCTCCACTAGGCACACGTGATACATTAGTCTAGTGTGGCACCTTGGACTGAAGGATTTTAGGTGGATAGAGTGGGGAAGAGAAGGATGAAGCTCCCCTTTCCCCCTCCCCCCAAAAAGTTAAGGATCAGCAGCAGCATCATTGTCCGTGGCAGGCAAGGGCTGCAGAAGACTGTAGTGCTAGGCACAGTTGGACAACAAGGCTGTCGCTTGAGAGGACAACTTGGCCAGTACAGAGATCTAATGCTGAGAGATGGCGCACACCTGAGGATAAAAGAACCCAGGAATCCAACAGGCAGAATGACAATAGCAGCAGGAATTCCAACAACATTAAAAAAGCAGACTTGCTTGTCATACAGGGACAAAAAGTTAGTCAGAGCTTGGTGAATTTGCAGTGTCCGCGAGAATCCAGTGCTAACGTATAGAGAAGCTACCTAGGAGACCTTGCTCAGAAAATATGTAAATACTTTTGGTAGTTAAAAAACAGCTTATGAGCTTCAAAACTTTTCAACCAAAGTTATTTTTGTTTATTAACAACCTCTTAGGGCTTCAGAGCTCAAAAATTCTTTAATAAACAAAAAATAAGCCAGCATGATTGAGGAAAAATGTACAGGTTTCATAAGTGGATGCTTAAATATGTGATGAATCCTGGGCAGGGCAGGCCTTCTTCCTGGGACAACATACAGCAAATTAACAATACACTTTTATTATGTAATAATACACAGAATTTTTCAGAATGCATAAACTTTGTTTACATGTGTACAGCAACAACAACAAAAGTTACACATACATTACAACCTGTACCTAGAAAAACTATCTGTGTAAGGTTCCTGGTAGGCAAATTACCTGCATCTTCAGGAACTATCTGTGTAAGGTTCCTGGTAGGTACAATACTGCATCTTGAGGAACTATCTGTGAAAGTCTCTGGTAAACACATTTCGTATCTTGAGGAACTATCTGAGAAAGTCTCTGGTAGGTACATTACCTGTATCTTGAGGAACTATCTGAGAGTCTCTGGTAGGTACATTACCTGTATCTAGAGGAACTATCTGAGAGTCTCTGGTAGACACATTACCTGCATCTTGAGGAACTATCTGAGAAAGTCTCTGGTAGGTACATTACCTGTATCTTGAGGAACTATCTGAGAAAGTCTCTGGTAGGTACATTACCTGCGTCTTGAAGAACTATCTGAGAAAGTCTCTGGTAGACACATTACCTGTATCTTGAGGAACTATCTGAGAGTCTCTGGTAGGTACATTACCTGCATCTTGAGGAACTATCTGAGAAAGTCTCTGGTAGGTACATTACCTGTATCTTGAGGAACTGTGAAAGTCTCTGGTAGACACATTACCTGCATCTAGAGGAACTATCTGAGAGTCTGGTAGACACATTACCTGTATCTAGAGGAACTATCTGAGAGTCTCTGGTAGGTACATTACCTGTATCTTGAGGAACTATCTGAGAGTCTCTGGTAGACACATTACCTGTATCTAGAGGAACTATCTGAGAAAGTCTCTGGTAGACACATTACCTGTATCTTGAGGAACTATCTGAGAGTCTCTGGTAGACACATTACCTGTATCTAGAGGAACTATCTGAGAGTCTCTGGTAGACACATTACCTGTATCTTGAGGAACTATCTGAGAGTCTCTGGTAGACACATTACCTGTATCTAGAGGAACTATCTGAGAGTCTCTGGTAGACACATTACCTGTATCTTGAGGAACTATCTGAGAGTCTCTGGTAGACACATTACCTGTATCTAGAGGAACTATCTGAGAGTCTCTGGTAGACACATTACCTGCATCTAGAGGAACTGTGAAAGTCTCTGGTAGACACATTACCTGCATCTTGAGGAACTGTGAAAGTCTCTGGTAGACACATTACCTGTATCTAGAGGAACTATCTGTGAAAGTCTCTGGTAGACACATTACCTGTATCTAGAGGAACTATCTGTGAAAGTCTCTGGTAGACACATTACCTGCATCTTGAGGAACTGTGAAAGTCTCTGGTAGACACATTACCTGTATCTAGAGGAACTATCTGTGAAAGGTCCCAAGTAGGCTCAGATTGACAGGTTCTTTTCTTCTTGTGCATTCGTCTGTTGCTGCCGCTATTCACTGACCGCACTCCATTTGTTGAAGAGGAAACCTGAAAACCACAAAAGTTCTAATTTAGTCCTTAGACTATTTATATAAATCTTGTTCATATGAAAGGATAACTATTAGGATAAAATATTACTGAAATGACAGTAGAAGCTCTTGACAGAAATTTACAAGTTGCTGCAGATAATGGGTAGAAGGGCAGGTAATCAAATTTACAAGAAGGGCAGATAATCAAGGTCAGATTGCCCACACAATAACAAAAACATTAAAAAAAGGACACAATCAGAAACTCTCTACCAAAGAACTTGGGTAAAGCTATATAGTTACAATCCTATAAAACACCACTCCAGAAACAGAAGTACTTTAGTCAAGAGATGACCACTGATGACAAGACACTGAACATGTAGAAAGAGCCAGGGAAACCAGCATGCACAGATAGGTGTATGCTGGCCAAGATGAGATGCTAGGGAGCACCTCACATCCAATGCTGCTATGCACACTTAGCAGCAAACAGGCACCCCAAGTCCAGGCAACAGATTAGAGAAATTGCGAACAATTTGATACCAAAATGAACAACGTAGCTCGAAAATCGAAGTCAGAACACTGGAAAGAGTACATATGTTAGTGTGGGTGCGCACTCCCGGGAAATGCCAGGCCCACCTTGAGGTGGGTTGGGGCTGCATACCAAATGCGGGAAAGTGTTTTCCCAGACATGTTCTGGGAAAAGACAAATTGGCAAGGGGGAGGAACTCACCAAAGCCAACAGGCCTCCTCCTGTCCTCAACCAAAGATAATCTAAGCCCCCACCACCCCAACGAACAGGAAGGGGAAGCATTACAGAAACAAATTCAGAAAATGCGCACATCAAGCAACAAATGGTACAACAGACCTCGGGCTGCAAATCGAGGAGCAAAGTGCCCTTTTGGGGAAGACCTCAGTAAAATCATAATACTGCACCTGGTGTCCCATTCTTTGAAGTACAGACAATATTCCACTCACCCCATTTCCTGCAGCAGTAGACAATGTTCCTCCATTCCTCTGGCTCACTCTCTCTGTTGTACGTTGTGAAAGCCTCCCAGGAACTCTGGCTGTGGAGCGTTCCGCCTGTCGGGTTCCAGTTCTCTCCAGTGGCTTTGTTGTTGTCCTCTCTGGAACCCTAGCTGGAAGCCTCTCTTGTGGTTTAATTGTCACTTTTTCCACAGTTTTAATCACTTGTCTCTCCACAGCTTTAACCTCTTCTCTCTCAGAAGACTTATTTAAAATTCTCTCAACTGGTTTAATTATCACTTTCTCTACTGACTTGCTTGCTACTTTCTCAACTGGCTTTATGGTTACCTTGTCCATGGGCTTTGGTGTAGGCCTACGTACAACTTTAGAGGCAGTTACACTTTCCAAAAATTGTGGAGAGAGGTCCTTAGACAATGGTTTCAGGGCTGGAATCTGCATAATACTTGGGTTTGGTGTACTTGACTGGGTTGACACCTTTTCTGGGGAATTTCTGCGAGCAAAAAATAAAAATACAGCATTAGGTAGTTGCCACATACATAACAGTACAATCACATCAAAGTGAGTGAAAATGTATTTTAATATTATGGTTTTCCACTATGAAAGGAAGGAATTATCAGGCGAAGCGCCAAGTCATTATGACTATATAGCACTGGGAAAGGGTCAGGATAAGGATTTGGGATGGGGCTGGGAAGGGAAGGAATGGTGCCCAACCACTTGGAAGGTCGGGGATTGAACGCTGATCTGCATGAAGTGAGACCGTCACTCTACCATCCAGCCCAAGTGGATGGGTTCCACTATGAAAGAAAACTTGTTTTGGTCACAAGTGTGAAGGAGAAAGGCATCTTTAACTTGGCTTATCACGGGATATGAAAAGTGATGCAAAGCTTACGTGGTGAAGTAAAGCATTCTGAGAGTACTGTAGGAGTTACAGCAGTGTAGTAAGTACAGGCTCGTGCATTATGCACAGCCTGGTACAATAGGCACAGACAGGTGCAATAGCACAGAATATTGGTATTTATGTTTGTAGTGCATGTGGTTACAGTGGGTGTGATGATTTCAGTAGTGCTATATTGGTGGTGGTGGTGATAGGATGGTGAGAAAGGAATGGAGACATTACAACAGAGTACTGATGGGATATAGGCACTGCCAAGATTCATTACTTATATAAATATAATTTTCAGACCATTCATAATCTGGTCAGAATTCTGAAAACAAATACTGTACTGATAATTATGCAATGTAAAGCAGAACACACAAATTCTGTAATGAAAATTTTACAAGTTGCATTGATCAGAGACTTGCATAAATTTTTCTCATTGCAAAAATAAAGAATAAAATTTGAGTATAAGGTTAACAAAGCTAAAATTTGACACGATACAGAGGAGTGCCACGCACACGTACCCCAGTCCACCGCGTGTCCAGATGCTCCGAGAGGATACATTCTGGTCATAACATCACAATCGATGAACACAAAATAATGGAAGACTTCTGGTCAATTATATAAATAGCAGAGGAAAATTCAGCATCACTATATATATCACTTTGAAGGGACATGAAGACGGAGTGAAGAAATGGTGCCCAACCAAACACATCATCAGGGATGGAACGCCAATCCTGCAAGAAGCTAGGCCGTCACTGTTCCCAACCTGAAGCAAGTACATGCATTTGCTACACCAAAATGCTATGCAAAACCATTTCGTAAACAAAAATCTACAGATTGTTATTTATTTATTATCCATTTTTTTTCATTTGATTTTATTTAAATATGCACAAAAGCATGTTCTATCATTTGCACTAATTAAATAATATTTCTAAACATAAAGGAGTGAAAAAAAAAGTGCACGAATGAATTTTTTTTATTCTGGCTCCTTGTACACAAGAAAGTGTAGAAAGCCTGATGTTTGCAGGCGGCCACGTGGTGCCAGTGCCAAACCACCTCTTGGCCCAAATGCAACTTAGCCCAAAGCTTATGGGTGATTGGAGACCCGTAGATGGCAAAACTCAATTCAACATTATTAGTCAACACCACATACACAAAGGAAAACAGGCAACCACCGGCAGGATCACTCTGACTCTCAGATCGCTTTTCGCACCCAAAAATTTTGAGACCCAAAGTAAAACCACAAACCAGAGAAAAACCACAGGAATAGAGGAACTAATCTTGAACGAAACGCTACGCGTACTAGTGGCTTTACAAGATTGTAAATACTATGCTATGTATTCTCACAAACCCTAATCTAATTCTTGAACGAATCAGATTAGGAACTAATCTTGAACGAAACGCTGCACGTACTAGTGACTTTACAAGATTGTAAATACTATGCTATGTATTCTCACAAACCCAATGTACCTTCTTGTATATAAATAAATAAATAAATCAATCTACGATTCCAACACCCACAGAGATACATGGCCTCGGCCTCGCAGTGGGGGAACAGCAGGTCTTGCTGAGAATCAATGACTAGGTGCA
>WNGS01169217.1:20746914-20757833 GCA_020271785.1 Procambarus virginalis
ATAGGGTGAAAGAAACTCTGCCCATTGTTTCTCGCCGGCGCCTGGGATCGAACCCGGGACCACAGGATCACAAGTCCCGCGTGCTGTCCGCTAGGCCGACCGGCTCCCTCCCTCCCTCCCTTGAGCCAAGACCTCAAGGCTTCCCTCCACTTTAATGCGGGGGCCAGATTCTAGTACTGGTCCCTGGAAGGTGCTTGTGAATCACCAGAGCCTCACATATCTCTAGGGGGGTATGAATCACATATCTCTAGGGGGGTATGAATCACATATCTCTAGGGGGGTATGAATCACATATCTCTAGGGGGTATGAATCACATATCTCTAGGGGGGTATGAATCACATATCTCTAGGGGGGTATGAATCACATATCTCTAGGGGGTAGCTCGGGGAGCTACCAAGGAAGCTCTCCCAGAAAAGCCACACACAATAAAGTATACAATTGTATATATTTTACATAATTTGCGTAAAGAAAAACAGATTTTAGATGCCTGAAATTGAATCCAAATATTAATAGAAGTTTATCACTAACGTGTTTAGACAACCTGTGTACTTACCGTGTGGGATATAACTCTGTCTAGTTTATTACACGGCAGCACTGTATATGCTATATATTCTCAGATTACTTCACTATACAAAGGTTTTCTCCAAGCTCAAGTCTCTCCCAACTTGATGAAAGTGGAAGATGGAGAAATAATGATTATAGTGCAGTGTGGCCTCTGGTTTCTCAATAAATTTAACCAATTTTCTTTACATATTTTTTTGTGTGTTATTACAAAAGATATCTAACATCAAGACAAAATCAGTCTAAATCAGGTACAGGGAAGTGTGTGATTCTTAAAATGGACAAAAAGGATGTTTGTCCGCTCCTTCCTTAATGCAGAAAACTTGAGTGTGAAAAGGAATTTAGAATTTGCACTACTGTTATCTGTGACTTGAAACATTTAGGTACAGTTTTTAAAGTTTACTGCAAGAAAGTTCTCGTGATAAAGGTTTCTAAAGAGAAATGCCCAGTGGACAAATGATTTATCATGACAAAACCTGATTTCAGAAAAGTAACTAAAATATTACATTTTACCATACAGTATTATATCTGTATTATTTCTTAATTCAAATTCATCGTTTATTACTGTATTGTGATTGTAAAAATGCAAAGATGTGGTTATCATTTACTGTCAGAAATCGGCCTAAAACTGAGACTAAATAATACAATTTGTTAAAACATGGACAGGACAGAAACCAGAAAGCTTAAAATTGGCCAAGTTTCACTTCTCCCATTCTAACAACACTGCCAAGACTAGATGGGAACTAACCTTCTTCACGGTTATGACTAATAGATAAGTTGACCCTCTGCTCCAGTTGATATGCATCTGTGAGTGTCTCCAGTGTCTCTAGGGCATGGGTAAACTCAATCATGGGTAATTGGCTGGTGACACGCAGCAGACGTAGCAACACCCCGTGGGCCAGTTGCTGCTTCTCGCTAAAACCCAGCTCTGTATGAGAAAAATTGAACACTGAGTGGAATGAAATAACCCCTTTTTGAGTTGCCTGTGTGCAGTTGCCCTATGCCTTAGCACTGGACCCTTCTGGGACATGGCCTCTTTGCTAAGTTTTGAGCAATATTTTCCCCAGCAAAACAAGTGAGCTTACAATTATCTTGTCCTATAAAATAGTTGGTGGGGACAGTGGTGGAAATGGGTTTTGGAAATTAAGTACTAGTATACACTAAGGCCGTATCCAGGATTAATGTACGGGGATCACAAGGCCATCCAGCCATAATTACAACATATAAACATTTTCCGCAAAAAATGATCAGTGTTTTGTGATCGTCAATTGCTTAAACAAGTAATTTTAACTGGTAGAAACTTGACAAATGACAGCCGATACATATTTCCCATTCCCTGTCATTTCCATCACTTGGCAGGGAACTCGGTGGAGAGCATACCTTAGTTCACCACCAAAAATAAGCCACCAACTATGACAACTTTTCCATACCGCTCCAAACAATATCTGGTAACTTTCAACATCGGTAAGAATTGCTCTATTTGATCACCCATTAACCAACTACACAGGCTACATAGAACTACACCAGGTGGTAACCCCACCAGCTAAAGAGGGTTGGAAGTATGAGGTTATCTTGAGAGGCAAACTTACACAAGGGGAAACCACAACTTACAATTTGACCCAGTGCAAAGTTAATAAAAGACGTCCAAATGATGGAAGATGACTCACGAAAGGACGCATAAGCTACCACTGGAACCAAGAGCAAGAATTCCCAACTATCAGACCTCACACAGGAGCCAGAGCAAATACACTACTCAGTTAAGAAAACTCAACGAAGGCAGGGAAATGCCAGCAGCAACCAGAAAAGACAACTCAGGTCACAAGCAGCTGATGGGAACAAATGATCAAGGAACACACAACATGTCAACATTAAAAACATGCACATGAAGCAATAAAAGAAATAAACAACAGCCCAAGCCAATTACACAGGACAACGTTCAAGGGATAGCCAATATTTAGCTCAAAAACGGTACCCAAAGAATAGTGAGGCACCAGGAGGGAAATGCACTAGGTGTGTGAATGACTAGAGTAGCTGCCCAGGACCCTTGGGTCACCAAGGCTGGCATCTGGTGGTGTGGGAGTGGAGTTAATTAGTAGCTGAACTTAGACAACAATTATGTACATAGTTGGCATCAGAGTTGCAAATGTTGGTTTGGTACACACTACCTTTCTGGTGGAATTTCCATTAGTACTGTTCATCTTGTATCCTAAGACTTCCCTTGCCTCTATGTAGAGGGGCTAGATTCTGATCCTTGTCTCCACTAGGCACACGTGATACATTAGTCTAGTGTGGCACCTTGGACTGAAGGATTTTAGGTGGATAGAGTGGGGAAGAGAAGGATGAAGCTCCCCTTTCCCCCTCCCCCAAAAAGTTAAGGATCAGCAGCAGCATCATTGTCCGTGGCAGGCAAGGGCTGCAGAAGACTGTAGTGCTAGGCACAGTTGGACAACAAGGCTGTCGCTTGAGAGGACAACTTGGCCAGTACAGAGATCTAATGCTGAGAGATGGCGCACACCTGAGGATAAAAGAACCCAGGAATCCAACAGGCAGAATGACAATAGCAGCAGGAATTTCCAACAACATTAAAAAAGCAGACTTGCTTGTCATACAGGGACAAAAAGTTAGTCAGAGCTTGGTGAATTTGCAGTGTCCCGAAAGAATCCAGTGCTAACTTATAGAGAAGCTATCTAGGAGACCTTGCTCAGAAAATATGTAAATACTTTTGGTAGTTAAAAAACAGCTTATGAGCTTCAAAACTTTTCAACCCAAAGTTATTTTTGTTTATTAACAACCTCTTAGGGCTTCAGAACTCAAAAATTCTTTAATAAACATAAAATAAGCCAGCATGATTGAGGAAAAATGTACGGTTTCATAAGTGGATGCTTAAATATGTGATGAATCCTGGGCAGGGCAGGCCTTCTTCCTGGGACAACATACAGCAAATTAACAATACACTTTATTATGTAATAATACACAGAATTTTTCAGAATGCATAAACTTTGTTTACATGTGTATAGCAACAACAACAAAAGTTACACATACATTACACAACCTGTAACTAGAAAAACTATCTGTGAAAGTCTCTGGTAGACACATTACCTGCATCTTGAGGAACTGTGAAAGTCTCTGGTAGGCACATTACCTGCATCTTGAGGGACTATCTGTGAAAGTCTCTGGTAGACACATTACCTGCATCTTGAGGAACTGTGAAAGTCTCTGGTAGACACATTACCTGTATCTAGAGGAACTATCTGTGAAAGTCTCTGGTAGACACATTACCTGCATCTTGAAGAACTGTGAAAGTCTCTGGTAGACACATTACCTGTATCTAGAGGAACTATCTGAGAAAGTCTCTGGTAGACACATTACCTGTATCTAGAGGAACTATCTGAGAAAGTCTCTGGTAGACACATTACCTGTATCTAGAGGAACTATCTGTGAAAGGTCCCAAGTAGGCTCAGATTGACAGGTTCTTTTCTTCTTGTGCATTCGTCTGTTGCTGCCGCCATTCACTGACCGCACTCCATTTGTTGAAGAGGAAACCTGAAAACCACAATAGTTCTAATTTAGTCCTTAGACTATATAAATCTTGTTCATATGAAAGAATAACTATTAGGATAAAATATTACTGAAATGACAGTAGAAGCTCTTGACAGAAATTTACAAGTTGCTGCAGATAATGGGTAGAAGGGCAGATAATCAAATTTACAAGAAGGGCAGATAATCAAGGTCAGATTGCCCACACAATAACAAAAACATTAAAAAAGGACAACCAGAAACTCTCTACCAAAGAACTTGGGTAAAGCTATATAGTTACAATCCTATAAAACACCACTCCAGAAACAGAAATACTTTGGTCAAAAGATGACCACTGATGACAGGACACTGACACTGAACATGTAGAAAGAGCCAGGGAAACCAGCATGCACAGATAGGTGTATGCTGGGCAAGATGAGATGCTAGGGAACACCTCACATCCAATGCTGCTATGCACACTTGGCAGAAAACAGGCACCCCCAAGTCCAGGCAACAGATTAGAGAAATTGCGAACAATTTGATACCAAAATGAACAACGTAGCTCGAAAATCGAAGTCAGAACACTGGAAAGAGTACATATGTTAGTGTGGGTGCGCACTCCCGGGAAATGCCAGGCCCACCTTGAGGTGGGTTGGGGCTGCATACCAAATGCGGGAAAGTGTTTTCCCAGACATGTTCTGGGAAAAGACAAATTGGCAAGGGGGAGGAACTCACCAAAGCCAACAGGCCTCCTCCTGTCCTCAACCAAAGATAATCTAAGCCCCCACCACCCCAACAAACAGGAAGGGGAAGCATTACAGAAACAAATTCAGAAAATGCGCACATCAAGCAACAAATGGTACAACAGACCTCGGGCTGCAAATCAAGGAGCAAAGTGCCCTTTTGGGGAAGACGTCCGTAAAATCATAATACTGCACCTGGTGTCCCATTCTTTGAAGTACAGACAATATTCCACTCACCCCATTTCCTGCAGCAGTAGACAATGTTCCTCCATTCCTCTGGCTCACTCTCTCTGTTGTACGTTGTGAAAGCCTCCCAGGAACTCTGGCTGTGGAGCGTTCTGCCTGTCGGGTTCCAGTTCTCTCCAGTGGCTTTGTTGTTGTCCTCTCTGGAACCCTAGCTGGAAGCCTCTCTTGTGGTTTAATTGTCACTTTTTCCACAGTTTTAATCACTTGTCTCTCCACAGCTTTAACCTCTTCTCTCTCAGAAGACTTATTTAAAATTCTCTCAACTGGTTTAATTATCACTTTCTCTACTGACTTGCTTGCTACTTTCTCAACTGGCTTTATGGTTACCTTGTCCATGGGCTTCGGTGTAGGCCTACGTACAACTTTAGAGGCAGTTACACTTTCCAAAAACTGTGGAGAGAGGTCCTTAGACAATGGTTTCAGGGCTGGAATCTGCATAATACTTGGGTTTGGTGTACTTGACTGGGTTGACACCTTTTCTGGGGAATTTCTGCGAGCAAAAAATAAAAAAACAGCATTAGGTAGTTGCCACATATGTAACAGTACAATCACATCAAAGCGAGTGAAAATTTATTTTTATATTATGGTTTTCCACTATGAAAGGAAGGAATTATCAGGAGAAGCGCCAAGTCATTATGACTATATAGCACTGGGAAAGGGTCAGGATAAGGATTTGGGATGGGACGGGGGGAAGGAATGGTGCCCAACCACTTGGAAGGTCGGTGATTGAACGCCGATCTGCATGAAGTGAGACCGTCGCTCTACCGTCCAGCCCAAGTGGATGGGTTCCACTATGAAAGAAAACTTGTTTTGATCACAAGTGTGAAGGAGAAAGGCATCTTTAACTTGGCTTATCACGGGATATGAAAAGTGATGCAAAGCTTACGTGGTGAAGTAAAGCATTCTGGGAATACTGTAGGAGTTACAGCAGTGTAGTAAGTACAGGCTCGTGCATTATGCACAGCCTGGTACAATAGGCACAGACAGGTGCAATAGCACAGAAAATTGGTATTTATGTTTGTAGTGCATGTGGTTACAGTGGGTGTGATGATTTCAGTAGTGCTATATTGGTGGTGGTGGTGATAGGATGGTGAGAAAGGAATGGAGACATTACAACAGAGTACTGATGGGATATAGGCACTGCCGAGTTTTTTATAAACTTATATAAGTTTATATCATTACTTATATAAATATAATTTTCAGACCAATCATAATCTGGTCAGAATTCTGAAAACAAATACTGTATTGATAATTATACAATGTAAAGCAGAACACAAATTCTGTAATGAAAATTTACAAGTTGCATTGATCAGAGACTTCCATAAATTTTTCTCATTGCAAAAATAAAGAAATTTATAGAAAATTTGAGTATAAAGTTAACAAAGCTAAAATTTGACACGATACAGAGGAGTGCCACGCACACGTACCCCAGTCCACCGCGTGTCCAGATGCTCCGAGAGGATACATTCTGGTCATAACATCACAATCGATGAACACAAAATAATGGAAGACTTCTGGTCAATTATATAAATAGCAGAGGAAAATTCAGCATCACTATATATATCACTTTGAAGGGACATGAAGACGGAGTGAAGAAATGGTGCCCAACCAAACACATCATCAGGGATGGAACGCCAATCCTGCAAGAAGCTAGGCCGTCACTGTTCCCAACCTGAAGCAAGTACATGCATTTGCTACACCAAAATGCTATGCAAAACCATTTTGTAAACAAAAATCTACAGATTGTTATTTATTTATTATCCATTTTTTGTTTTCATTTGATTTTATTAAAATGTGCACAAAAGCATGTTCTATCATTTGCACTAATTAAATAATATTTCTAAACATAAAGGAGTGAAAAAAAGGTGCACGAATGAATTTTTTTTATTCTGGCTCCTTGTACACAAGAAAGTGTAGAAAGCCTGATGTTTGCAGGCGGCCATGTGGTGCCAGTGCCAAACCACCTCTTGGCCCAAATGCAACTTAGCCCAAAGCTTATGGGTGACTGGAGACCCCTAGATGGCAAAACTCAATTCATCATTATTAGTCAACACCACATACACACCGGGAAAACAGGCAACCACCGGCAGGATCACTCCGACTCTCGGATCGCTTTTCGCACCCAAAAATTTCGAGACCCAAAGTAAAACCACAAACTCGAGAAAAACCACAGGAATAGAGGAACTAATCTTGAACGAAACGCTGCGCATACTAGTGGCTTTACAAGATTGTAAATACTATGCTATGTATCCTCAAAACCCTAATCTAATTCTTGAACAATTAGATTAGGAACTAATCTTCAACGAAACGCTGCGCGTACTAGTGGCTTTACAAGATTGTAAATACTATGCTATGTATTCTCACAAACCCTAATCTAATTCTTGAACGAATTAGATTAGGAACTAATCTTGAACGAAACGCTGCGCGTACTAGTGACTTTACAAGATTGAAAAAGACTATGCATGTAATCTCACAAACCCAATGTACCTTCTGTATATAAATAATAAATAAATCTACGATTCCAACACCACAGAGATACATGGCTCGGCCTCGCAGTGGGGGAACAGCAGGTCTTGGAGAATCAATGACTAGGTGCATCTGCAGACGTTAGTGAACAAGGGCAGAACCGTAACCACCAAATGCCACGCAAGAATCTAGCAGGAGAAAACAGATGCATCTCTACCCAGAGCATGAGACTCATGACCCAAGGACCAAACTTCTGGACAAAGGCTGTCCAAACTTCTTTGCAATGAGCATGTAAGTCACAAATGCACATATAAGGCATACTTCTAATAAAGAAGTATACCTTATGCCAGTAACCACAGCACACTCCACCACACTGGGCTCCCCAAAACCATCCTGCTTAGATAGTACATTTTGTAACTACAGTACTATTCACTTTATAGTCTGAAAAAAAACCAGTGTTGAATTAATGAAATGACATTTTCTGGGTGAGCCCCGGAGGCTCCCTGGAGCCTCAGGGACTCCCCACAGAAAGCTAACACCCAAACTTAAAATTCCTAGGCCTACTATAGCACATACTTGTACTCACTGACGAACCTTCTCGGGGAAGAGTGCCGTAAGTGAAGGCATGGCCAATGGCAATGCCAGTGGCAGCCAGACACCATGTAACGGGGGGGGGAGGAAAGGGGGGGGGGGAATATTAGAAATTGGGAGTAAGTAGGAAGTGAGTATGAGATGTAGAAGAGGTAGAAGGGTAGATGGTAGAACTAGGAAAGTAGATAGTAGAAGTAGAAAATGATAGAAGAGTAGATAGTAGAAGTAGAAAATAGAAGATAGAAAATAGAAAATGCTGCCACCATCCATTCTAGATCATTTACATACCAGACAAGGAATGGAACTTGTCCGTATCACATAATATACTCAAGGAATTATCAAGAGGTATGCTCCCTCGGTATCATGTACTCATTCAAAATTCTAGGGAACAAAGTTAAAGACCAGTTAAATGTATAAATTCACTTATATTTCATATGGTAAGTATCAATAATTTAAGCAATTAAAACTGTTCAAGATATATATGTAAAGTGAGTCATCATCCAAGATTCGAGAACCCTACAACTCGACTGCCCCTGATCATCACACACACCTGTTTAGTGAACACGACAAAGTCCCTCAATGTTCAACTCACCAAGTGTCTCCGAGTCTTAAGAGTCTCGGGGAATAGAGAGGGGGGGGGGTCTGTAGTTGACAGAGGACTGTCCCGCCCCGCCAGCAGACGCCTGTCTATGCTCTGCTTCTGCGTCCTGTTCTCTCTCTATCGATCTCTCTCCGAGTAATATTGGGAAACCTGGTAGCTAACTCCGCCCACAAGTAGATAGCCTCCGGCACTCTACCAAGCCACTCCTTAAATGTCGGCATGTTTGAAGGCTACCCGGCTCAATTATAAGATTAGCGAGAGCCAGGTGAGATTGCCCTGGCTGACCTCAGGTCACTTGGTTGTCAATTAACACTTAGAGGGGTGAGATCCAGGCCAGACAAGTTGCGTCTGTCAAATCCTTGTCTGTGACTCATATATCTCCATGTATGTATTAAATAAAATAAACCAAACACCTTTACAGTGTTACAACCACAACCTTGACTGATGGTAGGGGCAATGTCATAAGCAACCAGACAAGCAGCCTTGGCCACATGCAGCCAAGACAAACAAGCCACCAGGACCACAACAGATTGGTAGTAAAATGGTAACCATAAAGGCTAAAAAGAACACAAACACAGGTCCCTACACAGGACACGGTAAAATGCAAGGCACCCAGAGGAAAGTGAATGATTGAGATGGCAAGTGGGGACTCTCAGCTCCCCAGGGCTGCCATCGGGTGTCAAGCGAATGGTGCTAACAACTGGACCTAGGCAATAAACATGTATGTAGCTCACATCAGGATTGCAAACCCTGTTCAAGCAGCTTCTTGTTTTGGGTCATTCTACTTTTCGGATGGTCGTTCCTTCAGTATTCTGTGTGATCTTGTATCCCCAGATTATCCAATACCTCTGTTGAGGTGGGCCAGATTCTGGTCCTGGGTTCTGGTGGGAGCTCAGGTGAGTAGCTCAGGGACCCACCCCAAAATTTCCACATGGAAATAGTGTGGTCACTTCACACGTCGGAGGTTGAGTGTTCGAGGCTCCTAGTGCCCAAGGCGAATGAAATCTATATGCAAAAATCAGCTGAGAGCCAAGAGCAGTTTGTATAGAAAAGATGGACATATCTCTATGACAGGAGTTGGAAAATGTATCAGATTGGGATATCTGACAGAGCAGAGGGAACCAAGGCTGAAGCAGCCACAGTGGGGTGGCCCAAGGAGTGGCATGTGCTCCATCAGGTCTCATGATTATGAATGAACTGCTATGAACATCTCAAATGGAGGAAGATATGGAGACCTCATTTTCAGAAGGACATCGCTGATCTGGAAAAAATGCACCGGGCAACAAAAGTCATTCCAGAGTTGAGTCATCTCTCATATCAGGAACGCTTGAAGGACATCGGACTAACAACACTGCAAACCAGGCATGACAGGGCGGATCTCATTGAAAATTTTGAAATACCGAACAAGTTAGAGGATGTTAATCTATAAAATTTCTTCAAAAGGTCAGATGTAACACAAATAAAGAGCAATGGTTTTAACCTCAACAAACCACAATGTAGGACTGAAAACAGGAGATGCTTTTCACCCACGGGGTTATTAACCCATGGAACCGCCTAGCCGCTGAAGCCGTAAATGCCAAAACTTTGTCAAGTTTTAAATCTACCAAAAGATCATTAACGCAAATGGGAGAACCTTTGATGAGCCGCCGGCTTCCTGTCCTCATCGAGGCCACTAGGATTAGTGGCCCTTAGATAAATCAGGTAAAAACTAAACTCTAGCGAGATTCCAAATGACTTAATAAAGCCTATAGTGGCAGCCTCGATGTTCCTTGTCAAGTTCAATTAAGAAAGGCTTTGTAGAGGCTGGAACTTGAAATTCAGAATGACCAGGAAATCGTACATTTGGGTACTGTAACTGTTCAGTACCTGGCCAGCAGCACTCGTGGACACTGGATACCTAAATGAGGCAACTGTTGAGGGCTGTCAGCACCTGCTTGCCCTGGAATTAAAGCTCAGAAAGCACCACCCTGGTCACCACCCTGGTCACCACCCGGCTAGTGATATGAATGAAACACCAGAAGGAAGTGTATTATTAATGAATAGATGATACAGTATTAATTTTCAATGAGATAATGAAAGCCAAAGATGGTGCAAATATATACTGAGTAAACCATACTGATTTTCTATAACTAGACGAACACTTTCATCAGTAAACGCTGCTACTTTGCAATATTATAAAACAATTTGAATATAC
>WNGS01169217.1:20759417-20771367 GCA_020271785.1 Procambarus virginalis
ACAAGCCTACTGCTTGCTAGGTAAACCATTTCTATCATGCGCGAAATTCGAACTGGTATTTCCGATTGAGAGTCGAGAACGAACGACTGTACTATCTGGATCAATAAACAACACCCCACATACTTCTATATCAAACGAACACAATTCTGCTAAAATATTAATCGCGATTTCCCACACTTACTATTTCACCAGCAACCTCATAATTTGGACTAAAATTTACAACTTAAGAATATACACATTACCTAAAAACACGCCATTGCACAGCAATTGCTTCACAACTATGCAGACTAAGACATAGACACAAATGCGAACGAAGAAACACTTATACGAAGCCCTGATACAGACATTTATCACTGCAGGCGAGGAGTCACAATAACGTGGCTGAAGTATGTTGACCAGACCACCACTAGAAGGTGAAGGACGACGACGTTTCGGTCCGTCCGGACCATTCTCAAGTCGATCTCAAGACAATCGACTTGGAATGGTCCAGGACGGACCGAACGTCGTCTTCCCTTCATTTTCTAGTGCTTGTGGATTGGTCTCCAGCCGTCACTTGCACTCTCCAGCCGTCACTTGCACCTCTCCAGCCGTCACTTGACCTCTCCAGCCGCCACTTGACCTCTCCAGCCGCCACTTGACCTCCAGCCGCCACTTGCACTCTCCAGCCGCCACTTGACCTCTCCAGCCGCCACTTGCACTCTCCAGCCGCCACTTGCACTCTCCAGCCGTCACTTGCACTCTCCAGCCGTCACTTGACTCTCCAGCCACTCACTTGACCTCTCAGCCGTCACTTGCACTCTCCAGCCGCCACTTGCACTCTCCAGCCGTCACTTGACTCTCCAGCCGCCACTTGCACTCTCCAGCCGCCACTTGCACTCTCCAGCCGCCACTTGCACTCTCAGCCGTCACTTGCACTCTCCAGCCGCCACTTGCACTCTCCAGCGCCACTTGCACTCTCCAGCCGCCACTTGCACTCTCCAGCCGTCACTTGCACTCTCCAGCCGCCACTTGCACTCTCCAGCCGCCACTTGCACTCTCCAGCCGCCACTTGCACTCTCCAGCCGCCACTTGCACTCTCCAGCCGTCACTTGCACTCTCCAGCCGTCACTGCACTCTCCAGCCGCCACTTGCACTCTCCAGCCGTCACTTGCACTCTCCAGCCGTCACTTGCACTCTCCAGCCGTCACTTGCACTCTCCAGCCGTCACTTGCACTCTCCAGGCCGCCACTTGCACTCTCCAGCCGCCACTTGCACTCTCCAGCCGCCACTTGCACTCTCCAGCCGTCACTTGACCTCTCCAGCCGCCACTTGCACTCTCCAGCCGCCACTTGCACTCTCCAGCCGTCACTTGACCTCTCCAGCCGTCACTTGCACTCTCCAGCCGTCACTTGCACTCTCCAGCCGTCACTTGCACTCTCCAGCCGTCACTTGCACTCTCCAGCCGTCACTTGCACTCTCCAGCCGCACTTGCACTCTCCAGCCGCCACTTGCACCTCTCCCCCGCCACTTGCACTCTCCAGCCGTCACTTGCACTCTCCAGCCGCGTCACTTGCACTCTCCAGCCGCCACTTGCACTCTCCAGCCGCCACTTGCACTCTCCAGCCGCCACTTGCACTCTCCAGCACCCGCCACTTGCACTCTCCAGCCGCCACTTGCACTCTCCAGCCGCCACTTGCACTCTCCAGCCGTCACTTGCACTCTCCAGCCGTCACTTGCACTCTCCAGCCGCCACTTGCACTCTCCAGCCGCCACTTGCACTCTCCAGCCGCCACTTGCACTCTCCAGCCGCCACTTGCACTCTCCAGCGTCACTTGCACTCTCCAGCCGCCACTTGCACTCTCCAGCCGTCACTTGCACTCTCCAGCCGTCACTTGCACTCTCCAGCCGTCACTTGCACTCTCCCCAGCAGCCAAAACCACCAAATGAAACTACAGCGTATAGGGGAGTGAGCACTAAGATGGGTCTTCAACACACTGGCAGACTACATCACCGATGACACCGCCATTAAAGAGGAAATATACAAGCACACAATACATACTGGGAAAAGCCTAGCCAACAAAAACACAGACAACACCTTCCTCCATAATACACTTACCACACCGAGAAAGACACACGATCTATTCAACACAACATGCCGCACCTTTACAACCCCCATACATATAATAGAAATATAAACAATAAAAGAATTAAAACAATTTTGCCCATTTATCAAGCCAGCTGGGTTAAGCCCTGGCTCTATCTCTCAAACTATGATGTTTCCTCTCACCCACTTATCAATCATTCCTCTGGGGGGTATTTCTTGGTTTTATCTGTTCTTGTCCAGGTCACTGTCTTGAGCTCGGACCTCCGCACCTTACACAGGTCTCCTGTGATTCAAGCCTCCTTCAATGCAGGTGGAGAAGCAATGCAACAGGTTGCATTGCTTCTCCACCTTTGCTAGGCTCTCTTGCATGAAGGACGGGCTCCCAGCGGACCTCCATTGCACATCCTTTTGCAAGGCGCGGAAATTAGGTTCAGGAACTGTATGGTGATCTTGTGTTCTCCGTCAACTTTACTCCTGTTTAAGTTACCCATTTATTTTCACAGTTGCAATTTCCCCATATGTAAACTATCCTGGTCTTAACCTGTCTACTTTCTCGGCCATTATTTCCGTAATTTGTTAACGCGTAAATTTTGCTTACTGAGCCAGTACGATTAACTTGTAATTGTCTCATTTAAATTGTCATGCAGTCAAATCATTAGCCTCAATATGTTCCCTTGGAAATTGTTCACATTATAAAAATAGAACCAAAAATTGTCATTGTGCAAATTAAGCAATCCCTACACTTTAAATAAATAAATAAATAAATGTTTATTCAAGTAAGGTACATACATACAAGAGATTTTACAAAATTTGATGGATTTATAGATAGAGCTGGGTACATACAATGCCTAAAGCCACTATTACGCAAAGCGTTTCGGGCAGGAAAATCATTCAAAACTAAAACTTAATACTAAGTTTAATAAAATTTACTGTACCAACAAGAAGTTTTCTCTTTCCAGAAAAGGGAAGTTCTCCTAAGGTTTCAAAATGTCATGAAAATCGTTAATTGAAAGTTTCCTCTCCTAACCTAACAGCCTAAGCCAGAGGACGCAGACCAGAAAACGGGACAGTATGTCACCTTCGTGAGCCGATTTCATTTCAAATTATGTCCATTTTTAGGAGTACGCATAGCAACAAAAAGCGACGTAATTTGTAATTGTCACGGGTTGCACATGCAGCCGAGGCGAGGCGGTGATTATGACACAAACAGCAGTGGCTGAAATATTCACAAGCCGCTGCAGAGGATAGAGGGCTCACCATAGCCCGTGCTACTTGCCCCCCTCCTGTGCCAGGTAAGTCCACTACGGGCTCACCATAGCCCGTGCTACTTGCCCCGCTCCTGTGCCAGGTAAGTCCACTACGGGCTCACCATAGCCCGTGCTACTTGCCCCGTTCCTGTGCCAGGTAAGTCCACTACGGGCTCACCATAGCCCGTGCTACTTGCCCCGCTCCTGTGCCAGGTAAGTCCACTACGGGCTCACCATAGCCCGTGCTACTTGCCCCGCTCCTGTGCCAGGTAAGTCCACTACGGGCTCACCATAGCCCGTGCTACTTGCCCCGCTCCTGTGCCAGGTAAGTCCACTACGGGCTCACCATAGCCCGTGCTACTTGCCCCGCTCCTGTGCCAGGTAAGTCCACTACGGGCTCACCATAGCCCGTGCTACTTGGAACTTGTTCCGAGTAGCTGAATCTATAACAACAAGAGGATAGAGTCTATGGCTAACACGATCTGTTCAGACTTCTGGTGTACATATTCCTTCGGGAACCTGTACAAAAGTTGATTGACAGTTGAGAGGCGGGACCAAGGAGCCGAAGCTCAACCTCCGCAAGCACAACTAGACGAGTACTTACCTGTAAAGTGGACAGGAGAGCCGTGAAGGAGGAGGACCGGCGTCAGGTGTACTAATGACAGGTGGTCCCTGGGGCCTGACCTGCTGGGACCGCCGGCCGCGGGTGAGCATGTGCCGCTAACTAGCAAACTCTCGCTTCATGCAGGTCGGCGTTCAATCCCCGACCATCCAACTGGTTGTTCACCATTCCTTCCCTCTGTCCTTTCCCAACTCCATATCCTTATAACCCTTCACCCCGTCCCATCCCAAATCCTAATCCTGATCCCTTCCAAGTGCTATATAGTCGTAATGACTTTACGCTTTCCCCCAGATAATGCAATTCCTGGATAACCAGCAATTAGCGCTGGGAATTATAGGGATGCAAATGTTGTCCTAACATGTGCTTGTTCTGGTGCAGTGTGCCGTTCTGGAGGGGATTATTAGGTCAAGTGGTTGACCTGGTGTCACGGGAGACATCTCCCGTCTCGCAGAATGCAGTCGCACCTCCACAGATATCCAGTATCATCTATGGATACTGGTAATGGCTCAAAAGGGCCACCACTTACGGGCTATTCATGCCCGTGCCACCTCTTGGGTGGCTTAATCTTTATCAATCAATCACCTGGTGTCCCCACTCACTCTCCAATGTCAACTCTCGCCTAGAGCAAAAGGGTAAATGCTGACTTCATCCTCATTTACAGTATGAATACGGCCTGCGAAAGTAAGACCTATCGATCCATTTCACATGGTAAATAATTAATTATAACGTAAATAAATCAAAATAAATATTAAAACTACGCTAAGCCGGGGAGACTGTAGCACCATCAGCTTCGCTCGATAACAAAGCCGCTAAATATCAGTTAGGTGGTATGATAGTATGAATATCATAATTTTAGTTGCAACATTATCTCTCTCCTTCACCTCCAAATTCTGAAAATGTCTTTGTGGCTCATTAATATTCAGTTTCCATCTGTTCGAGCTGCTGCACCGTGTTAAATAGTCGGTCCTTGTCTGGCCTCTCAATTCCCTAAGAATGTGTACGTAGTAACCATGTCAGCGCTTCTCTCTTCCAGCAACGTGATATTTCATATCTATAGTTATTATTCGTAACTCATACCTTACAACTATTGTCTTGTTTGACTAAATATGGATTTAGGCTTCAATCACACATTGCAGGGTTGGTTCAAATTCTTTACACATATTTCACAAGGCAGATTTTATGTTGGCCATCCTAGCATATGTGGCTGATTATATCCTTTTGATGAAGATTTTAGGCTACAGTCTCAGTATAACAACCCCCCCCCCCCCACCCAAAAGATATTCTCTACCTGGTTCTTGAAGGATTTCATACCCACTTGGAACCTTGTCTAGTCTTGCTCCCTGCACCTAGTTTGGTTACTTTGCTATTACTTGAATTAAAGTCCAGTAACCATTAAATGTTGAACCATTCTTTCAGTTTATGTTGGTCTCTTGCAGCATTTATACCTTCATTCATGATTCTTGCACCAGTAAACATTGAAAGGATTCCTTCTTGAAGATATTTTACGTCTTTTAGAAAAGATAGGTCAAGTACTGTCCTCCCTGTTACATCTCATCCTTCACAGTGACTAGCTAACTCCTGTTGCTTAGGTACTTCCTTATGCCTTCCTTAGGTACTTCCTTTCTCAAGCTCTATCTATAAATTGATCAATTTATGTAAAATCTCTTGTATGTATGTACCTTACCTGAATAAACATTTATTTATTTATTTATTTTAATCACTGGATCTTCTTACTCCTCACTCCGGCCTCCTTCTCCAACCTCTTTTGGTGTACTGTATCAAACACTTTCGAACAATAAAAAAGTCTGATCACCCTTCTTTGCTTTGATTAATTTGTCACGTGGTCATAGGTGACCAGGTGACAGGCAACTAAATTTGTGAAGCAAAGATTTACCATCCCTAAACCCATTTTCTCAAGCCTCTCCATCACCTTGCAGGGAACGCAATTAGGGACACTGGCCAGTAATCAAGTGCTTCTTTGCATATTGTATACATACTAAGGGAGTACCCAGCAGTACCCAGGACAGCCAGCCTCTTTTCCCCTGTCTAATCTTGTCTTGACATTTCCATTTTTATATAACAGTGTATGTATATATATATAATATATATATATATATATTATATATATATATATATATATATATATATATATATATATATATATATATATATATATATATATATATATATATATTATATATATAATCTCATATATATATATATATATATATATATATATATATATATATATATATATATATATATAAAGCTGCTCTGGGTCTCTTCCCCTCAGAAAATATATTAAAAAGCACTGAAACAATTATATGGGTCTCTCGGAAAATATATTATGATCACTGAAACCTCTATGGGAAACGCGCCAAATATTTCACACTTGACTCCATGAAACTGCATGGGAGTCTATAAATGCTAAGATTTCTTAAAGTATTTAACTTAGGCTGACCCCAACCAGCCTGTGTCTGGTCTGTACCCCAGACCCTGCAAAGTTGGGTGAGGTAAGGTCCAAGCATTGGCCTACAACCTTGGACACTTGGGACAGTCTCTTTATGGGTATACGTTGGTACCACTTAGTCATAGATCACCTATTTCTAGAGACTTATTATACACCATAAAATCTGGCAAGCATAGCACGTCTGTTCCCTCTTTTAGTATCCATGGTACTAAACATCCTGGTAGATGCTTCTATGGAAGGAAACATGCAGTTTATCACACTGGTGCAGACCCCACTCTGGGCACTCAATCCATTCACATCAGTGGGACCTACAATGGATAGTCGATGACTCAAACATGAATCTTATCTCAGTGTTTTTTTTATATCACACTGACCTAGCAAGCAAGAGAGGGGGGGGGGGTAACAGTAGCCACCAGCATCTCCTGAGAATGGTGTACAGGTGCCCCAAGACCAATATCAGGGTTACTGAGAAGTTAAGCCAAAACATTCTTAACAAGAAAAAAAATTGGAGTATAGTATTTTAAAGTCCAAAAATGTATAAAATTTTTAATGGTTCCAGAACTAATTACCTTCCCCTGGATTTTCAAAGTTCATTTGTAAATTGATTACTACTGTATTTTAAATTGCACCATATTCTGACTGTACATTTAATGAGCGGGACATTCATAACAGAAGCCAAATTTTTGCTCTGTTTTTTAGCACTAAATTTTATTTCGTATAAACAATAAGTATCATAATATACAAGTATTACCTGAAGTTATTATATGTATAATACTACATAAGATGGAAAATAAAAAAAATATACATACATAAAATATTTAATTGTATTCTGCATACCACCTTATTTCCACAAGCCATCATGACTAGGCGAGACGTAGCAGGTGCAGTCTAGGATACTCAAATCAAACTAAAAAAAAACTTGTGTTCGTATAAATAAGAACTGGTGATTACAATTGCCTGAAACACAATATACAACAATGAACATTGTGAACACAAACAATCAGTGTCGTTCACACTGGCCTGCGAGGTATACTGCACTAAGAATGCAAATTACCTCAATCTTAAAATCACTTGAAGTACATACTTCAAAATGATTCCCATCACTAAAAAAGACTCAAAATTATAAATTCAGTTGTTCTGCATGATTAGCTTTGTGACAAAGAATCCCTAATACAGTACTATACATAGATGGTATTCTTGAAAATGCACATTTATTTCTAATTAAATACTGTTTAATTTTGTTGATTTATTAAGTGTATTTGAACTTGTTGCCATAGGGCTACATTACACAATTTCAGTAACCAAAGTAATGAAGGCATTCCAATAATCTTTAAAATACTAACAGGGTGGATGTTCCTCAGTAATGAAGAATGTATATAATGTGTCCCCTAAAAGGATTACATTTAAACCTAACATGTACAAGACTGATGTACAAGTAAACAAATCCACAAGGGCCATGACATGGATTCGAACCTGCGTCCGGGAGCATCCCAGACGCTGCCTTAAACTGGCTCTGGTTCGAATCCTCGTCACGGCCCTTGTCGATTTGTTCATTTGATGCATCACGCTATTGTAATTTGTGTGTGTGATGTACAAGTAAATTGGCAACACAATATAGTTTGTGAGCATGTTCTAAGCTGAACATAATGAATGGTGCATTGGAAGAAGAAATTATACGTGGCAAGAACCTTCACGATTCAAATACTTCCTGGCACTTATTAGCAGCATTTACTGACGGATAAAACACCTATGAAGCAGATTAAGAGCAAATCTGGAACCTGGTAACAGGATATAGTGAAGGAAACTTTATTAAGCATAATGAAGAGCTCATTAAGAGAGCTTATGTAGTACAAGTACTGTACTATGATCAAGCTATAACTGGACTGCCACTTCGATACTTTAGAACACAAAGGATTTACAACATTGCACTATTTATCACATACAATTGAATGATTGAGACAAATAATGGCTAACAAGGAAAATAATAATGAGAGTTTAAATTACTTAAAACACTTCCTCCCTTGTATAACCCAGCTACAGCAACTTTATGTACAAAATTTACATTTAATTTCTCTTCTTATTGCAAGGAATAAGTTGCACCATGTGGCAGTATACAGCATATCAATCAAGCAAGTTTTCAGCAAATTTTTCAACTGCTGTCAAATCTTTGGCACTTTATGGTGTACAGTTCATAACATTTTTGGTTAAAATTCTGCATTTGCCACCCCACTTCACATGGGGAGGGAGGACAAGACACATACATGTTTATGGTAATCATGCAGGGATACCAAAATAGGATACAGAAAAACAACTTTACAAAGAGACCGCAAAAGTAATTTGTCTCGTTGAAAAAATCACAATGAAGGCAGCAGAATTATATATGGATAAGTTATTTCATACGCTGCAAACTAAATATCATGCATATAGTGAGAAGACCTTTGGATACTGGTTTGTGATTCCATCTTGGCATCCCTAGGGACAGACAAGGAATCCACAAAGGATTCACATATACAGTAGCAGCAAAATGACTTGATGAACTGCCAAAATGTTAGTAATGAGAACAATAAGAGAACAATACTTTTCTTTGTTAAAAAAAAGTACCTAGTCACTGTGGCCAAGAGAATGAGTATGCATACAATAACTCAAATGCAGTGTGTATCAGCATTTTGTCTTATGCAGAGCACATTTACATTACAGGTACAGTATTTGGAAAAGTGCAATCATTTGGATTGATAAATAAAATGAAACGTAATTAAAATTTTACGCTACAAGCCTCAAGTAAACACCTAGTAATTCTAATTCTTAAGATAATAAATGTTGGAGGAAGCAAATGGACAAGCCAAGCAAAACAATACATAAATGAGGATACCAGATTAATTAGATAGTTGTCCAAAGATAACTATATCCAAGTTATAAGGCCTGGTCGAGGACCGGGCCGCGGGGACACTAAGCCCCGAAATCATCTCAAGATAACCTCAAGATCTCAAGAAAGAAGGCACCAAGCCGGGAAGACTATGTGGCACCGTCTCTATTGCTAGATATTCAAAACATGCTAATATCACTCGGAATGCCAGTACAAAAACAAAGGACACAAGGCAAGTGACATCAAAGGATACCAGATAAACAACATTATATAATAACTAGGGCAAGTCCTAAGCATAATGGCAACCCTTAAATAGTTTGTTCAAGGCCCTAAAATGATATGGATAGGTAGGTGTCACACTATAAAACTTTAGTCAATAATAACTACTTAATCTTTGTATATAATTCAGCATATTTTATCATGAGCATATTTCAAACTTCACTCAACATCACCAAAAATAATAGTTCTCAATCACACACTCAAATTCAAGGTTTCACTCAGCAACAAAGAAGAACTGCATGAATAAACTATGAGAAGTTGATGTATAGTTTTTTTTATATATTTCAGTGTTGTAGATGTTTTTATAAAAAAACATTCATAATTTAATTCAGCATTTTTGGAGGGAAATTGGGGGAACTCTATACAGTTTCTACTATTTGTTCTCATCTTCTATGGCAACTCTTCACTTATCTCCTTACAATACTGTATTCCAGTTCTACACTATTTGATAACATTACTCATTTGTGGTCAAGAGATCAATACTGATTATGACGGATCGTTTATAATTATTCAAAAAACGGTCTTAAAACTAGTTTCAGATCAGATTGGCTCATGCTATAAGCACATGATTTAATTCATGTTGTATCACTACTTTTAATCACTATACAGTATTTGGCTATATAATGTCACCATCTTAATTATTTTTCATCAACTTCTTTGCATATAAGTTACTACAAATCCAATACTGATTATAACATGTTAGATACTTTACATACACCGCAACATTTTCACATTAGTGTTAATATTACCAAGATTATCGTGAGTTCCCCTTTAGCTATTTCTTGCATTTAGTCTTTTCATCAGAATACCAGACAGCATGCATTTAATGACATCAGGTATAAACAGTCCTCTAATTCTTCCACTGGCTAAGTGTAAATCAACACAAATGCATCTATGTGGAAGAAAACAGCTTCCGATAAATAATTTTGGTGACAACGTAACAATAAAGTCGTAGAGCTGCATAATAGTGGTAACCTAACCTTTAGTACAGATTTACAACTTCAGCTTGACTCCCAACAGACACAGTCAACCAGAGGGAAATGCTCAAAGGCTCAACAGGACCGTTGGGCCTATAACTCAAGGATGAAAGACTCCATGTGTCTCCTATCCTCTAGCTTTGGGGAGCCGGTCGGCCAAGCAGACAGCACACTGGACTTGTGATCCTGTGGTCCTGGGTTCGATCCTGGCGCCGGCGAGAAACAATGAGTAGAGTTTCTTCACCATATGCTCCTGTTTCCTAGCAGTAAAATAGGTACCTGGGTGTTAGTCAGCTGTCACGGGCTGCTTCCTGGGGGTGGAGGCCTGGTCGAAGACCGGGCCGCGGGGACACTAAAGCCCCGAAATCATCTCAAGATAACCTCAAGATAGCTAGGAATGGGACTTTGTAAGCCACATTCAGCTGCCCTACATGTTATTGGAGTACATAACTCCGCCACATAAGTAGCACCCCAGTGGCCTCTACCTTACCCATTAGAGATTTTGTTCTCAAGAGTTCATCATAAGACCATTCTTGTGGGATATAGCCCAAAACACCATTCAAAATATTAAATGTGTTTATAATAAAAGGTGTGGAATATACAAAAATGATAACAAATTCAGTACCATTATACTTAAGTAAAAGGCTACTGGACAAATCAAATTATGTCAACTGAGAGAGAAACCACATTTCATGTTAAGCAAGGGAATAATCTACAAATTTTGAAGAACAAATTATTATACATTCAAACTAAAACAAAAATCAGGACACATTTGCAGGCGATGAGTCACAATAACGTGGCTAAAGTATGTTGACCAGACCACACACTAGAAGGGGAAGGGACGACGACGTTTCAGTCCGTCCTGGACCATTCTCAAGTCGATTGTGAGAATGTGTGAAAATCGACTTGAGAATGGTCCAGGACGGACCGAAACGTCGTCGTCCCTTCACCTTCTATTGTGTGGTCTGGTCACATCAGGAACATTCATACTTTTTGTCCTACTTAAAACCAGGATGCTAACATTTCTCAATGAAACTCTCCCAGTCAAACATGTCGTGTAATACCATACACAATCAAACCAAAGTATAGTACCAGTGCAGTATTATTAGCCTAGTTTTCTAATAATGCTGCAGCAACAATTTTTTTTGTCCACATATATAATTAGTGCACAAAAAATTAAGTAATCTTATATCGATCTTTATTATAAAAATGATATAATGTATATTGGGTGGTTTTAGATATACTGAATGAGGGAAGAAGTCTTAAATGCAGACATGACAACAAACACTACAATTTGACTTCTTTCAATGGTAATCAAGACATGAAACAAACTCTTAATATACAAATCCCACAAGGAATCCTTGCAAATTAATTACCGTACTGGACACTATGATATATATGTATCTTGT
>WNGS01169217.1:20772597-20797292 GCA_020271785.1 Procambarus virginalis
TGGAGAAGTGAGTGGACAATATAGACACATGATGGCTCCTGCTAAAGCCACACTTCCTGTGGAGTCACTGGAATTGATCCATTGATAAAGATTAAGCCACCCAAGAGGTGGCACGGGCATGAATAGCCCGTAATCACTGGAATCCTAGGTTGTGCCACTTATACCATGTCCTGGTCCAGCGGTAAGGCGCGGTGTGCGAACCTTTCAATAGAGGTAAAAAGATTCAAATCCTCGGCATTACTCTAACTTATTTACTCATTGATATAACATGTTAGCGTGATTTCCTTTTACGAATAAATTATGACGGGGCCTAGCGGCTGAGTGGACAGCGCTCGGGGTTCGTAGTTCTAAGGGTCCGAGTTCGATCCCCAGCGGAGGCGGAAACAAATGGGTATGGTTTCTTTCACCCTGGTGTCTCTGTTCACCTAGCAGTAAATAGGTACCTGGGAGTTAGACAGCTGCTACAGGCGGCTTCCTGGGAATGTGTGTGTGAAAATTAGGATTAAAGACTTGCCTGAAACGCTTTGCATGCTAGTGGCTATACAAGAATGCAAGAGCTCTTGTATATATATAAAATAAATAAATAAAAAAATAAATTATAATTCAAATTAGTATCATAGTCATACCTAAAAATAAAGAAAGAAAACGTTGAAAGAAACTTTAATGATAAACTATATTATTTGTGCACATTACATACGTTTGGTATTTACCTGAATTTACATGAGCCACTAACACTAGCGTCCTCAACGGTGACAGGAAGCCGGCAACAAAATTATTCGCACACCCTCCCTCAGTATGTGGAGTGCGAAAAGATACGTGAATTCAGAGACAATTCTATAACCAATGTTTCAAAGATGTATAAATATTTCATTCAAAATGATCTGCTACCAGAAATTTTAGCCAAATATCCCCAGTTTGCTAACTGTAGGTAGTAACTGAGTGATTGTAACCTATCCACCGCTGCCCACTGGATATGGGGCGGTGTAACCTATCCACCGCTGCCCACTGGATGGGGAGCTGTGTAACCTATCCACCGCTGCCCACTGGATGGGGGGCGGTGTAACCTATCCACCGCTGCCCACTGGATATGGGGCGGTGTAACCTATCCACCGCTGCCCACTGGATGGGGAGCTGTGTAACCTATCCACCGCTGCCCACTGGATGGGGGGCGGTGTAACCTATCCACCGCTGCCCACTGGATGGGGGGCGGTGTAACCTATCCACCGCTGCCCACTGGATGGGGGGCTGTGTAACCTATCCACCGCTGCCCACTGGATGGGGGGCGGTGTAACCTATCCACCGCTGCCCACTGGATGGGGGGCTGTGTAACCTATCCACCGCTGCCCACTGGATGGGGGGCTGTGTAACCTATCCACCGCTGCCCACTGGATGGGGGGCGGTGTAACCTATCCACCGCTGCCCACTGGATGGGGGGCGGTGTAACCTATCCACCGCTGCCCACTGGATATGGGGCGGTGTAACCTATCCACCGCTGCCCACTGGATGGGGGCGGTGTAACCTATCCACCGCTGCCCACTGGATGGGGGGGCGGTGTAACCTATCCACCGCTGCCCACTGGATATGGGGCGGTGTAACCTATCCACCGCTGCCCACTGGATGGGGGGCGGTGTAACCTATCCACCGCTGCCCACTGGATGGGGGGCGGTGTAACCTATCCACCGCTGCCCACTGGATGGGGGGCGGTGTAACCTATCCACCGCTGCCCACTGGATGGGGGGGGGGCGGTGTAACCTATCCACCGCTGCCCACTGGATGGGGGGCAGCGATGGACAACCCTAACAAGAGAAATATTGAACAAAAATACATGCATAATAGACAAAACCCAAGATGCAAGAAGATTACAAATTCTTGAAGCAATCCACATAAGAACAGAACAACCTACCATGAACACCCAAATCACGGAACTATTTACTCTACCCACAATGAGAGTAAGGACAAGACCAGAACATAACGATGCCAACACAGAAGACAATGTTCAACATAACAGGCCAATTACACTGGATTAATCTTTGTATGTAGATGCCAGCTGCCTCGTATGGGCCATAGGCCTTCTGCGGTTACCTCTATTCTTATCTTCTTATGTTTCACCCCACATTTATCCCTTATGTATCCCCTATGTTTTCACCTTTATTGTCTTATCACCTGACCCAGTGCGGGTATAAAATCAACCATATATATATATATATATATATATATATATATATATATATATATATATTATATATATGAGGTGATAGCCGAAGCTATTTGAACCACCTCACCGCCGGCACTCGGATGGTTATCTTGGGCATAGCATTTTACCAAATCACCTCATTCTTTGGGGCACACGTGAGGAACACAAATGCGAACAAGCCTGAATGGTCCCCAGGACTATATGCGAATGAAAACTCACACCCCAGAAGTGACTCGAACCCATACTCCCAGGAGCAACGCAACTGGTATGTACAAGACGCCTTAAACCACTTGACCATCACGACCGGACATTATATATATATATATATATATATATATATATATATATATATATATATATATATATATATATATATATATATATATATATATATATATATATATATATATATATATATATATATAAACAGGCAACAAGCCCCACAACAAGCCTACTGCTTGCTAGGTAAACCCATTTCTATCATGCGCGAAATTCGAACCTGGTATTTCCGATTGAGAGTCGAGAACGAACCCGACTGTACTATCTGGATCAATAAACTAACACCCACATACTTCTATATCAAACGTGACACAATTCTGCTAAAATATTAATCGCGATTTCCCACACTTACTATTTCACCAGCAACCTCATAATTTGGACTAAAACTTTACAACTTAAGAATATACACATTACCTGAAAACACGCCATTGCACAGCAATTGCTTCAACAACTATGCAGACTAAGACATAGACACAAATGCGAACGAAGAAACACTTATACGAAGCTATAACATCTACTACGGGCTCACCATAGCCCGTGCTACTTGGAACTTCTTGTTGCAGGTAGCGAATCTTTAACAACAACCCTAATACAGACATTTATCACTTGCAGGCGAGGAGTCACAACGTGGCTGAAGTATGTTGACCAGACCACACACTAGAAGGTGAAGGGACGACGACGTTTCGGTCCGTCCTGGACCATTCTCAAGTCGATCTCAAGACAATCGACTTGAGAATGGTCCAGGACGGAGCGAAACGTTGTCTTCCCTTCATTTTCTAGTGTGTGGTCTGGTCAACATTCATCACTTGCACTCGCCAGCCGTCACTTGCACTCTCCAGCCGCCACTTGCACTCTCCAGCCGCCACTTGACCTCTCCAGCCGCCACTTGCACTCTCCAGCCGCCACTTGCACTCTCCAGCCGTCACTTGCACTCTCCAGCCGCCACTTGCACTCGCCAGCCGTCACTTGCACTCTCCAGCCGCCACTTGCACTCTCCAGCCGCCACTTGACCTCTCCAGCCGCCACTTGCACTCTCCAGCCGCCACTTGCACTCTCCAGCCGTCACTTGCACTCTCCAGCCGTCACTTGCACTCTCCAGCCGTCACTTGCACTCTCCAGCCGCCACTTGCACTCTCCAGCCGTCACTTGACCTCTCCAGCCGCCACTTGCACTCTCCAGCCGCCACTTGCACTCTCCAGCCGCCACTTGCACTCTCCAGCCGCCACTTGCACTCTCCAGCCGCCACTTGCACTCTCCAGCCGCCACTTGCACTCTCCAGCCGCCACTTGCACTCTCCAGCCGTCACTTGCACTCTCCAGCCGTCACTTGCACTCTCCAGCCGTCACTTGCACTCTCCAGCCGCCACTTGCACTCTCCAGCCGCCACTTGCACTCTCCAGCCGCCACTTGCACTCTCCAGCCGCCACTTGCACTCTCCAGCCGCCACTTGCACTCTCCAGCCGCCACTTGCACTCTCCAGCCGCCACTTGCACTCTCCAGCCGCCACTTGCACTCTCCAGCCGCCACTTGCACTCTCCAGCCGCCACTTGCACTCTCCAGCCGTCACTTGCACTCTCCAGCCGCCACTTGCACTCTCCAGCCGCCACTTGACCTCTCCAGCCGCCACTTGCACTCTCCAGCCGCCACTTGCACTCTCCAGCCGTCACTTGCACTCTCCAGCCGTCACTTGCACTCTCCAGCCGCCACTTGCACTCTCCAGCCGCCACTTGCACTCTCCAGCCGTCACTTGCACTCTCCAGCCGCCACTTGCACTCTCCAGCCGTCACTTGCACTCTCCAGGCGTCACTTGCACTCTCCAGCCGCCACTTGCACTCTCCAGCCGCCACTTGCACTCTCCAGCGTCACTTGACCTCTCCAGCCGCCACTTGCACTCTCCAGCCGCCACTTGCACTCTCCAGCCGTCACTTGACCTCTCCAGCCGCCACTTGCACTCTCCAGCCGTCACTTGCACTCTCCAGGCGTCACTTGCACTCTCCAGCCGCCACTTGCACTCTCCAGCCGTCACTTGCACTCTCCAGCCGCCACTTGCACTCTCCAGCCGCCACTTGCACTCTCCAGCCGCCACTTGCACTCTCCAGCCGTCACTTTCACTCTCCAGGCGTCACTTGCACTCTCCAGCCGCCACTTGCACTCTCCAGCCGCCACTTGCACTCTCCAGCCGCCACTTGCACTCTCCAGCCGCCACTTGCACTCTCCAGGCGTCACTTGCACTCTCCAGCCGCCACTTGCACTCTCCAGCCGCCACTTGCACTCTCCAGGCGTCACTTGCACTCTCCAGCCGCCACTTGCACTCTCCAGCCGCCACTTGCACTCTCCAGCCGCCACTTGCACTCTCCAGCCGCCACTTGCACTCTCCAGCCGCCACTTGCACTCTCCAGGCGTCACTTGCACTCTCCAGCCGCCACTTGCACTCTCCAGCCGTCACTTGCACTCTCCAGCCGTCACTTGCACTCTCCAGGCGTCACTTGCACTCTCCCCAGCAGCCAAAACACACCAAATGAAACTACAGCGTATAGGGGAGTGAGCACTAAGATGGGTCTTCAACACACTGGCAGACTACATCACCGATGACACCGCCATTAAAGAGGAAATATACAAGCACACAATACATACTGGGAAAAGCCTAGCCAACAAAAACACAGACAACACCTTCCTCCATAATACACTTACCACACCGAGAAAGACACACGATCTATTTCAACACAATACATGCCGCACCTTTACAACCCCCCATACATATAATAGAAATATAAACAATAAAAGAATTAAAACAATTTTGCCCATTTATCAAGCCAGCTGGTTAAGCCCTGGCTCTATCTCTCAAACTATGATGTTTCCTCTCACCCACTTTATCAATCATTCCTCTGGGGGATGTATTTTCTTGGTTTTATCTGTTCTTGTCCAGGTCACTGTCTTGAGCTCGGACNTGACTCTGGCCCCAGGTTCGTAAGTGCTTGCGTAACTGCTTCGTGAATCTGGCCCCAGGTTCGTAGTGCTTGCGTAACTGCTTCGTGAATCTGGCCCCAGGTTCGTAGGTGCTTGCGTAACTGCTTCGTGAATCTGGCCCCGGTTCGTAGGTGCTTGCGTAACTGCTTCGTGAATCTGGCCCCAGGTTCGTAAGTGCTTCGGCGTAACTACCCTCGTGAATCAGGCCCCCGGGTTCGTAAGTACTTGCGTAACTGCTTTTCGTGAATCTGCCCCAGGTTCGTAAGTGCTTGCGTAACTGCTTCGTGACTCTGGCCCCAGGTTCGTAAGTACTGCGTAACTGCTTCGTGACTCTGGCCCCAGGTTCGTAGGTGCTTGCGTAACTGCTTCGTGAATCTGGCCCAGGTTCGTAAGTGCTTGCGTAACTGCTTCGTAAATGTGGCCCCAGGTTCGTAAGTGCTTGCGTAACTGCTTCGTGACTCTGGCCCCAGGTTCGTAAGTGCTTGCGTAATGCTTCGTGAATCTGGCCCCAGGTTCGTAAGTGCTTGCGTAACTGCTTCGTGAATCTGGCCCTAGGTTCGTAAGTGCTTGCGTAACTACTCCGTGAATCAGGCCCCAGGTTCGTAAGTGCTTGCGTAACTGCTTCGTGACTCTGGCCGCTGTGTATCAAACATGGCCACAAGAGCCTCGCACCATGGGGGCTACCTCATCCCCACCATATATATATAAACTGTGCATAGTGCCACGGGCTTACGGCTATTCATGCCCGTGCCACCTCTTGAGTGGCTAATCCTTATCAATCAGTGCCACGGGGGCCTCGCCATAGGGGCCAGGGACCCCGTGACGTAGAAACTAGGAAGGTAGAGAGCGCAGGGTGGAGTGCTGGGCCCTCAGATATTCTGCCCCACGCCAAATACTGCTGTAGTTTACCCAAGGGTAGTTTTTGGGTAACACGGTAGGAACGAGAATAGCGACGAGAGGTCGTGTTGGGGCACATATTAACACGACGGGCTGATTGTTCGTCTCTGAACGCCTTTGGTCGCATACCTTCACAATCCGCACTTATGCGTCCGCGCGGCTCCCCCAAACTCAGCTACCCACTGATGGAATGGTGTTGTCTGGCTTAGTAAACAGGAGCCAGATTCACGAAGCAGTTGCAAGCACTTACGAACTGGGGCCAGATTTACGAAGCAGTTACGCAAGCACTTACGAACCTGGGGCCAGATTTACGAAGCAGTTACGCAAGCACTTACGAACCTGGGGCAACATTGACGAAGCACTTACGCAAGCACTTACGAACTGGGGCCAGATTCACGAAGCAGTTATGCAAGCACTTACGAACCTGGGCCAGATTTACGAAGCAATTACGCAAGCACTTACGAACCTGGGGCAACATTGACGAAGCAGTTATGCAAGCACTTACGAACCTGGGCAACATTGACGAAGCAGTTACGCAAGCACTTACGAACCTGGGGGCCAGATTCACGAAGCAGTTATGCAAGCACTTACGAACCTGGGGCCAGATTCACGAAACTAACAACCTAACCACCTAACTACCTAACCACCACCACTATAACACTTTAACAAAACACGAGAGGGTAAGGTAACCATGAGGAGAAAGCACGAAGCCAATATATCCAACATTTAGAAGATATATGAGACAAGGACCTGGTCGACGATGATTTAAGAAATAGTACCAAAACCACTTGGACCATCGGGGATCGAACACAGAGCTTGCAAAATGCGAGAGAAAACAAGAATATATCCCATGCATCCTCAGAATCTTGTCCAAAGTTGAATTCCTAATTTATAGACACAATCTTCACTTGTGTGTAAGAGCTTCTGTCTCTAAGATCTTCCCGTGTGCAGGAGAGAGCTAGATATTGTGCTCTTGGAGGTTCCTTATGGTTATTTGGGGCTGCAGGACACCAACAGTAACAGTCTGACTGAACAGGAGGGTAGCAATGACTCCTGGCATCATGATGATGTACTAGAACACCTGGCACAGGTCAATATTATTGTGCAGGGAGAGTGCTGTATTGAGCAACATGTGCAGGAATATATAGGCTGGTTAGCGTTTACCACCAGGTTGTGGTGGTGGTGGTGGTGGTGCTGGTGGTGGTGGTGGTGGTGTGGTGGTGGTGGTGGTGGTGCTGGTGGTGGTGGTGGGGTGTGGTGATGCTGGTGGTGCTGGTGGTGGTGGTGGTGGTGGTGGTGGTGCTGGTGGTGGTGGTGGTGGTGGTGGTGGTGGTGCCTGGTGGTGGTGGTGGTGGTGGTGCTGGTGGTGGTGCTGGTGGTGGTGCTGGAAGCGGTGGTGGTGGTGGTGCTGTGTGCTGGGGTGGTGTGGTGGTGGTGCTGGTGGTTAGGGTGGTGGTGGTGGTGGGTGCTGGTGGTGGTGGTGCCTGGTGGTGGTGGTGGGTGGTGGTGCTGTTGGTGGTGGGGTGCTGGTGGTGGTGGTGGTGGTGGTGGTGGTGGTGGTGGTGGTTGTGCTGGTGGGTGGGGGTGGGGGGGTGGTTGGTGGTGGCTGGTGGTGGTGTTGCCTGGTGGTGGTGGTGGTGGGTGGTGGTGGTGCTGGTGGTGGTGGTGGTGGTGGTGGTGGTGGTGGTGGTGGTGGTCCGTCTGTGGGTGTCCCCAGGGGTGTCTGCTCCTTGGCAGGCTGGCCACCCTCACCTTTATTGAACACCACCACCACCACCACCCCAATGCACCACCACCACCCAACATGCACCACCACCACCACCACCACCACCACCACCACCCCAACATGCACCCCACCACCATCTCTACAAGTGGTCCTGTGACCACTACTGCTGCAACCCGTCTTCACACTAGGCTGGTTAAAGCAGCGGCCGTCCTCATCAGTCAGTCCGTCCTGGTGGAGGTGGTGATAGAAGTGGTAAACAAAGACCCAAAGTCCATTCCATCCACCCTCCAAACCCCCGAACTGTTTATGAATGAAAAACAGTTAACACACGACTCACAACTGCTGCCGTCCGAACACTTCCGGAACAAGAACACTTATTTATATATGTTTATATATTTATATATACAATAGTTCTTACATTCTTGTACAACCACCAGCACGCGTAGCGTTCCGGGCAGGTCCTTAATCTTAATTCCTTCGCAATACGAGCTGCCCAATCGTTTAACTAGGTACCCATTCATTACTGGGTGAACAGAGGCTACAGTTAAGGATTGGTGCCCAGTCAATCCTCCCCGGCCAGAATACCAACCCAGGCCAAATCGCTTGCGAAGCGCCGGGCGAGTGTTTTACCACTGCGCCACGGGGACTGCTGAGACCACCCCCCCTCCCTCAGTCCCCACCGGGGGGGGGCGTGGATATCATTCTAATGCTAACACCAAAGGCACTTACGGGCTATTCATGCCCGTGCCACCTCTTGGCTGGCTTAATCTTCACCAATCAACAAAGGTACACATTAAACAGGTAACATTGGCAGCATATGCGATGCTGGAAAAAATTTAAGAACCTAAATAATTACGTTTTCGTGGCACTCTACAAAACATTAGTTTGGCCATATTGGAATATGTGGCACAAGCTTCGAATCCACACCTTGTAGGGCATAAACCTAATGTGGGGGAGAGGAGAGGTGCTAGAGTCAAGAGGCTTAAACTATGAGGACAAGTTAATACACGATGCAACATTTCTCCTCCAAGGGCTCCTAGACGACATTGTCAAGGTTTATTTTTTGTCTTAATAGACATAGACCAGATAAAGCACCTAAATTATTGGGATCGTCTCAAAGCTCTCCAAATGTATATATATATATATATATAATATATATATATATATATAATATATATAGATATATATATATATATATATATATATATATATATATATATAATATATATATATATATGAATGAAAACTCAATTCATTCGCATATAGTCCTGGGGACCATCAGGCTTGTTCGCATATATATATATATATATATATATATATATATATATATATATATATATATATATATATATATATATATATATATTTGAGATTAATAAATATATTATATAATAATTGTTATATAAAGAAGACAATAAAGAATAAAGTAGCTGTCACGACTGTAAGACAAATGACTGGTTGGGTAACAGACCTTTCAAACAAGGGTAGCAATACCACCTATGGTACTGTTGAAGACGCTGGTACTCACTGGGGTGGGACATTGTTGTAAACTAACAACCCCATTCAAAGCTGGAGAAAGTGATGACCTGGAAAGCAAGCAGAGATCCTTACTGCTAGAATACACTCTATAAAACTTCTAAATTATTGGGACCGATTAAAATGCCTAAATATGTATTTTCTAGAGCACAGACGGGAGAGATACATAATAATTTGCACGTGGACAGCAAGGCGGACAGCCCGCCTGGTGTCAGCAAGGCGGACAGCCCGCCTGGTGCCAGCAAGGCGGACAGCCCGCCTGGTGTCAGCAAGGCGGACAGCCCGCCTGGTGTCAGCAAGGCGGACAGCCCGCCTGGTGCCAGCAAGGCGGACAGCCCGCCTGGTGTCAGCAAGGCGGACAGCCCGCCTGGTGTCAGCAAGGCGGACAGCCCGCCTGGTGCCAGCAAGGCGGACAGCCCGCCTGCTGTCATACCTCTCACTGTATTTCCCACTTCTATACTTTCCTTCACCTATGCCTCTCCTTCCTCTCTACTCCCCCTCCCCCCCCAAAAAAAAATCTGGAGAAGGTGCAACACCGAGCAACAAAAGTCATCCCAGAGATAAGTCATCTCTCGTATCAGAAACGGTTGACGGCCACAAGACTAACAACACTACAAACCAGGCATGACAGGGTGAATCTCATTGAAACTTAAAATACTGAACAAGTTAGAGGATGTTGATCCGGATATTTTCTTCAGCAGGTCAGATGTAACACAAATAAGGAGCAGCGGTCTCAAGGTCAACAAGTTACATTGTAGGACTGAGACAGGAGATGCTATTTCATCCACGGGGTTATTAACCCATGGAACCGCCTACCCGTGACGCCGTAACTACCAAAACTGTGTTCAGTTTTAAAATCTACCAATATGTATATATTTTTTACCTGCAAAAGATCACGGAAACTGGGGGTGACCTTTGATAAGCCACCGGCTTCCTGTCCCCCCAGGAAATCAGGTAAACTCAGAATATTTCCGTAAGGCATACGTAAATCTGTATATCTATGTATTTACGTATGTAGGTTAGCTTAGCATTTTAAAAGTACCGAATCACCTTCAGTGGTTGATTGTTCAATAAACCCTTGAACTATATGTTTAACACATCTCTAACCCTGTCCATGGAGGACAGAAGAAAATGTATATATGTTGGTTAGCATTGTAAATGTCCGGCCACGTCTGTGGTAGAAAATAATAATAAAAAAAAACCTCTGCAATTCCTAGAGTTGTCTTCCCCTTATAGTGTGTAGATACTTCCTAGTCTCCTTTCTCCTTATTCCTTCGTCATTATCTTACACTTGATGGGATTAAATTCTAGCAACCATTTGTTTGTCCATTGCTGGATTTCGTTACGGTTCTCCTGTAGCTTTCTGCAGTCCTCCGATTTTATATTTCTCATGGAGTGTTCGTCGTCGACGTGTACGTGTTCACTCTCCCGGGTAAGTCATTGACATCAATAAGGAAGAGCAGTGGTACCCGGACCGACCCTTGGGGGACCCAACTTGTTACATTTCCTCAGCTCCAAACTTTATCTCTCTATGACTGTGACTGTCTTCTGTTGTTTATGTTGTCGCTTGCCCATTATTCCCGCTTGCTTCCCCCATCTTACACACTCGCCGCTCATGACCAAGATAATCAAGGATAATCTAGGAAAAAGCAATCTACCTAAACTCTCTTTCTTGCCTCATTTTATTAACGTCGTCAGAGACCTCGATCAAGTTGGTCAGGCACGACTTTCCCCTTCTAAATCCACGCTCAAATTTTGTTACAAAGTTGATCCTCTCAAAGTTCTCTACTGTTCAAGAGCAGATGCCCGTCTCCACCACTTTACACTGAATCCTTGTCACTGTCAGTGGCGACAGTGTCTCCTGTTTCCAGTCTTAAAAGTAGACTTAAGGAATGGAATATTAAGCTTGCAGTGAAGATAGCCAGAGACCCCTACTACAATGATATAGCAAAGGAAAAGCTAAGTTATGTATTATTTACAGGAGGAAACAGGAAAAGTAAAAAATGCCATGACAGATCAGTCTGCTACCTTGAAGAACTCCACCTGCTTGAGCAAGCCCGTGAGCAAGTGCCTGTAGAGAGGTTACCTCCCTGGGAGGAGGACTCATCAACAAATATTAAACACAGATTCGAGAACCGCCATTGAAACCTTGCAACAAGACCGCATATGTGATAACATACGTCTGATCACAACTGTCCTATCATTAATGCAAACACTCAAACGACAAGGCCGACGGGTCCTTCTCAACTGGGTGCCAAGTCATGTGGGAATTGTAGGAAATGACATTGCAGACGAAGCTGCAAAACTTGCAACTAAGAGAAGAACTGTAGACATTTGCATACCACAGAGTCTGTCACAGATTAAGCGAGTAATTAGAACCAGAGCAATGCAAAAGTTGTACAGTGACCACAACTCAGCTGTTGCAACATCTCGATCTGCGGGTTGGTACAGGAATTCAACCAACTACGAACCACTTATGTTAATGAAGGGGAGCAGTAGGGCAACAGAAGTACACTTACATCGCATCAGGCTTGGATACCCATGTGCATGGGAAATAGGCTTACAGGTTCCGGAAGATGAGAGGAAATGTCAACACTGTGGAGAAATGCCCGACAGACCTCTGGTACACTATCTGACACAGTGCACAGTTACAAACCCATTAAGATTTCAACTTCAATTCAACAGAGCAGAAGAAGTTGTTAAACACATATGGCAACATCTTACTAAAGCGACCATACGAGTAATAAATACTCATACTCCGCCCAAGTAAACTAGAAACAAGCAACACTTAGTGGGCCAGCCAGAGGCTTAGGGCCCGCGCAGGAATATCCCTGAAAAAAAATATTACAAACGAGATGGCAACGAAAAAGTCCAACATGACACCACAAGAAATGAGGCACAAGTATCTTGAGGAAATTTATAAGGAAGCCGGATATGAACTAGATCAAATCTACACTGACGGGTCATCTAATCCTGTCACTGGCAGGGCTGGTTCAGCATACACGGTAACTAGGAATAATGTTCCTGAAAATGAAAATTTGAAAATTCTCTTCAACGCAAGCAACCACCATTGTCTTGGCCTTATCATCCCTAGAAACACTAACTGTTCAGTAATCTGCACTGATTCAAGAGCAGCACTTCAAAGGCTTGGTAAAAAAAAAAAGCAGAAAACCTTGCAATAGTCGCTGATATCAAGAGCTGTGAGGGTACTAATCAACCAGGGAAGAGTCGTCAAATTCCTGTGGATCTCCTCCCATGTTGGAATATGTGGGAATGACCGAGCAGATGTGCTGGCTGCTGGAGACCATATGGAATAATTCATATCCAAGACTCTGCTATAAATTAGAGGTATTATCAGGCAGCATCACTTACAAATTAAGAGGAAATGAGAATAGAAGAACTAGTCAATCTGTACGATGGTACAACATGGTTGCAGCTGGCAATTACAATCATGGCCGAAGAGGAGGAGGATGAGGGAGAGAATCAGTAATAGCGAGAATCCGTCTGGGATACAAATATCCATGGAGATATGGAATGGAAACAACAGTTGAGCAGAGGAGTTGCAGAATCTGTGATGAGTGTGATGGACACCGCCTTGACCTCTGATGTTGATAGAGTTCTCTCTCAGAGTACTTATTGCATCTGTTCTCTTCAACGGGGGTATTCTGCACATCCTGCCATGTCTTCTTCCGCCCACTACCAGACACCACTCCGCCCACCACCACCAGACACCACCCCGCCCACCACCACCAGACACCACCCCGCCCATCACCACCAGACACCACCCCGCCCATCACCACCACCGCCCCGCCCACCACCCCCAGCCACAAGTAAGCCAACAGCAAGGGACCCGCCCGCCCATCTCTGGCTTCCTCTGATCTATAAACCACCCGCTGATCCTCAAGTGTACAATATGTACCATGTGTACCGCTCATGTGTACCGCTCATGTGTACCGAGGTAATAATTACCTGTACAAGCCCACATTCTTCACATTAACATGCTGAAGATCGCGGCCTTAACAGCATCGTGTCTCCAAGAGTCGTTAAGATCACTTTTGACTGTCGTGAAGGCTGCTTTTAGAGAGTTTATACTTGTTACTTAAGTACTTTACGGCTCTTTCGTAGTAATCAGTGAAGTCTGCTTCACTTTTCTTAAGACAACCCTTGGGATAAGCTGACCAAGCTTGGAGTCTACCACAATGATAAAAAGCTTTTCAGACATTAATTAGCTCAAAGAGTACTTCAATAGTTTCTGAAGATAATTTAAGACTGAGAAAGAAGACATAGATGTCTGACATGTATTTCACAGATGCACAGATGTCAATGTCTCACAGGCATTTCTTTCATCCTCAAAGCTTGGAGGAAAGTACCTTGAGTACTCGTCTTAACCTAAGCTGTGGAGATAACTGTTTAGGACTTGCCACCACTTTAAGTATTGTGTCAATAGCTGTCAACAAGGAAAAGCCAGCTAGTCTCATCAGCCAGAAACTGTCAACAAGTTCACAGAATTCCTGTAACTATGCTGTTCCTTTCAGCCGAGATGTTCAAACTGTTATACGCTGAGTACAATATTCTCAACATCAATTTCTAGTCTTCCTGCAGCCAAATTTTGTTGCAATGTGCAGAATGTGAGCTTGTACACTGGTGACTTGTACACTTGTATTGTACAAGTGTCATAATGTAGGCTGATAATTTAGTCATACCCATACCTGACGTCTCTAATTTTGATTTGTTATGGACTGTGATGGTTCACTATTATCACTGTCAGTGCCAAGTAACACACGGATGACTAACCATCCTGCGAGATGGGGACTTGTATTATCACTGCTGCCTTATTCACTCTTGTGTTGATGATATCCTCATAATGCACCCAGAGTCTGTCAGTGCAGACTGCTTATCACAAGTCTCTGTATGACTAACCATCCTGTGTGATGGGGATATTTTAGTATCACGTAGCTAGCTTTTTGACACACTATACTCCCCTTCATATAGTCTAGGGCAGCTGCACAAATACAGCTGTACCTCATGTATTAATACAAAATGAGAGTCTCAGGAGTACTGTGGAACACTTATTTTAGAACACAAATATTTATTTGAACACATTAACACTGTTATTAGGGAGCCTGTCGGCCGAGCGGACAGCACGCTGGCCTTGTGATCCTGTGGTCCCGGGTTCGATCCCAGGCGCCGGCGAGAAACAATGGGCAGAGTTTCTTTCACCCTATGCCCCTGTTACCTAGCAGTAAAATAGGTACCTGGGTGTTAGTCAGCTGTCACGGGCTGCTTCCTGGGGGTGGAGGCCTGGTCGAGGACCGGGCCGCGGGGACACTAAAGCCCCGAAATCATCTCAAGAAGATAACACATAAGATATTCCATCGTGTGAAGCATCAGTGGTGCCACAACACATGTTCTCTGACGTGCTCCACAATACACAATACACTTCCACAATATTTTCACTGACGGCTCTTCCTTTACTTTCCCGCGCATGTTGCGGCTTTCACCATCAACGAGTCACTATATATTTCTTTGTCAACTTTTACTCCACAATCAAAATTCCCTTGAGTGATGATGCTTTACAATATAGTGCACAGTTCTGCAGCCATGATTGTGTCACCTTGCGATACCTTGCGAACTGGGGCCAGATTCACGAAGCAGTTACGCAAGCACTTACGAACCTGGGGCCAGATTCACGAAACAGTTACACAAGCACTTACGAACCTGGGGCCAGATTTACGAAGCAGTTACACAAGCACTTACGAACCTTGGGCCAGATTCACGAAGCAGTTACGCAAGCACTTACGAACCTGGGGCCAGATTCACGAAGCAGTTACGCAAGCACTTACGAACCTGGGGCCAGATTTACGAAGCAGTTACGCAAGCACTTACGAACGTGTACATCTTTCCTCAATCATTTATTAAACAGTTTACAAACATGAAAACTTGCCAATCAACTGTTGTTATTGTTATAAACAGCCTCCTGGTGCTTCGGAGCTCATTAACTGTTTAATAATTGTAAACAAAGCCGCCAAAGATTGAGAAAACATGTACAGGTTCGTAAGTACTTGCCTAACTGGTTCGTGAATCTGACCCCCCAGGTTCGTAAGTGCTTGCGTAACTGCTTCGTGAATCTGGCCCCAGGTTCGTAAGTGCTTGCGTAACTGCTTTGTGAATCTGGCCCCAGGTTCGTAAGTGCTTGCGTAACTGCTTTGTGAATCTGGCCCCAGGTTCGTAAGTGCTTGCGTAACTGCTTTGTGAATCTGGCCCCAGGTTCGTAAGTGCTTGCGTAACTGCTTTGTGAATCTGGCCCCAGGTGACAACGATGTCGTACTCACACTACGAGTGTTAAATGTATGTTTATCTGTGGCAGCGTCACGTTAAACAGTACCCATGTTACTAACACCCACATCACAAAGGCATATTGTTAAAAACGTAAAAGTCACCTTTTCTGCTTTTAGCAATAAGTCTATTGGTTCCATTGAAGGATAACTGTAGTCTTTCCTTTGGACATTTCTTTAAGGGCTTAAAGGAAGAAATACCGTCTACCAGACTGCTGTGGCCAGACTGTGGCAGCCTTACAGTCTCCAAGACTGGGAGGAGTTGTTCGAGTGACAGGTTGACTGGTCTCTGCGGCTCTCAGCCTAGTGCTGTCAACGGCAACTGCATAGCAATATGTTAATACTGTATTAACAGTAAGAGTTAATACGCTTCTTCAGTTCCCGAACTTCCCGCTCTTTTAGTATGCGTCAGGCAATTGCTATTCTTTTTAGCCAGGCCCCCAAAAGAAGGAAATTAACAGCCTTTATAAGGTGGAACAGGGCGGCCAGAGTGCTCAAAAGCAAGCTTGTCCTTCGTCTGGACATCCTAGTTGTCTTTTTGGAATGGAAATTGTCCAGTTGGACACAATTACCATGAGCTCTCTCATGTCCGGTTTTGTATCATTTTTATTTCCCTGTCGTGTAGTGTAGGGACGCCAGCCTCGAGGGTCTCCTCTAGGGAAACGCCTCAAAATATCCCAAACGGCGTCATTTTACGTCAAATATTATTTAAACCAATTTAAACAGCCAATTCTAACCTAAGTTAAGCTAGCCTAACCTAAGCCAGCCTAATCTTACCTAGCCTAACCTAACTTTATCCGAGCCTGAGTTAGTACATACAATGCTTAAAGCCACTATGACGCAAAGCGTTTCGGGCAGGAAAAGGAACTAGCGTCAAGCATTGCTTTGATGAGGAGGATGGGACGGTTGAGGATTGTGATAGGGAAGAGGGAGGGGCTGTAATGGGGAGTGGCTAGGGTAGGGAGTGCCAAGGGTGGGGAGGGGCTAGGGTAGGGAGTGCCAAGGGTGGGGAGGAAGAAGCCGCTGGTCGCCCGACTGACCCGCCGCTGACAGCAGGCTGACGTCAGCAGCGGCCCTTAGCGACACCGCCGCTGCTGCTGCTGCTGCTGCTCCTGTTGATACACGCACGCCCCTCTCCCTTCCGTGCACGCACGCCCCTGTATAAGCGCGCGTTCCCGTACGCCTCCGTACACGCACGCCCCCGTATAAGCGCGTCCCCGTGCACGCTCGTTCCTAGTCGCCTCTCTACACGCACGCCCCTGTATACTGGCGACTCCGTACACGCACATTCCCGTACGCCCCCACCTCACTACCTGCCTATCCCTGACCATAAGAAGTCTAGCCCCTTACGGTAGAGCACACACGGGAGACATCTCCTGTCCACGAGGCTCACCATAGCCCGTGCTTCTTGCCCCGCTCCTGTGCCAGGTAAGTTACGGGCTCACCATAGCCCGTGCTTCTTGGAACTTGTTCCGAGTAGCTGAATCTATAACAACAACAACATACGGTAGAGCATTACGGGCTATTCATGCCCGTGCCACCTCTTGGGTGGCTTAATCTTTATCAATCAATCAATTTAGGTATTGTATGTCCTAGCTCTATCTATAAATCCAATATTATGTTTGTAACCACTCACAGGATGAGTGGCGCTGCCCAATAAACTCGCCCTTCGTGGCAAAACTTAAAAATTTAAAATCTTCTATGTATTTTTACCCGAATTTTTATTTTATTTTGGAAGTAAAGTCTAGCCTACTACCTGTTATTAACTATGCAGACGAGGAGTCACAATAACGTGGCTGAAATATGTTGACCAGACCACACACTAGAAGGTGAAGGGACGACGACGTTTCGGTCCGTCCTGGACCATTCTCAAGTCGATTGTGAACGTCGTCGTCCCTTCACCTTCTAGTGTGNCCCCCGCCCGCTGCTCCCGCCGCCGCCACCCGCGCTAACTGATCCTTACCGTCACCCCACTACACCACTACACCACTACCACCATACTATCACCCCACCGGCACGTGACGTGCACGTCACTGGTTCCGTCACGCACGTGACGCACCTATACGGCCCCCCGACACCTGTTGCGTCGCTACTATACACGTGGCGGGGTCTACACCACGTGACACTACCACCCCACACGTCCCGTGGTGTGGGGGGGGGGTGGTAGTGTGGGGGGGGGTAGTGGGGGGGTTGGTAGTGTCACGTAGAAGCAGCTAATGACCAAGAGTGACAGACATGGTCAAAAGAACTGCATTCTTTTGACCATGTCGTAGCTCAGTCGATTAAGGCACCGTCTGTGATTATCTCGGACGCAGGTTCGAACCCGCATTACAGCCACTAACACTCGTAGCGTTCCGGGCAGGTCCTTAATCCTAGGTGAACACAGGCTACAATTCAGGATTAGTGCCCAGTCAATCCACCCCGGCCAGGATACGAACCCAGGCCAAAGGCTCGCGAAAGCCAGGCGGGCGTGTTACCACTTGGCTACCGTGGACATTATAGAAACTATAATATAGATTATAGGCATCATGGGGAGCCGGTCGGCCGAGCGGACAGCACACTGGACTTGTGATCCTGTGGTCCTGGGTTCGATCCCAGGCCCGGCGAGAAACAATGAGCAGAGTTTCTTTCACCCTATGCCCCTGTTACCTAGCAGTAAATAGGTACTGGGTGTTAGTCAGCTGTCACGGGCTGCTTCCTGGGGGTGGAGGCCTGGTCGAGGACCGGGCCGCGGGGACACTAAAGCCCCGAAATCATCTCAAGATAACCTCAAGATAACCATCAACTGTTTAATAAATGCAAACATAGCTGCCATGATTGAGTAAAGATGGACAGGTTTCGTTAGCGGTCGCTTGAGACGTCCAGCCCAAGACCTGTCACAGGATCAGAGCAGATGACCTCCTAGCTTATGAGATAAAGCAAAAGAAACTGACTATTTGTTTCGTAAGTGCTTGCGTAACTACTTCGTGAATCTGGTCCCCTGGTTCGTAAGTGCTTGCGTAACTACTTCGTGAATCTGGTCCCCTGGTTCGTAAGTGCTTGCGTAACTACTTCGTGAATTTGGCCCCAGGTTCGTAAGTGCTTGCGTAACTACTTCGTGAATTTGGCCCCAGGTTCGTAAGTGCTTGCGTAACTACTTCGTGAATCTGGCCCCAGATTCGTAAGTGCTTGCATAACTACTTCGTGAATCTGGCCCCAGATTCGTAAGTGCTTGCATAACTACTTCGTGAATCTGGCCCAGGTTCGTAAGTGCTTGCGTAACTACTTCGTGAATCTGGCCCCAGGTTCGTAAGTGCTTGCGTAACTACTTCGTGAATCTGGCCCCAGGTTCGTAAGTGCTTGCGTAACTACTTCGTGAATCTGGCCCCAGGTTTGTAAGTGCTTGCGTAACTACTTCGTGAATCTGGCCCCAGGTTCGTAAGTGCTTGTGTAACTACTTCGTGAATCTGGCCCAGTTTGTAAGTGCTTGCGTAACTACTTCGTGAATCTGGCCCCAGGTTCGTAAGTGCTTGCGTAACTACTTCGTGAATCTGGCCCCAGGTTCGTAAGTGCTTGCGTAACTACTTCGTGAATCTGGCCCCAGGTTTGCAAGTGCTTGCGTAACTGCTTCGTAAAGCAGGCAGCTCTCACCTTGCTAGGGGACAGGCTGCCCTCTACTTGACAGACAGGCTGCCTTCTGTCTTCCAACCAGTGTTACCATTATTTAAACTCGGCTCCTGGGACCCAAACGTTCGAAGCAGCACGGTCTATGGCGATCCCGTCGCACATGCCTGACACAGGAGGAGATGTAGGGGACTTGGCCGCCGCTTTTGCCTGACCTTGGGAGCACAAGTGAGCTCTCCGGGGCTCTCTAGAGCGCTCTCCGGGGCTCTCTAGAGCGCTCTACAGAGCCGTGTAAGGGTGAGAGGTCGTATGATGTCACTATGCATCACGCTGATTGGCTGCCGCTGAACCATTCAACGGCGTGTCATCTTCCTCCTTATTGGCTGTAGCCGGTCACGTGACGGTATGGTCAGAGGACGCGCTCTGTCTTACGCTATCTTACTCCTTACGCTATCTTACTCCTTACGCTATCCTACTCTATCTACTCCTTACGCTATCCACTCTATCTTACTCCTTACGCTATCTTACTCCTTACGCTATCCTACTCTATCTTACTCCTTACGCTATCTTACTCCTTACGCTATCCTACTCTATCTTACTCCTTACGCTATCTTACTCCTTACGCTATCTTACTCCTTACGCTATCCTACTCTATCTTACTCCTTACGCTATCTTACTCCTTACGCTATCTTACTCCTTACGCTATCCTACTCTATCTACTCCTTACGCTATCCTGCTCCTTACGCTATCCTACTCATACGCTATCCTACTCCATACGCTATCCTACTCCTTGCGCTATCCTACTCCTTACGCTATCCTACTCCTTACGCTATCCTACTCCTTGCGCTATCCTACTCCTTACGCTATCCTACTCCTTACGCTATCCTACTCCTTGCGCTATCCTACTCCTTGTGCTATCCTACTCCTTGTGCTATCCTACTCCTCACGCTATCCTACTCCTCACGCTATCCTACTCCTCACGCTATCCTACTCCTCACGCTATCCTACTCCTCACGCTATCCTACTCCTTGTGCTATCCTACTCCTTACACTATCCTACTCCTTACGCTATCCTACTCCTTGTGCTATCCTACTCCATACGCTATCCTACTCCATACGCTATCCTACTCCTTACGCTATCCTACTCCTTACGCTATCCTACTCCATACGCTATCCTACTCCTTACGCTATCCTACTCCTTGCGCTATCCTACTCCTTGCGCTATCCTACTCCTTGCGCTATCCTACTCCTTGCGCTATCCTACTCCTTGCGCTATCCTACTCCTTGCGCTATCCTACTCCTTGCGCTATCCTACTCCTTGCGCTATCCTACTCCTTGCGCTATCCTACTCCTTGCGCTATCCTACTCCTTATGCTATCCTACTCCTTACGCTATCCTACTCCTTACGCTATCCTACTCCTTACGCTATCCTACTCCTTACGCTATCCTACTCCTTGCGCTATCCTACTCCTCACGCTATCCTACTCCTCACGCTATCCTACTCCTCACGCTATCCTACTCCTCACGCTATCCTACTCCTAATGCTATCCTACTCCTAATGCTATCCTACTCCTCACGCTATCCTACTCCTTACGCTATCCTACTCCTTACGCTATCCTACTCCTTACGCTATCCTACTCCTTATGCTATCCTACTCCTTATGCTATCCTACTCCTTACGCTATCCTACCTCACGCTATCCTACTCCTCACGCTATCCTACTCCTTACGCTATCCTACTCCTTACGCTATCCTACTCCTTACGCTATCCTACTCCTTATGCTATCCTACTCCTTACGCTATCCTACTCCTTACGCTATCCTACTCCTTACGCTATCCTACTCCTTATGCTATCCACTCCTTATGCTATCCTACTCCTTACGCTATCCTACTCCTCCGCTATCCTACTCCTCACTCTATCCTACTCCTACTCCTTATCTATCCTACTCCTAATGCTATCCTACTCCTTACGCTATCCTACTCCTTACGCTATCCTACTCCTTACGCTATCCTACTCCTTACGCTATCCTACTCCTTACGCTATCCTACTCCTTACGCTATCCTACTCCTTATGCTATCCTACTCCTTGCGCTATCCTACTCCTTACGCTATCCTACTCCTTGCGCTATCCTACTCCTTATGCTATCCTACTCCATACGCTATCCTACTCCTTGTGCTATCCTACTCCTTATGCTATCCTACTCCTTGTGCTATCCTACTCCTTACGCTATCCTACTCCTTATGCTATCCTACTCCTTATGCTATCCTACTCCTTATGCTATCCTACTCCTTATGCTATCCTACTCCTTATGCTATCCTACTCCTTATGCTATCCTACTCCTTACGCTATCCTACTCCTTACGCTATCCTACTCCTTACGCTATCCTACTCCTTACGCTATCCTACTCCTTACGCTATCCTACTCCTTATGCTATCCTACTCCTTATGCTATCCTACTCCTTGTGCTATCCTACTCCTTACGCTATCCTACTCCTTATGCTATCCTACTCCTTATGCTATCCTACTCCTTATGCTATCCTACTCCTTATGCTATCCTACTCCTTATGCTATCCTACTCCTTATGCTATCCTACTCCATACGCTATCCTACTCCTTGTGCTATCCTACTCCTTATGCTATCCTACTCCTTACGCTATCCTACTCCTTATGCTATCCTACTCCTTATGCTATCCTACTCCTTATGCTATCCTACTCCTTATGCTATCCTACTCCTTGTGCTATCCTACTCCTTACGCTATCCTACTCCTTATGCTATCCTACTCCTTGTGCTATCCTACTCCTTATGCTATCCTACTCCTTATGCTATCCTACTCCTTATGCTATCCTACTCCTTATGCTATCCTACTCCTTATGCTATCCTACTCCTCACGCTATCCTACTCCTTATGCTATCCTACTCCTTACGCTATCCTACTCCTTACGCTATCCTACTCCTTACGCTATCCTACTCCTTACGCTATCCTACTCCTTACGCTATCCTACTCCTCACGCTATCCTACTCCTCACGCTATCCTACTCCTTATGCTATCCTACTCCTTACGCTATCCTACTCCTTACGCTATCCTACTCCTTACGCTATCCTACTCCTTACGCTATCCTACTCCTTGTGCTATCCTACTCCTTGTGCTATCCTACTCCTTGTGCTATCCTACTCCTTGTGCTATCCTACTCCTTGTGCTATCCTACTCCATGTGCTATCCTACTCCTTATGCTATCCTACTCCTTATCTTTTTCTCGCACAAAAACACACATTTTTTTCCATACAAATAGCAGCTGACTAACTCCCAGGTACCTATTTACTGCTAGGTGAACAGGTGCATCAGGGGTGAAAAAACTCTGCCCATTTGTCTCCGCCTCCACCGGGGATCGAACCCGGAACCTCAGGACTACGAATCCCGAGCGCTGTCCACTCAGCCTTGTAACGCTACAAGGCAGTCCTTGCGTAACTGCTTCGTGAATCTGGCCCCAGGTTCGTAAGTGCTTGCGTAACTGCTTCGTGAATCTGGCCCCAGGTTCGTAAGTGCTTGCGTAACTGCTTCGTGACTCTGGCCCCCAGGTTCGTAAGTGCTTGCGTAACTGCTTCGTGACTCTGGCCCCCAGGTTCGTAAGTGCTTGCGTAACTGCTTCGTGACTCTGGCCCCAGGTTCGTAAGTGCTTGCGTAACTGCTTCGTGACTCTGGCCCCAGGTTCGTAAGTGCTTGCGTAACTGCTTCGTGAATCTGGCCCCAGGTTCGTAAGTGCTTGCGTAACTGCTTCGTGACTCTGGCCCCAGGTTCGTAAGTGCTTGCGTAACTGCTTCGTGACTCTGGACCCCAGGTTCGTAAGTGCTTGCGTAACTGCTTCGTGACTCTGGCCCCAGGTTCGTAAGTGCTTGCGTAACTGCTTCGTGAATCTGGCCCCAGGTTCGTAAGTGCTTGCGTAACTGCTTCGTGACTCTGGCCCGTGTATCAAACATGGCCACAAGAGCCTCACACCATGGGCTGACCTCATCCCCACCATATATATATAAACTGTGCATAGTGCCACGGGCTTACGGGCTATTCATGCCCGTGCCACCTCTTGAGTGGCTTAATCCTTATCAATCAGTGCCACGGGGGGCCTCGCCATAGGGGCCAGGGACCCCTGTGACGTAGAACATAGGAAGGTAGAGAGGCGCAGGGTGGAGTGCTGGGCCCTCAGATATTCTGCCCCACGCCAAATACTGCTGTAGTTTACCCAAGGGTAGTTTGGTAACATGGTAGGAACGAGAATAGCGACGAGAGGTCGTGTTGGGGCACATATTACCACGACGGGCTGATTGTTCGCTTGAACGCCTTTGGTCGCATACCTTCACAATCCGCACTTATGCGTCCGCGCGGCTCCCCCAAACTCAGCTACCCACTGATGGATGGTGTCGTCTGGCTTAGTAAACAGGGCCCACATTCACGAAGCAGTTACGCAAGCACTTACGAACCTGGGGCCAGATTTACGAAGCAGTTAGGCAGGCACTTACGAACCTGGGGCAACATTGACGAATCAGTTACGCAAGCATTACGAACCTGGGGCCACATTCACGAAACTAACCACCTAACCACCACCTAACAACCTAACCACCACCACCACCTAACAACCTAACTACCTAACCACCACCTAACAACCTAACCACCTAACTACCACCACCACTATAACACTTTAACAAAACACGAGAGGGTAAGGTAACCATCAGGAGAAAGCACGAAGCCAATATATCCAACATTTAGAAGATATATGAGGACAAGGACCTGGTTGACGATCATATGAAGAAATAGTACCAAACCCTTGGACCATCGGGGATCGAACACAGAGCTTGCAAAATGCGAGAGGAAACACGAAATATATCCCATGCATCCTCAGAATCTTGTCCAAAGTGAATCCTAATTTATAGACACATCTTCACTTGTGTCTAAGAGCTTCTGTCTCTTAAGATCTTCCCGTGTGCAAGAGAGAGCTAGATATTGTGCTCTGGGAGGTTCCTTATGGTTATTTGGGGCTGCAGGACACCAACAGTAACAGTCTGACTGAACAGGAGGGTAGCAATGACTCCTGGCATCATGATGATGTACTAGAACACCTGGCACAGGTCAATATTATTGTGCAGGGCGAGTGCTGTATTGAGCTACATGTG
>WNGS01169217.1:20836773-20849933 GCA_020271785.1 Procambarus virginalis
AAAAATTAGTTAATTTTAGATTTGTTAATTTGTATGCAAAATGTATCAGTCAGGACTTCCCCGCCCTATCGCGGCCAAAATTAAGGAAAGTGATGATATTTTGGCTTGATAAGGGTCCAGGAAAGACCCAAACATTATCATCATCTTTTTGTGTATGGGGGCTAGATCATTAATTTTCCGCTACATTACTGGGACTTATTCTCTGCATTACATAATTTGTTCATATTCTGTAACATGGTGTCTGTCAATGCAGTTTCTTCATGATAAACCCTTTAATCGCTCAGCTAATTCCGAGTCCTACAGCACGGTGCACATGACACAAAAATAGTTCATCAAACTAGTGTGAAAAAACGCATCGTGATTCGAGCACATGAGATAAATCAGATTTAGCAGGAGCTGTTTAAGGGTTAATGGTGTGTATCTGCTTCAGTCCCTTTGTTAGCACCCCACATCTATATTTGTAGACATTATTCCAAGGAAGCTATTTCCTCATTCTTTTCTGTTTGTCTTCCTATCGTTCACTCGATTATTTTTCATATTTCACGGGTCTCTCCCTTACATACCACTTCATCAGTTCCCTGAGCAATGTTAAGTATTTTTGTCTGTGTATAACATACATCCAAATGCACAAATATATACACACTAAGCAATTTAAAAGCTTCAAAGGTGGATTAACACAGTGATTGTGACTGATACCTGTTTAGGCCAAAAATCAAAAGTTTGGGGAAATTTTCTGACATCTTGTTATATTGGAAATACTCTTCAAGGATGTTTGTTACTAGTATTAAGAAAATGGTACAAGATGCAGGTAAACTAAGATTTCTGCACCAGCTGAAACAATATCAATAGCCATGCATGTCTCTGATAATACTTTCCTTGCATTACCAAAAAATATTTATATAGCTGTATATAATGCTTATTGTTTACTCATTATATAGACCTAGATTTCTATTTCCACTCTGTCCTTATAGTTTATATTTTTCAGTTTATTCTATTTGCCAAATGCATTTAGAAATTAATTTGTAAAGGTTTAATCTAGTAGGGTGAGGTTTGATGTCTGTGGCCCTAGAGAATCTGTACAGAGTTGCAGTAATTCATTATGGTTAATACTAGGTAAATATATAAGGAATTGGTTGCTTGGTGAGGGATTCTGAATGTATGCAAGGGGCTAGTTGTTTGGAGAGAGAGATTCTGAATGTGAGCAAGGTGGGCTAGTTGTTTGGAGAGAGAGAGAGATTCTGAATGTATGCAAGGGACTAGTTGTTTGGAGAGAGAGATTCTGAATGTGAGCAAGGTGGGCTAGTTGTTTGGAGGGGTCAGAGAAATTCAAGTAAAGTTCAGTATAAGTAATATAAATACTAGTCAAATTAGAGCAGGAACACTGGGAACTGCAGGAACATATTTCAGACGCTTTTCCAGATATGTGAGTATTTACATGTTGTGTAATATTGCAGGTTTTTAGAATTCAAGATTTTTGAAGCTTGCTTTATATTCATGACTAAAACAAAATTATGATTTACTTTTACTTCATAATTTAACTGTTAAGAAATATAAAATTTAGTAAACTGTTAAAAATAATTAATGCACAGTTGTACATATAATATCTTTATTAACTTAACATTACCTGCAATATTTACAATTATTTTACAGTACTTGAGTTGTTTGTTTCAATTACTTTAAGGTATTTTTATATTTTTCTTGAAAGGATGATATGAATCTGATTACCATACTCACTATCACAGGCTAGGGCATTGCTCTCAAATATTTGTCTGTTAGCAAAATAGCTTGAATATACGTCACTGGAAGAATGTTTATGAAATTGTGTGCGTTAAGACGATTAGTTAGTGGCATGGTGTAAATAATTAGATTTTTGAGGTGAAAGTGTATAATGTGGTGTAAGTAATAAAAACTTAAATTGGCTACTATTTAAAATATGCAATCTTAAATGCCAAAATATCTTGTTGAAGGCTACTTTAATTATGCAGATAAAGTATTTAGAAATACAATAGCAGGTACCGGGTATTTTATATAAACATGCTCAATATAGCTTCGTTACCATTATTCCAAGTTAAGACTGATGTTATTCTGAAGTTTTCATTATCAGTGTAGATACTGTACAGTACTGTACCATGCTGTACTTTACAATAAAAGCCCAAACAGGTGTATGCATGCTGACAGTTAATTCCCTTGGCTGCAACTAAACTTTATTCTACTTCAAATATTTGTAATCTAACCTTTATGACCCCAGCTGACTGCATCTGACCTCATTATTTGTGATAATTATTATAAGTTAATTTGCAGGAGTAATTAGTAGCCTGTATAGCCAATTTTACATGAATGCAAATTGTTTGAGTGTTTAATTTACCGTTTCTCCAAATTTTCTGTTCACTTAGCATTAGTAATACCGGCCACAAATATTACCAAATTGCTTGCAAATTATCATTGCATTTGGCTAGTGTATTTGATGGTTTAGCAAAATGTTGTCTCGGTAATCAGCATTAATTATGACCGCCGTGTATTAATGGCCGAGATTGACCGGTTGTTAATTAATGGCCGAGGTTGTCACTAATGTCTCCCCCCCCCTCTCTGCTCCTGCGTGTTTGCTGTAGGCACACCGAGTATAATGGCATTTTGTAAGTGAGTGCGTGTTGTCTCCACCTTCATTTTATAAGCACAAACATAGCTCCACTGCGTAGCTACCTCACCCTAATTTAAGAGAGCTTATCACAGATCACGACAACCAAACTTGTCTTGGCCATAGTCATCACTCTAAGCTGCCACTTTCTAAAGCACCACATCCTTACCTGCTTTACGTAAAGCACTGCACTTGAAGCTGCCTTGACCAAAACCACCTCACTCCACGATACTTTATACCACTCTAACTCATCCTAAGGCAGATTACCTCAGACCACCTCTTCCCGCGTCACCTGTCTAATCGTTCCTCGGCCCACGTTACCTTAACATAGGTCATCATGCCACTTACAGCTACATCCTTAGAATCATATCATCATATCCTGTCATGTATCACCTTAGTTATGCGATTCACCCAAAAGTCACATGCAAACCTCGTGCCAGGCTGCCCTCCACCTCATGTCAGGCTGCCCTCCACCTCATGTCAGGCTGCCCTCCACCTCATGTCAGGCTGCCCTCCACCTCATGTCAGGCTGCCCTCCACCTCATGTCAGGCTGCCCTCCACCTCATGTCAGGCTGCCTTCCACCTCATGTCAGGCTGCCTTCCACCTCATGTCAGGCTGCCCTCCACCTCATGCCAGGCCGCCCTCCACCTCATGTCAGGCTGCCCTCCACCTCATGCCAGGCCGCCCTCCACCTCATGTCAGGCCGCCCTCCACCTCATGCCAGGCTGCCCTCCACCTCATGTCAGGCTGCCCTCCACCTCATGCCAGGCTGCCCTCCACCTCATGCCAGGCTGCCCTCCACCTCATGTCAGGCTGCCCTCCACCTCATGTCAGGCTGCCCTCCACCTCATGTCAGGCTGCCCTCCACCTCATGTCAGGCTGCCCTCCACCTCATGTCAGCTGCCCTCCACCTCATGTCAGGCCATCCTCCATTTAATTAGAACAAAATATGCAGTCGCTAGGTTAAAGAGTTTAAATGTCTCATGGGTAATGTACTTTAAGAAGACCACTAATTTGTGCAACGTCTTGGTTATATCGTAAAACTAATACATATCGCCTAATAACTTGAGGATTNATTTGATATTTACCAGGAAGGGGAAGAGATATTTGACATTCGGTACCTTCCTCCCTTGGGTAAAAGTGACCATGTCTTTTGGGAATATAGTATGCAATGCATTATAATCTGGAAGAAAATAAGGAGGTTGAATCAGTTGAAAAAACCTGACTTCAGGAGAGGACATTATGGGCACCAAAGAAATTTTTTTAGTGTGTATAATTGGACAGACTTGATGCTAGACAAGGAAGTGAATGAGATGTATGTCAAGTTTTGAGAAATATATGATAAGGGCACAAAAAATTTATAGCAAAACAGAGATACAAAACTAGGAAACAGGATTGGTTCAATAGAAATTGCGAGAGGGCCAGAGACCAAAAGACACAAAAATGGAATCAATACAGGAAGAGGCCAAACCCCCAAACATACCAGCGATACAAAGATGTGAGAAACAACTACATGGCAGTGAGGAGAGAGGCAGAAAGAAATTTTGAAAAAGGGATTGCAGACAAATGTAAAACAGAGCCAGGTCTATTCTATAAATTCATAAACAACAAATTGCAGGTAAAGGATAATATTCAGAGGTTGAAAATGGGAAATAGATTAACGGAAAATGAAAAGGAAATGTGTGAAACATTAAACGAAAAGTTCCAAAGTGTGTTTGTACAAAATGAGATCTTTAGGGAACCAGACACAATAAGAATTCCAGGGAACAACATAGAGCACATAGAGGTGTAGAGATGAAGTGGAAAAAATGCTCAAGGAGCTAAATAAGAACAAAGCAGTTGGTCCAGATGGAGTTTCATCATGGGTTCTGAGAGAATGTCCACCTGAGCTCAGCATTCCACTTCAACTGATTTTTCAGGCATCCCTGTGTACAGGAGTTGTAGTTGATGTGTGGAAAAAGGCTAACATAGTTCCAATTTTCAAAAGTGGAAACGGGGAAGACCCCCTTAATTATAGACCTGTATTATTGACAAGTGTAATAGTCAAAGTATTGGAAAAAATAATTAAAACTAAATGAGTAGAACACCTGGAGGAAAACGATATAATATCAGACAGACAGTATGGTTTTCGATCTGGAAGATCCTGTGTAATGAACTTGCTCAGTTTTTATGATCGAGCCACAGAGATTTTACAGGAAAGAGATGGTTGAGTTGACTGCATCTATCTGGCTTTCGACAGAGTTCCCCATAAGAGGTTGTTCTGGAAACTGGAACATATTGGAGGAGTGACAGGTAAGCTACTAACATGGATGAAAAATTTCCTAACTGACAGAAAAATGAGGGCCGTAATCAGAGGCAAGGTATCGGATTGGAGGAATGTTACGAGTGGAGTACCACAGGGTTCAGTTCTTGCACTGGTAATGTTCATTGTCTACATAAACGATCTACCAGTGGGAATACAGAATTACATGAACATGTTTGCTGATGATGCTAAGATAATAGGGAAGATAAAAAACCTAGGTGATTGTCATGCCCTTCAAGAAGACCTGGATAAAATAAGTATATGGAGCAACACTTGGCAAATGGAATTTAATGTGAATAAATGCCATGTTATGGAATGTGGAATTAGAGAACATAGACCCCACACAACCTATAAATTATGTGAGAAATCTTTAAAGAATTCTAACAAAGAAATGGATCTAGGTGTGGTTCTAGATAGAAAACTGTCACCTGAGGACCACATTAAGAACATTGTGCAAGGAGCCTATGCTACACTTTCTAACCTCAGAATTGCTTTTAAATACATGGATGGAGAAATACTAAAGAAATTGTTCACAACTTTTATTAGACCAAAGCTGGAATATGCAGCGGTTGTATGGTGCCCATATCTTAAGAAGCACATCAACAAACTAGAAAAGGTGCAACGACAATGCACTAAGTGGCTCCCAGAACTGAAGGACAAGAGCTACGAGGAGAGGTTAGAGGCATTAAATATGCAAAAACTAGAAGATAGAAGAAAAAGAGGCGATGTGATCACTACGTTCAAAATAGTAACAGGAATCGATAAAATTGATAGGGAAGAATTTCTGAGACCCGGAACTTCAAGAACAAGAGGTCACAGATTTAAACTAATGAAACAAAGCTGTCGGAGAAATATACGAAAATTCACTTTTGTAAACAGAGTGGTAGACGGTTGGAACAATTTAAGTGAGAAGGTGGTGGAGGCCAAGACCATCAGTAATTTCAAAGCATTATATGACAGTGCTGGGAAGACGGGACACCACGAGCATAGCTCTCATCCTGTAACTACACTTAGATAATTACATTTAGGTAATTAATTACTAGAGTGAATGAGTCACCAGCCTGCACTTTCTTCAACTTCCAGCATAACCAATAATATTCCTTTTTAAATTGTATTCCCAACTTATATTTTTTTTGACTCATTGAGTTCCAAACTGGTTTCCTACATTTAACACTGATTTTTACAACATGTTTACCAGTCACAGAATGTACTTGGGAAAATTTCTTTGCATTCATGGGTTCTTATTTTCATCATTTTAGAGGGAAGTATTTTGACACCATAACCATGCACTGTACATGTGCTGAACTAGCTCACTGCTCACATGAAAATTTTAGAGGTTTTCCCTTTCAAACCAACACTGTTTCGACTGTTCACTACCAGTTACCAACACTATTACACACGTTCCGTCCCCAAAAAAACAAAAAACAAAGCCTTACAATGATCACAACCAGGTAACGAATAAGGCCTCAATTGCCAGCCAGCAAGATCCTCACTTCCAAGACCTTGTTGCTCCAAGTACTGTCATTTCTATTTCATGACTGTGTCCATGCCAGTCACATTATGTGGCTGGCATGAACATAGTAATTGAAGTTTCTTTGGCTTTTTGTCTAAGGGTTATTGTCAATAGCTATTCTATTTGCAATTTAAATTCATTATGTTGAGGGACAAGCAGCTAATTTATACATACAGTACATGTTAGGCTTATGCATTTTCTTCCCCATTCAAAGTTATTCTCTCTCAGGAATTTGGATTAATAATAATTCTGTATCTGTTGGCTGAACAACCAAGTTAGAGTGAGAGAGTGAGAGAGTGAGAGAGTGAGAGAGTGAGAGAGTGAGAGAGTGAGAGAGTGAGAGAGTGAGAGAGTGAGAGAGTGAGAGAGTGAGAGAGTGAGAGAGTGAGAGAGTGAGAGAGTGAGAGAGTGAGAGAGTGAGAGAGTGAGAGAGTGAGAGAGTGAGAGAGTGAGAGAGTGAGTGAGTGAGTGAGTGAGTGAGTGAGTGAGTGAGTGAGTGAGTGAGTGAGTGAGTGAGTGAGGAGTGAGTGTGTGTGTGTGTGTGTGTGTGTGTAACTTGACAGTATGTGGATGGTGTTAAAATAGAATGTACTAGGGGAGAAGGTAGTGAAGGCAAACTGAATATATTTGTTCAAATTCAAATATGATAACCTGTGGGGCTGTTGATACACTTTTTAGATGATTAATGCCAGATGAGTGTGGGGGGGGGGTCCCAAGAGTTGAAGCTCAATACCTGCAAATACTTACAATGAGTCACAATAACATGGCTAAAGATATGGTGACCAAACCACACATCAGAAAATGAAGAAATGATGACGTTTTGGTCCTGTTGGATCATTATTAAGTAGTGTAATATCATTGCTTTATTTTCTGATGACTGGTTTATTCATCATGCAAGTACTTATACTTGAATACAAGCACATAACTTCACCAAGTTATTTGATTGGTCTCGAGTAATTACATCAAGCTAATGTTGACCAGACCACACACTAGAAGGTGAAGGGACGACGACGTTTTGGTCCGTCCTGGACCATTCTCAAGTCGATCGACTTGAGAATGGTCCAGGACGGACCAAAGCGTCATCGTCCTTCACCTTCTAGTGTGTGGTCTGGTCACCATACTTTAGCCACGTTATTGTGACTCATCGCCTGCATATGTACATCAAGCTACTCGTTTGGTCATTCACTTCGACTCTTTCCATTAGGTATAAAAAAGCAGGATGTTAGACATTTTTATACAATATGCTAATGAACATGAAGTTCACGAAGTGGCTTGTGGCGAGCCAAGTTAGTTGCGTACTGTATATGTCTCGGTCTGCTGTTTGAGCACCAGCTATTGAGATTTGGATGCAAAGTGATTGGTGGAGCATCCTCTGAAAAACATGGTGCTGAATAACCTGAACAGTTCCACTATGTGGTCCAATATCTAAATTACAAAATACATGCAGTACTGTAATAATCAGTCTATCAAGACCTCAAGACATCACTCATTTCTCATAAAATCAAAATTGCTGAACAGATGTTTCAGTCGGTAATTTATTATGTATTGGTTTATAGATCAGTCAACAAATTAAATTGCCACAAATTTTGGTATAAGGCATATCGGGAAAATACATCTCCACGTGTAATAGATGCTCATACAGACGTGTATAACAATGTTATCGTTAAATTCTAGTGTACAAAGTGTTAGAAAATTGGCACAATATTTACTGCACATTTATTCAAACATTGTTTGCGAACAGTGCCAGTGGATGCCCAACAGGCTTATTTTCCCTAAAAAAAATAAAAAAAAAATCAATAAAAAAAATCCAGTCTAGGTATCCAGAAAAAAGTTCACATATCCTATAATGGTCACCCAGATGAGTTGGAAGTGAAAACAGAAGGTTGGAGCCAGAAGCTGAAGCTGTTTGTCGTGTCAGAAGAAAATGTGACGTGCGGTAGTTCGAAATCTGCTAGTGCCTCCCCTCAAACACTACACTCACACCTCACACCTATTTCTACGATTTTTTCTGTATAATTAAGGTATGTTGTGTTTTGTACATAGTGTATGTGCGTGTGTGCAGTTACCTAAGTGTAATTACCTAAGTAGTTACTGGTTGACAGCTATGCTTGTGGTGTACTGTCTTCCTATATTTTTGTCATATGGCATTTTAATGCATCTGACGGTTTTTGCATCCATCACCCTCTCATTTAACTTGTTCCAACTGTCCACAATTCTGTTCGCAAATGAGATTTTATGTACATTTTTGGCACCTTTATTTGTTTGCTTCAATCTTTGGCCTCTTGTTCTCAAGTTGCAGGTATAAAAAATTATCCTTGTCATCATTGGCATTCCTGTCACAATTTTGTATATGGTATTTATATTGTCTCTCTTCCTTCTGTCTACTAGCTTTGGTATACTTAATGCCTACAACCCCTCATCATAGCTCTTGTGTTTTTGGTCTGGAACCCATAGCATTTCATTGGACTTTTTGTAATTGATCTGCTTGTTGAAAGATGGACACGACACACCTGCTGCATCTTTTAATTTCTGTCGCACAAATGTAATGAACTGTTTCTATAGTATTTCTCTACGAAGGAATTTAAAAATCAAATCTGAAATTGACAAGCTTAAGGTAGAGCATCTCACTGGAGATTTGATGTGACCTGGCACAGTTTACTATTATCCAAACCACACCCCTACATCTTTTTCTTTTCCTTATTCCACATTACATTATGTGGCATTTATCAGTGTGTGTAATTACCCAAGTGTAGTTATAGGATGTAATTACATACACCTGCCCTGGAGGCCTCTCCAGACCGACAACCAGAGCGCAACTCCATAGTCTCCCGAGACTGATGGATGCCTACTAGTTACAGGGTGAGAGCTATGCTCACGGTGTCCCGTCTTCCCAGCACTCTTGTCATATGACGCTTTGAAACTACAGTACTGACAGGTGTTTGTATACGTGTATATACATTGTAATTGATAGTTAACATGTACAGGATGAGAGCTAATTTTGTGATGCCCCATTTTCCTTATCTTTATCATATGATGCTTTGAAACTGCTTATATGGATGTGTGTGTGTGTGTATGTACAGTATATATGTATGTATAATTAAACATATTAGGTGATATACAAGCTTGGTGATAGCTTTTGTGTATAAACATCATCTTGTTCAAGATTCATTTACCATCGAATGCTCTAATAATTACTTGTAAATAAATAAAAAAATATATAAATACATATATATATATATATATATATATATATATAATGTATAATATGTTGTACCTAGTAGCCAGAATGTCATACTTGGCCTACTATGCAAGGCTCAATTTGCCTAATAAGCCAAGTTTTCCTGAATTTATATATTTTTCTAATTTTTTCTTATGAAATGATAAAGCTATACATTTCATTATGTATAGGTTAATTTGTTTAAATTTGAGTTAAAACTAACGAAGATATATGACCGAACCTAACCAACCCTACCTAACCTAACCTAACCTAACCTAACCAACCCTACCTAACCTAAACTAACACTACTAAGTCAATAAATTATGGTCTTAATATAAAATAATAATAATTCAAATAAACTATTTAGAAAAAATTGTTTGAAAATAAAGAAAATCACTTGGCCTATTAAGCAAATCAGGCCTTGCATAGTAGGCTGAGAAGTGTGTTCTGGCTTCTAGCTACAACATATATATATACTGTATATTATACTCTATATATATATATTTTATTTAAAATTTCATTACACGATTCTGTATTTTATATACAGTATAGTGTGCATATATATATATATATATATATATATATATATATATATATATATATATATATATATATATATATATATATATATATATATAGTATGCATAAATATATAGTGTGCATAAATATATAGTGTGCATATGCCTTAAGAAATGTATAAAAAAAATGGAGACGAGTTTCTTATATTTTACTATTGAATTTTTTTCCACTTTAAAGTTTATAGAAATATTGATCATATCATTTTGAAAAGTAAGGAAATAAAAAAAAACATAGCCAAAATTAAAAAAAAAAGTATATACAGTATGAAAAAATTATCACATCGGCTTATTGATTGCATTGATGATATTCTACGTCTAGGGAACACATAGCCTGGTATCGAGTTTCTTGGGCCACCTTTTCTATTACTGTACTGTATTTACAGCAATGATAAATTTTTTCGTAAAGTTCTACCCTTGCAGGAACAATAGGTTCCATAAGTTGCCACAGCAAAAGTGTTATGAAACCTTAAATCAAAGTTCAAAGTATGTAGACCAGACCACACACTAGAAGGTGAAGGGACGACGATGTTTCGGTCCATCCTGGACCATTCTCAAGTTGATCGAATCGACTTGATCATTCTCAATTGACTTGAGAATGGTCCAGGGCGGACCGAAACGTCGTCGTCCCTTCACCTTCTAGTGTGTGGTCTGGTCAACATACTTTAGCCACGTTATTGTGACTCATCGCCTTCAAAATATGTAACTTTAGTACTTTGGTTGTGCAGAAAAGTAAAGTTCTTAATTGATAATTACAATACAGTAGCCTACCTATATATTTTTATCTTGGATTAGAGGTTAGTTAAATGTATAATTTTCCTCGAAGCTCTACATGCATTGGGAACAAAAGATCATTAATTTCCATATATTTTTTATGCACTATGTACCTCAACATCTTAGAAATGGGTAGCTGCTGCACTTATAATTTAATATCAAGATTCTTTTTGCAGGGTTTGGCCACGCAATGTTAAACTCACTTGCCTAAGTATACTGTACAGGGATTGTGCCTTAGCTCAGAGATATATGTGTGTGAGTGGCAGAGGGGTTCGCCTGCTGCTGCTGCTCCTCCTTCAGAGTGTAACAAAAACTTAAAAATACTTTGCAACGACAGGTATTTTATATATAATGAATTTCGTGTTTGACTTTAAATTTGAAGAATAGTAAACCAATTTAATGCTGAAGTTATTATATGACTATTTTCTGTCATATAATACTGTTAATTTTGGGTAATATGGAAGTATAGGCATAAATTTGCTGTGATTTCAACACCACCTAATTGGTCCAATTGACTGTACCACCATCTGTGTTGCTGTACATTGAATTACTTGTGAATGGCCTATATGCGCCCCTTCTTAATACATGGAAGACAATAGTTAATGTACAATGTCATTTTCTGCAGCCTTTTATGTACAGTACAGTATATCCAATTCGCATAATTACATTTATTAATTACTTTAAATGTAATAAAGAATATACATTCTTAATGAGTGTGCAACAATAATGTGAATTCCAAAATCTAAATTTCAATACCAGGACAAGAATACATATGTATTGAATAACTGCACCATTGATTGATAGGTTTACACAGTGCCTCTTACTTTTTAGGATGGATTGATTGGAGCTACAATTCTGAAAAAAAGGGCAGCTTATAACAGTTCGTATGTCATTCAAAACATAGTCGTGAAAATCAACATTACCTCCATAAAAGGAAATCTTAGAATAATGATGAGTTTTGGAATTGCAAAAATAATTCTAGCTAATTTAAATGTTGACTCACTTGAACCGCCTTGTTTTACACACCTACAACCCACACTGTTGTTGAAGCATGTGTGAGACTGTATTGTATCTAATGTGTCTGTTATTTTTTCTTTTCTTTTTTTTTTTTGCATAGCAAATGTTATTAGTAACTTGTGTAGGCCTACTCTTTCATAACTGTTTCAAGAATCATTTGATATTTATCATAATAGATCAAATCACTGTCGGACACATTTAGTTAAAGATCATGGTAATGTTTAGTAAACAATAGATGCAACAGAAGTACTTGGATTTTAATTCAATACAAATTGCATTTCAGTATATGATGTGAAATTGCTAAAAATTATATACAACTCCTGATGGTTATTTCTCAAAATTATTGTGGTGTCTGTCAGTTCAGAAAGTTGCATAGCCAGTAGTAGTATACACATTATATTTTTTTTATAATCGGTTAGTTTTCACGAATATTCAGAGATAGTCTTTTTATTTGTGTTTTTCTGATACAATCACAAGTAAACTTTCCGAGTTAGTTATCTTGCTTCTGTGTTTGATTTTGTTTACAGAATACAGTATCCTCTGTATTTTAAACCCTATACTAAAGTTTTCCCCCAGTCCTTATACTGTAGTTTTGTATAAAATGATGATAATAGTAGCAATAGCAATATTTTTTAATAAAAAGGCAGTTGAAAGTGAAAACAAATATTATGCATACTGGGAAAAAATGCCTTTTGCCCACTACAGTACAGTATGGACCTAAACATTAAGGTTGCTTAATATATTTAGTTTTTATGATTGCTTTGATGGGTACTGGTGTTGCCTGTCCGCTGTGATTGCTAGCCACTACTCTCATTATTCAGTGAATAACGTTTGGTAAGAATTGCCTTGTCAGTAAATAACAATTGGGAGGGAGAGGCATCTCTATTAATGGCATTCACGTAAACCTTTCTCTCTGCTAAAGCGGCATATAATCTAGTTCTCGTAAAGTTATATTCAAATTTGCATACAGCTACTGTATATTGATAGTTCTGTAAAGTTACATGAATATTCTAACTGTTGGCAAAGTATATATTTAGAGGGGAAACTCTTAAGTTACTTTAAAGGTCAATTCTAGTGGGTGGAAAGTAAGTTTCAAGCTGTACTGAAGATGCTCGGCATTTCAGT
>WNGS01169217.1:20855082-20876148 GCA_020271785.1 Procambarus virginalis
CTAACTTCAGAATTGCTTTTAAATACATGGATGGGGATATACTAAAGAAATTGTTCATGACTTTTGTTAGGCCAAAGCTAGAATATGCAGCTGTTGTTTGGTGCCCATATCTTAAGAAGCACATCAACAAACTGGAAAAGGTGCAAAGACATGCTACTAAGTGGCTCCCAGAACTGAAGGGTAAGAGCTACGAGGAAAGGTTAGAAGCATTAAATATGCCAAAACTAGAAGACAGAAGAAAAAGAGGTGATATGATCACTACATACAAAATAGTAACAGGAATTGATAAAATCGACAGGAAAGATTTCCTGAGACCTGGAGCTTCAAGAACAAGAGGTCATAGATATAAACTGGCTAAACACAGATGCCGAAGAAATATAAGAAAATTCACTTTCGCAAACAGAGTGGTAGACGGTTGGAACAAGTTGGGGGAGAAGGTGGTGGAGGCCAAGACCGTCAGTAGTTTCAAAGCGTTATATGACAAAGAGTGCTGGGAAGACGGGACACCACGAGCGTAGCTCTCATCCTGTAACTACACTTAGGTAATTACACTTAGGTAATTACACACACGGAACACCACGAGCGTAGCTCTCATCCTGCAACTACACTTAGGTAATTACACTTAGATAATTACACACACACACACACACACACACATGAACACACTGTTCATTTGTTTGTCCCAGCAATTCAAAATATGGTGCTGGCCCAAAGTGTTTACTCTCATGTTTTAGGTGTTTATAATAAACACTCGTTCTTTATTTCTGATTTATAGTAACATAGACACACTACAAGGAAGTAAGGGACGGGTTTTAATAGTTTGTACACCGGTGTATGGCTAAGCTTGTGCACCCTACACCAGGGCATGGAAGCATCATGGGGAAATTTCAAGGTAATCACTAAACCCATTCAAAAATATGTGCCTAAAAAGGAGAAAGTAAAACGGGAACTGGATGGTTGTCACATGTAGTAAAAAGAGCTTTGTAAACTAAATGGACCCTCAGGAGAAGGTATAAATCAACAATGAACATCATTAACTATGATTTATATAAACGGGCACTAAACTCGGCCACCCTAAAAAATCAGATGAGCAAAAATAAACTACAAAAGAAGACTTGCTCCAAAACATAAAGATAGATCCTAAGTTGTTCTTTAGCTATGTAAAAAGTAAACCCAAAATAAAGGACTCTGTAGGACCCTTAAAAGATGAGACTAAGCAAGTTATAATATGTAGACGATAAAAGGGACAGCAAATGCTCTGAATGAATACTTTACATCAGTGCTCACACTAGAAAGATAAGATGACATCCATGCAAATGTTTGAAGCAGGTGAAGAGAATGAATTAAGGTTATACTCATAAAGTGTGACATAATCAGCAAGAGCATTGACAAACTAAGACTCGGAGGCTCCCAGGTGTGGTTGGAATTTACTTCAAAGTCATAAAGGAACTTGCAAAGGAACTATGCCTACCACTGAAACTGCTTTTCAGAAAATCTCTGGACCAAGGGATAGTACCATAGATTGGAAATATGCTAATGTCACCCTTATTTAAAAAAAAAAAGACATAAAGATCTCGGCAGAAAACTACTGTCCGATCAGTTTGACATCACACATCCAGCTCACGGAGAGAATCCTAAGGAAAGGAATCATTCATAATCTCACAGTAAACAATTTTGTAAAGTCGATCAAACATGGATTTTTTAAGAATAGATCCTGCCTTACAAACCTGCTCACAATTTTGGAAACATAACCAGCTACTCGGACAAAGGACTTCCGGTGGATGTAGTATACATTGATTTTACTTAAACTTTTGACAAGGTACTACATGAAAGACTGGCAAGGAAATTACAGGCACATGGAATAAATGGTAGAATACTAGAATGGATAAAACAATGGTTTAAACTAAGGAAGCAGAGTCATACTAAATGGGAATGAATCTGACTGGAGAAATGTGGTAAGTGGGGGTACCACAGGGATCCATTTTTAGGCCAACCCTTTTTGTCATATACACCAATGACATAGATGAGAATATTTGAAACTACATCAAATTTACAGATGACACTAAGATTTATGGTAAAATGGAAAATGAAAATGATATTGAAGCCTTATAGAGAGATCTACATGAACTCTACAAATGATCAGAAGACTGGCAAATAATTTTTAATTCAAAAACAAATGCAAGACTTTGCATGTCGGGCATAACAACCCATGTCATAACTACCAAATTAATAACATTACCTTGTAGCAGATTGGTGAAGAAAAGGACCTTGGAGTCAAAAATCCACCATTCCATGAAAGTTGCACAGCAGGTAGGAGCAGCAGTAAAAAAGCTAACCAAACTCTAGGAATAATCAAGCGTACCTTTGACTTTAAGAAAAAGGTGGTGTTTCAACTGCCTAAATCTTTAGTGTACCCCCATTTAGATTATTGTATCCAAGCATGGAGACCTCATGTTCAAAAGAACATGGATGCTTTGGAGAAAGTACAACATCGGGCAACAAAAAACATTCCAGAATCAGGTCAACTCTCGTACCAGGAACGATAGAAGGCCTCAGAGCTAACCTCACTGCAAACCAGGCTTGACAGGGCAGATCTCATTGAAACCTTTGGAAGCTGAACCTGAACAGTTTGGAAGATGTTGATCCAGCAATTTCTTTATGAGGTCAGATGTAACACAAACAAGTAGTAATTGTGGCTTCCTGAGCTAGAAAACAATGCAGGACTGAAAATGAGATGCTTTTTTATCCACAGGGTTATAAACCCATGGATTTGCCTGCCCGCCAAGCCGTAAATGCCAAAACTGTTAAGTTTTACAAATTTCCTGGAAAAGATCAAGGCAAAAGGGGGACCTTTGACAAGTTGCCAGCTTCCTCTCCTCGTCGTAGCCACTAGGGTTAGTGGCCCTTAAGTAAATCAGGAAGCCACAGATAAAGGAAGCATTTAATGCTATTTAACTTCAAACTCAGCTAAGACGCAAACTTGGAACATGCACAAGTCTGAGCCAGGCGCAACATACACGCAAACATATGGCTAATTATGTCAGTTCCCTATTGAAGACCTCGCATTGAGACCAAGCCCCAAACACTATGCAGAGGTGAAGAAACTTGAAAAAAAAAGCATACTTATAGAAGAGGAACCCAATCCCCTTTCATAATCTATGTTGGAGCAAGAAAAATGCAGACAGACTAGCTTGGAAGAGAAAAAAACAAAGTCTAAGCAAAATAACAACCAGGAACCATGCTTTGTGAGTTATTTAAATACATGTATGAAACAAAACGTAAAAACTAATGGCTCGCAAGGAACAATTGTTCCTGGAAAATCCAACACCACTTACCTTTAAAAAGAAGTGCAGATGTCCCCACAAAGGTGTACATCTGTGTCTCATATGCGTGAGTGAGGTGGGTAATGGTATGGAACTCCAGGTCAACTCGTCTGGCTGCCACTAAATGGCAGTCAAGTGGGAGCAAGGGTTGTTCACCCATTGCCAAGTACTGTTTATATTATTTTCCTTTCCTTTCAAGCAGCAAATTTTGTTTTACAAAGATTTTTTTTTTTTTTTTTTTTTTTTTTTTTTTTTTTTTTTTTGTGTGGAGAGCCCCCTCAGTTTCGCGGAGCTGTACCGGGCTGATGTGTATATATTAGACTGTGGCAACAGTCAATCGATGGAGTTCTATGCGTACTGGGGACCACGAGCCAGAACCTGGTCTCCTCAGAGAGGCACAAGGAACAATGGCCTATAGACACACCCATGTAATTAGAAGCAGTCTATATCTGCCATCTACCAGGTCAGGCACCTAGAAAGGTAGGAATCCCAAAACAAACTACAGCTGGCTAAAAATTGCTAAATGAAAGTTAAACGAGCAAGTAGAACTCCCCAGTCAGAAAACAAGCAAACAAGCATGATGTCACCACAGCCACCGCGCTGTTGTCTGTGCAGCTCCGCCCTCCCCGTGAGGGGGGAAGAGGGAGCCCCCAGATCTCCCATGCCAGCTACGCAACCCCAGTTCTGAGGCTGTTGTTGGGTGGCGGTTAATCGACTCTGGCTCCAATCCTTAAGCAGTGCTGTGCCTTGTGGTATTGTGCTGCAGTGTGGTGGTGTGCGAGTCAGGTATAATTCCAGACGTACTGGGGCTGCATGCACCTAGGGTCACCTTCCCTAGGTGCCCTGTAAGTAAACAAAATACAAATACAAATATTTATTCAGGTAAAGTACATACATACAAGGTGAGATACAAAAGTTGATGGATTTATAGATAGAGCTAGTACATACAATGCCTAAAGCCACTATGACGCAAAGCGTTTCAGGCAGGAAAAACACTAAAGACTAAAACTTAATACTAATTGAGATTAAAGTATAAATTGTGTTGAGAAAAAATAAGAAAAAAATGGGAAAAAAAGGGGGGGGGAAACATGGCAGAAAAAAACAAAAATACAATTTGGTCAACAAAACAGCATTGTTTAAAATAGAAGACATTGGTTGACATTTTGGGGGTGAGATAGGTTACATTGAGTTAATTAGGTAGTACTTAGTTTTTATCTTAAACAGGTTGGGAGAGGTACAATCTTTAACATAATTGGGAAGGTCATTCCACATTCGAAGTCCCTTGATTTGTAAAGCATTTCTAGTTTGACTAAGTCGTACTCTTGGAATATCAAATAGGTATTTGTTTCTGGTGTGGTGCTCATGGGATCTGTTACAACCTTCTAGGAAACTTTTAAGATCAAGATTGACATTACAGTTCAGCATTTTATATATATAAAATACACATGAGAGGATGTGCAGGGACTTAATATCTAACATATTCAGAGATTTGAGTAAGGGTACCGAGTGATGTCTGGGGCCAGAGTTAGATATTGTCCTAATAGCAGCTTTGTGTTGAGTAATTAGAGGACGTAAATGATTATGGGTAGTAGAACCCCAAGCACAAATACCATAGTTGAGATTTGGATAGATGAGAGAATAATAGTGTCACTGCCCTTGCCTTTGCCCTTGCAGTGAAAGTCCTGCTCTTGCAGTTTGGGGTTACCTTCCACAAACTGTTCGAGAACTGCCTCCGCAGGGTTCTTTTGCTACTTGGTGATTGCTGGCCCTTGGGGTCATCTGGGTTTTTTTCCTACCACTGTTTGGCCTTGGGTTGTAGGTAGTATCATCAATGGCAGGGGCACAAGGTACTGTGCAGCCATCTTATAATATGCTTAGCGGTCGGTTCTGTTCCTCCTGAAGACGTTGTGCTTTTGTGGGGGTGTTTATTTTGTTTTGTTTTTTTTTGTTTTGTTTTGCCTGGTGGGGAGGTCTACTTGGTGTGGCTGTAGGACCAATTATATTATTTGGGTGGCCCTCTGCTGAGTCCTCATGATTGCACATGTTGCAGGGATTCAGCATTTTGTTTGTTCATTTTGGACTTGTCCTGTCTGAACCCTTGGGTCTTTTGCCCCCTCCTTTTGGATGACCACTCTGTCCCAATTCCGGCTTCTTTTGGAGCCGGGTGCTTGGATGGTGTCCCTGGACCACTGGGACATGCATTGGCATGTCCCAATTCATCAGAGGTTCAGGGACTGGCTTGGTTTTGTCATGGGGCGGCACGCTTACCATTTTCGTTGTCTTGCATTTGGCTTGAATCTGGCATCTCGCATTTTTACACACCTTACACGGGTCGTGGCGACCCATTTGCATCTGTTAAGGGTTCAGGTTCTGGCTTAACCCAACGACTGGCTGGTCTGGGCTTCCAGCCGGTCTGCGTGTCTGCTTGCCAAGGATTTGGTTCTTTCCCAGCTTGCTGGGTTTGGGTTTTTGGTGAACTGGAGGAAGTCCCATTTGGTTCCCTCACAGGTTTGGACTTGTCTGGGTTTTGTATGGGACTCTTAGACCATTTCCTTGTCTCTCCCTCCAGCGGCGTTGCTGCGGCTGCAGTCCTGCCTTTGGCTGTTTTTGGAGGGCACCCGGGTCACTAGTTAGTTGCTCAAGCAGCTGTGTGGGAGTACTTCGCCAAACTTCGCCGTTCTAGTCTACCCGTCGGGTCAGATCTGGCTTTGGCTGCTGTTCTGATTCCTTTGGGGACGTCCCTTCTGCTTCACTTGCAATCGCTGGGTTTGGACCCCAGGGGTCTTGCATTGGCTGCTACGTCGCCGGCTTCCACTTCGGGTTTTTTGGGGTTCAGTGCCGTGGCGCCTACCCAAACTCTCGCTCGATGTATTCACGGATGCGTCATCTCTCGGCTGGGGCTTTGTGACCAGTGCTCACCAGGCCGGCCAGGTTCAGTGGGGTCCGTCCTTCTGTCAGGCTCACAGCACAGTGTGTGAGTTCGCAGCAATGTAGCTTTTGCTTTGGAGGATTCATGTCTTGCAGATCGACGATTTGGCTCCATTCAGACTGCTCCCCAGTAGTTCATTGCCTGAACTTTAGGGGGTTTGATGTGGTCCTTGGGTCTTTGGGGCTGGTTGCTTTGCGTGACTCGTCTGCCGAGTTCTCGGGGTTTGACTCTCCTGGCATTTCATAACAAGGGGGGGGGGTCTTGGATATGCCTTCTGGCTGAACTGGTCGAGGTTGGGTTACCTGTTCCTCTTCCCTCCAGTTCGGTTGTTGCTCCAGGTCTCGGCTTGCTTGGAGACTTACCAGGGAAGTGTAGTCATGTTGGCCACGTGCTGGCCAGCCCAGCCTTCATTTCAGGCACTGCTTCCTCAGTGTCTGAACCCCAGTGTCTTCCCGCGGCTCTGCCTTTTTCAGCGGATCGGTCCGGTCTGGTACGTGGCTGGTTCAATCTTCTCCCATCTTTGCGTCTGGTCTTTTTGACGTGGGTTTATCACCACTTGTATGGTGATCAGGTGGCTTCATTGACAATGTCCCATCTGTGAGTTTCGTCTCCGAGGCAGTATGAAGTTTCCTTGCAGTCCTTTCGGCACTTTTTGTTTCTTCGTAGGTTGTCTTCGATTTGTGATTCAGTTGTTTTGTCCTTTCTCTCTTGGTTGTTTCAGGACTGTCATCTTATGCCGAATACCATAGCCTTATATCATGTGGCACCAGCAGAGCCGCTTCAGCTTGCGTTCGGGGTGGATGTTACTTCTGCTCCATTCTGCAAGCTTTCTTGGGCGTTGCTTCACCTCCGGCCTACTCATGCACTGCCTGAGCCATCCTGGTCGTTGGACCGGGTGCTCTCTCTTCTCCCTTCTCCTAGGTGTGTGGTGGCTGCTTCAGTTCAGGACTGTTTTTCTAAGGCTCTTTTCCTGTTGGCATTAGCCTCTTGAGGGGTTGGGTCAGGGAGCTTCATGCTTGCCTCTGGCTCAGGGGTTTCTACTGTTTCGGTCCTGGTGGTTGTTTTGTTCGTTTGCAGCGTCTCTTTCTTTTCTGGTGAAGAATAAAACTGCTGCTTTCCAGAGGGGTCCTTGGGTTGTTGATGCTTATTTGGTTCAGCCGGGGGTGCATCGTGTTTTGTGTTCAGTTGCGGCTCTTTGCCGTTATTTGCGCCATTGGCCTCCGTGGCAGGGGACGTGCTTTGGGTTGACCTGGTTTCCCCTTCTTCCCTGTTCTAGGGTGGGGGGGTCTCTCGGGTCGTCCGCAGGATTATTTGGTCCAGCCACTCTGCAGTCTATCTCCGTGCCCACGATGTTCGTAAGTTTGCGGCTTTGGCTGCTGTTTTTGGTAATATGTCTTGTTGACGTTTGGGCACGGGGTTTGGAGATTGAACAGAGTCCTGGTCGCATGGTATCTTCTTAATGTTCCTGGCCCTTCTCGGGTTTGAGTAGTCTTGGGTCGCTGGTTGCAGCCAGTTGTCTCGACTTCGAGTTGAGGAGCGAGTGGCGGCTGCCTCCTGGGTAAGTCCCTTTACTATAATTTTGGTTAGGTAGCTCCAGGAAGCCGAAGGGTCTCTCCACAGAAAACCAGTGTTGAATGTAATGAAATGCCATTTTCTGGGTGAGACTTGGAGGCTCCTCGGCATCCCTCCCTCCCTTTGGTTGGCATTTTTTATATCCAGCCTCTGAACTGGGGGTTGGGTAGCCAGCACGGGAGGTCTGGAGGCTTCCCTTCCCCCTCCCAGGAAGTAGGGAGCTGCACAGACAGCGGCACGGCGGCTGTGGTGACGTCTTGCTTGTTTTCTGATTGGGGAGTTCTGCTTGCTTGTTCAATTTTTGGTTTGCAATTTTTAACCAGCTGTAGTTTATTTTGGGATTCCTACCTTTCTGGGTGCCTGACCTGGTAGATAGCAGATATAGACCACTTCTAAATACATGGGTGTATCTATAGGCCATTGCTCCTCATGCCTCTTTGAGGAGGGCCAGGTTCTGGCTTGTGGTCCCCGGTTGGCATGGAACTCCAATCGACTGTTGCCACGGTATAATGTGTATACTGTACACATCAGCCCGGTATAACTCTAGGGAGCCTCCGGGTCTCGCCCAGAAAATGGCATTTCATTACATTCAACGCTGTTTTTTTCTTAATCTCTGATCCCTGTTCTGCCCTCACCTCCATTATGCTAACCAGATTCTGATCCTGATATTCAGTAGTCTGCTCAAGCCTCAAAGATGGAATTCAACCTGAAGGTTTAGCAGTAGCAGCACTGAAGCTTTGGGCAGCAGAGAAAAGCATGTACCATACTTCAGTCCTGGTTTTTTTCTTGATGGTTATTACTACTTGGTTCCTTTCTCAGTTGCCATATGGTCATCGCCAGCTCCAATATCATATTTGTCTTGTATTTCCCTAATTTTCTCTATCAGTGTTACAATCTCCTCCTCCAGCCTTGCTATTTCCAACCACCTCTTCTTTTACCCCCTTTATCAACTGCCCTTTTCCCATTTTAGCTCACTGAACACTTGATCTTTGATGTTCTCTATGGTGGCCATCATATCTCTTTTTCAACCTGACCTAGATACTGTATTCATTTCAAGGTCCTATGTATAGTACCCTGGTTTACTTCACTTGACCTTTCTACTTCTTCTTTTTTTTCAATACTTCACAGTAGCCCCTTGCATCTTCCCTTTTTTCCCCTTTTTAGTATTGGTTCCCAATTTAGCATTTATATTTTCCCTCTTACTTTTTCCCTCTTTATTTTACATTTTGACTTTCTCCAAAATGCACACCAGGTATTTTGAGCTAAACGTTGTGGTAAATGTGTGAAATCTAATAATTGTTGTGTTTCCGTCTTGTGGATTTCAGCTGGGGATTACATTTAAAACCTAATGAAAATAATATCTTGAAAGAAGTGATATAATAAATACATAACAAATTTACTCACTGGGCAGACTGCATCTATCTTGACCTAAAAAAGCTTTTGATGAAGTCCCACACAAGAAGCTGTTCTTAAATCAATTCGTAATATTGAAGGATGAGCAGTGATACAAGGCAATGACTCTGATTCGAGGTACAGTATGTCACTAGCAGAGTCTCTCATAGGACTCTGTACTTGATCCAGTAAAGTTCATTGTTTACCAGAAGAGAGAGCATTATATGCACATGCTTGTAGTTGATACTCTGCTACTGGGAAAAATTAAAGCCCCATATAACTGTTATGTCCTTCAAAATGACCTAGACAAAATTAACCACTGCACTGTGCAGAGAACCTTAAGGCACCTGATCTGGGATTTGCAGAGCACCAAATGGTGTTTTTAGATATAGAGAGAGCAATTCAAATATCCCGCAGCTACACAGGCTCGCATCCTGTGCCTCATGACTCCAGTAAACAGACACCATCTTGAGAAAATCATCAGCATCTGTGCTGGGTGTGAGAGCATCAGTACTAATGGGACGACAAAGGCTGGCTCATGCAGTAGCAGCTCACAGCATTATGCCACTTGCAAAGCCACTAACATGCATAGCATTTCGGACATGTCCTTTATCTAACACATCAGGTAAGATGAAAGGGTATCATATACTCATATCATACACTCGTACACTCAATATCATACTCATCTCTCCCCGCCAATGGGAAACCAACTCTCAAAAGCATACTGTTACAGTATTAATAAATAAAACACAATTCTAAATGCTTGCCATTAAATGGTTCCCGAATCTAAAGCATATTAGGTAATGGGAGAGGCTAGAGGCATTAAATATGCCAAAAGTGTAGTAGATGGAAGAAAATTGGGCAATATAATAACCACATACAACAATTATGACAGGATTCGAGAACAAGATGCTTCAAACTAAGTAAACAGAAGCACTGAAGAAACCAAATACAGTAATTACCTTTTGCATATGGTAGACAAATAAAATAAATTGAGAGTAGGGTATGCTTAAGAAAACAACTACTTCAAAACGTCTTATGAAAAAGCCTATAAAGAAGGTGGGACACCACAAGCATAGCTCTCATTCTGTAGTTATACTGTACTTGAGTAATCACACACCCTAAAGCTAACCAGATGGTCTGGTTGGAGCTTCCACACACATCTGGTGCATTACTTAACGACATAGGAGCAGGATGTAGAATAGCTGGTGGTGTCCTCTTATCATTCTTCTATTAGTCAGTGTTAAAAAAAGGCAAAAAATCCTCTACCAGACAGGCATATTCCACTGAAAGCTTAAAAATCTCTTCAGTGACAAACAACCGTCTGGTCGGCGAGTGTTTTAACTACCCCTCACTGTTTGATGACATACGGTGTCCAAGCCAGACTCTACGGTGGATGACTCGGTCAATTGCAAACAATGATCATTGGAGGACGGACATAAATTGGGTGAGTATGACATTAAAACGACATTTACCCAAGGTGAGTTTGAGGGATTTGGAAGCAAAGATTTCCCTGTCATTATGCTTGGTGGGAGAAAGTGCAGAAACTAGCTGAAAAGGTTAATTATTTTTTAGAATACACAGGTGAGGCTACAGGCCAAAATTCTTGGTCAGGACAGTCTTAGAAGATATCCATAGGGGCAAGGAAAATGGAATAGGCAGACGATAGAGGAAATGGAAGTGTGTACAACTGAAATGGCACAAACATTTGCTCAAATGACAAGGAAGGAAGGAATCGCTTGCAACTGAATCCATGTTTAGTTGCAAATATTTGAGGAAATATGAAAGGAATTGCCTTAAGGTTGAAACTGATTCAAAGTACAGTGTACTGTTGATTGTTGCAGGTTAACAATCATTTCTGGCAGCAAAAAGAAAGATTTAACAATGAGGCGTGACAAAGATAATAGTAGGAAGGATTTACAATAACTTAGAAACTTGGCAGGTATGAGAAGTGGAAGAAGTGGGGCCCCCCACTCAGTGACCCTTATAGGGCCCAAAAAAAAAGAGAAAATGTTTTTCAGTGCCAGAACGTTTAGAGTTGACAATGAACACAAGCTGTGGTCTTGTCAGATGCAACTTCTGCAATGAAGATAGGGTTAGGCTAACCCTGATTATACAGTATTGTAGAAAGATGTACAACATACATATAGTTAAAAAAAAATATGTTATACATATTGTGGTTTGGTTTTGATGATGCACAAAGTTGCATATTAATGCCCAGTTGGAGGTGCTTGGGGATGACAACTTGCAATGTGACGAGTGACAGGAAGCGGTGGAGGTCATGCAAGATCTCTCTAGCTTTATATTGTATGTCTGGCCTTTTATATGTTATTTGGTACATGTATAGTATATGAAAAAATATATTTTTAAAACATTTCCAAGAAGATAACAATTATTCGTACAACAGTTTTTGAATTGATTAGGCAATTGTTAAGATTTTGCAGTGATTTTTACTAAAAAGTAGTTAAACTTAATCAAAATCCTTAAAACTAGTGATCAATGTATACATGGAGTTTTTTTGCAGTTTTCTGAAGGTTTAAAAAAAGTTCAGAATAATAGTGGACATTTTATAGTTAGGAATGGAGTTCCATATTTTAGATACATTCATTAGTATGGCATGGTTTGTATAGATTTTATCAGACTAGGAGCATCAGATTTTTCTTTGTTCATATGTTCTATTCCATCTGGGAATACATTGCTGTAGTTTTAAATGAAGATAGCACTGAGGCAAAGAATACAAGTGAATGTGTACGATATGTATGTGTTGAGCAAAACATTTTAGGAGTTTTGATAGATGGGTTGTATGTTATCTGAAGATTTTATTTGTTAGTTACGGTAACCGATTGTTGCTGATAACAATAGCTTTTAGGTGTTGTCAATGATTGAGCCACATGCACAGATACTGTAAATTAGATGAAGTACAAAATTGGATGAAACTTATAATTGGCAAGAAATACAATATAGTGAGAGAAGAGCAGCATGTGGCACATGCCATGTGATTTTTTTTGTAATATAATCCAACCCATCCTCTAGAATAGGATGTGTACATTTTGACATATAAATCCCCTAAGGCCCAAAATTTATGTACTAAAAAATCATAGCAGCTTGCAAAATAACATGTCCCCTTTTCTATATGTCAATCTTTGGTTAGGTTTGGTTTGGTGGACTTTAGTTGATCAGTTTAGTGACACTGAACGCTTGTTAGGACATGCTGGACAGTCAGGTGTGTAATGCCTTTCAAAGGTCGACCAAATACACAGGACCAGAATCTGCTGTTCTCATAAAGGCAAGGGAAAGATAGGGGTAAAAACCACATATTCCAAATTTACAATGCATTCAATTAGTATATAAACTAAAACATATAACACTTGTACAGATAACGAGTGAAATAATTAAAACCTTGTCAATTAATAGACATTGAATGCATCCCTTTGCACACATTCCATGATGTAAGGACACGAGCTTCTAAGCCGCGCGCTAGAGTACAAACGGTTGCAACCATGAAACCCCACCTTACGGCAAAATATAAAGGTAAACTAGGTCTGCTCTATAATAATCCTTAGTCAATCATGAAACACCCATTCCTGGACAGGCACACACTTTTCATTTCTAGGAACTAGACAAGGTTAAGGTATACAAACAAGGAAAATAATAACTTCTATAATTACAAAGGGGTTTTATTTCTAGGTTTTGAAATTACTTTACAAAACTTACTACATAGATTAATAGTCCTACAAACTTAAAACTCGCTTTCACCAGCTACGTTACTGTATACTCTTTTCTCAACTAGAGAGGCAAATTTCATGTATTCTACCAGCACTTACGTAGCAAGGTTCTTCCTAGTTAACAATGTGATAAAGCAAATATAAATTAAAAGGTATGTATGGTATATAAAGGTATATAAAAAAGTATGACATGGAACACTTGCTCAGGAATGAGCCTCAAAGTAATACACACTCTAGAATGGACAGAAATAAACAATACTTATTGTCAGCTGACTATTGGGACATATAAACACACTACTGTATATCCTTCACCTGTTCAGTTCTTGTACCAGTAATGTTTGTCTACATAAATGCTACCAGAAGGAATACAGAATTATATGAACATGTTTGCGGATGATGCCAAGATACTGGGGAAGATAGGAGACAGACGATTGTAATGCCCTTCAAATGGATTTAGATAAAAATAAGTGCTTGGAGCAACAAGTGGCAAGTGGAATTCAATGTGAATAAATGCCATCTCATAGAATGTGGAATCGGAGAAAATAGACCACACACAACTTATAAATTATTTGGAAAGGAATTAAAGAACTCTAATAAAGAACGAGATCTAGGGATGGTTTTGGATAGTAAAATTTCACCAAAGGAGCACACAAATAACATTGATCGAGGAGCGTATGCGTCCCTTCCCAACTTCAGGATCGCTTTTAACTACATGGATGGTGAAATGCTAAAGAAACTGTTCATGAGTTTTGTGAGACCAAAATTGGAATATGCAGCACTTGTATGGTGCCCATATCTCAAGCATCACTAAACTAGAAAAGGTGCAGCAGTGTACTACAAAATGGCTTCAAGAACTGAAAAACAAGAGTTTTGAGGAGAGGCTACTGGTGTAAATATGACAAAGCTACAAAATAGAAGAGGTGTTATGATCACCACTTAAAAATACAGTAACAGGAATTGACCAAAGTGACAGAGGAATTCCTGAAACCAGCAACTTCAAGAATAAGAGAGCATGCATTCAAGTTAAGGAAACAAAGGTGCCAAAAAATATTAAAAAGTTTTCTTTTGCAAACAGTGTGGTAGATGTTGGAACAAGTTAGGTGAGAAGGTGTTGGAGGCCAAAACTGTCAGTAGTGTCAGTGTTATACAACAAAGAGTACTGGGAAGATGGGACACCACAAGTGTCTCATCCTGTAAATACATTTAGATAATTACTTAACTATCATATAAAATAGCACCACAAATATGTTAAACACAGTGGAAGCAAATACTATTCATAATTTAAAANTTGAGGAAAGGGATAACAAACAAATGTTACAGAACCAGGCCTATTCTATAAATTCACTAAAATCAAATTGGAGGTAAAGGATAAAATTCAGAAGTTGAAAATGGGAAACAGATTAACAGGAAATGAAAAGGAAATGTGTGAAATATTAAATAAAAGTTGCAAGTGTGTTTGTGCAAAATTAAATTTTCAGAGAACGGACACAATAACACTTCCAGAGAACAAGAAAGAGCACATAGATGTACAGTATCTAGAGATGAAGTGAAAAAATGCTCACGGTGCTAAGTAGGAACAAAGCAGTTGGTCTAGATAGCATTTCACCTTGGGTTCTGAGAGAATGCACACCTGAGCCGGTGTGCTGCTTAAACTGATTTTTCAATCATATCTGTATACAGGAATCCTGGCTGATATATGAAAAAAAAGGCTTAAAATAGTTCCCATCTATAATAGTGGCAACAGGGAAGACCCCTCTTGATTACAGACCTGTATCATTGACAAGTGTAATTGTCAAAATATTGGAAAAATAATTAAAACCAAATGAGTAGAACACCTGAGGAAAATTACATAATAAGACATGATATTTTACTTGGAAGATCTTGTGTAATGAATCGCCTTAGTTTCTATGTATAGCTACAGAGATTTTACAGGAAAGATATAGTTGGGGTTGACTGCATCTATCTAGACCTAAAAAAAAAAAGGCTTTCAACAGAGTCCCACATAAGAGGTTATTCTGGAAACTAGAACATATTGGAGGAGTGACAGGGAGGCTTCTAATATGGATGAGAATTTTCTAACCACAAAAAATGTGGCCAATAATCAGAGGCAATGTATTGGACAGGAGAAATGTCATAAGTGGAGTACAACAAGGCTTATTTTTTGCACCGGTAATGTTCATTGTCTACATAAACGACCTACCAGAAGGAATACAGAATTATGATTGTTTGCTGATGATGCTAAAATACTAGGGAAGGTAAAAAACTTAGAGGATTGTTATGCCCTTCAACAAGATCTGGACAAAATAAGTGTATGAAGCACCACTTGACAAATGGATTTAATGTGAATAAATGTCATGAGAGATGTGGAATAGGAGGAAATAGGCCTCACGCACAATCTACAAATTATGTGAAAAACTTTTAAATATTCTGATAAGGAAAGAGATCTAGGGGTGGTTCTAGATATAAAACTGTCACCGGATGACCACATGCAGAATATTGTACAAGGAGCTTATGCTACACTTTCCAATTTCAGAATTTCTTTGAAATACATGGATACTGAAATACTAACAAAATTGTTTGCGACTTTTGAGACTAAATCTGTAATATGCAGTGGTTATATGGTACCCATATCTTGAAAAGCACACAAACAAACTGGAAAGGTGCAAAGACATGCAACTAAATGGCTCCCAGAACTGAAAGACAAGAGCTACGAGGAGAGGTAGAGGTTTGGCATATTTCATGCCATATTTCATGCATGTAGTGATCATATCGCCTCTTTTTTCCTCTATCTTCTAGCTTTGGCATATTTCATGCCTCCACTTTGGCATGAAATATGCCAAAGCTAGAAGATAGTGGAAAAAGAGGCGATATGATCACTACATGCAAAATAGTAATGGAAATTGATAAAATGAAGAATTCTCGAGACCTGGAACTTCAAGAACAAGAGGTCATAAATTTAGGGTAACTAAAGAAAGCTGTTGAAGAAATATAGGAACTCATTTTTACATAGTAGTAGATGGTTGATACAACTTAAGTGAGAAGGTTGTGGAAGTAAAAACTGTAAGTAGTTTCAAAGCATCATATGACAGTGCTGGAAATACAGGACACAACGAGCATAGCGCTCATCCTGTAGCTACACTTGGGTAATTACATTAGAAAATGTAGAGTAAACTGTACAATAGTGAGTTTGTATCATAATTTTGATGGTGAATGTTTAGACCAGAAGTTAGTTACCAACTTTTTTTCATGTTTGCTAACTGACATATGTGTGGGCAACAGAACACTCATGTTCTAGAGAAGGTGGTGGAGGCCAAGACCGTCAGTAGTTTCAAAGCGTTATATGACAAAGAGTGCTGGGAAGACGGGACACCACGAGCGTAGCTCTCATCCTGCAACTACACTTAGGTAATTACACTTAGGTAATTATGTACCTTTCCTTGAGGTTACCTTGAGGTGATTTCGAGGCTTAGCGACCCCGCGGCCCGGTCCTCGACCAAGCCTCCTCGACCCATTTATGAGTATTTGTACCCATAAACAAAAATATAATTGAAGGGAATTATATCTTACAGTAAAGTATGTGATTTAGAGTTAAGGCTGGTACAAGTGAATGCAAAGTGAATTCCTTGATTTTATTGTTACCACCAATGACAACTAGTTAATTGTGCACCCATAGTCTTGCTGTGAGTGGTAATGCAAAATAGAGAAGACAAAAAGCTTTTAATTAGACCTCAGTGCATGTTTAACATTATCTTTTTGCAATTTGTCTACACACCTTAGAATTAATGTATAATTATTCCTAGTAATCAATTTCTTGCAATGCAACTGCTAAGAATGACAATATATTATTATATTTGTATTAGATGCAAGTTATAATGTTAATACATGAATAATTTTCATTGTTAGGTATCATAGGATAACAGAAGAATTGCTGTTTATGATTTTAGTGTACACAGCTTATACTTCGCCACATACAATTCCTTTATCTACTAGAAACGAAATACACTGTATAGATAGTGGAAGAATTTCAGATGTTTTATCATATATTATTATTTGCCATTTAATATTCTTTGGATCTGATGACTCCAGTTTTTGTAATAATAGCCAAATGGCTATTCATTTACAGATTTTATTGAAGGATTAAATTATACATCGACACCACAAAATCTCAGTGTGAGTGTTTATATGTTGTTATTGCCCTATTTGAAATTAAAATGAAAAAAAAAGGGAATGCTATTCCCTCAACCTAAACACAGCCCAAAGAGAACATCATTCCTGTGTGCTCCCACAGCATTGTTTGGACAGGCTCATACTCTACATTGCCGAGTTAGTACGACATTGCACTCTTGGCCGAGGCTATCGTTGCCCTTATTACCAGTTACTCGACATTCAGTTAGTGCATGCTGAATGCATTCGTCTCATGATGGGCTGCCCCCTTTGGGCTTAGACCTGGGGTTTGTCAGTCTAGGTTGCATTCCCTGAGTGAGTACTCTGAATCATCTGGGGTGTATCCTGGTGGGTACAGTAGCTCGTGTCACCAGGGCTGTTTTTTGATTCATTTGTTGAGCAGGGGCTTGTCTAGTAACGTGCACAAATGATGCCTCTTGATCTTACAGTAATAAGAAAGTGGTAAATATTTTTTGTGTATAACTGTAACAGATAATTTCATGGGGGTACTTACAGATTAATGTTGAGCATTTTATTGCTTCCCTGTTACTCTCTCTTTGTAATAGCATTGCCAGAACTGTGCAATTATCTACTCTTGTAAAACCCTAATTGGGACAGCAGTAACATACATTAGAACTACAGTAACATGTTACCTTATATTCATTCATTTTACTGTCATTGAAGTGACTGCAACTGGTAGAACATACTTATGGATCGACAAAGATTGGCTTCCTTCTTTGAATAATAATTTGTCTAATCCTAGGCTTCCCTCTTCGGATTACAATTTCCCATCCTCATCGTTATGCAATTTCCTGGCACTTCTAAACACTTCCACTTTGTGTCATCTTTAACCACTGTACTGCACACACCATGATATCATGGGGAAATGGGGTGCACACACCATCGTATCATGTTTGTAAGATTATCATAAGATTCAAAACTCCTTCAGGTATATGAGGTTTACATCCTGTTCCTCAGGACTCCAGTAAACAGATACAATCTTGGAAAAAAATTGTCTGCATCCCTCCTGAAGCAAATAAGCATCCCTCTCCTGGCTGTGAGAGCCTTGGTACTGCCAGAGCAACCAAGGTTGGCACATGCAGTTGGAGCTAACAGCACAGCTGTGTAAGTCGGGACAACACCACCACTTAATAATCATGACTAAAATAAGTACCTGCAATTATTTTCTGATGAGTGTCATAGAGGATTGTGACTAATAGATATTATGTACAAGGTTCAGATATCAGTAAACACAATGCTAGTTATGATGATCTTAGCAGAAGGCAGACATTCACAGCATACAGCGAGGTTTGTGAATCTATGCATCATGCAATGTGACCTCGTGTTCATTCAGAAAATAATCTTGTGGAAAATTATTCATGTTCATGATTTAGCGACAGGAATCTGATAATAACAGCGCTCATAGTAATAGTGATGTGCACAGTATACAGTACAGTATTGGGGTATTTTCCTCCTTCAGGTGAAGTCAGCTGCTAGAGTCAGCTGGTCGTAGCATGTAGCTCTGTACATGCCAGACAAACAGGCTTGTTTATACACAAATGCCATAAGCCTAGTAAATAAATTTGATGCATTGTGTGCATACAATGACGCTGAGAATCCCGACATCATTTGCATTAGTGAAACATGGGGACGAGAAGATATAATAGAAGGGGAATTCCATCTTCCAGGATTCCATCGACCATTCAGAAAGGCCAGGACAACAAGAGTAGGTCGGGGTAATAATGTATGTTACAGAGGACATGGATGCAACCAACAAAGAGGAGTTGAATACCATGGGATCCTCAGTCTGTATGGTGCAACATGCTAGCTCAAGATGGTAGCACTGACAGTGGGAGTATGCTACAGGGCTGACATGGCAGCAGCAGAGGAAGTTGCTGATCTGCGTAATGTGATCATTGCAGCATCTGAAACCCAAAACCTAATAATCGGGGACTTTAACCAGGAGTCCATAAACTGGGTAAATATTACATCACAAGCAAAAGAACAATTTCTTGACCTGATACAGGACTCCTTTCTCGTGTAGCATGTGGCAAAGCCGACACGAGGTAATAGCATTTTAGATCTTGTGATAACATTGGAGGAGGGCATGATTGATCAAATTCTGGTAGGAGAAAAGCTCACTTCGTGTGATTACCATATTATAAGATAGATTACAAATGTAGAAACCCATATAAAGGTCCATGATAGTGAATTTCTAGATTGCCCTCGAGGAGACTATCAAGGAATGAGAGAAACTACAAAACTCCTCCCGAGGAAGCTGATTGGTGACCATTGTAATGACTGGTATATTAAGTCAAGCTTTTGTTGTTTGATTGGTGTATAATGTCTAGCTTTTGTTGTTATTTATCTAAATGTTTCTCTTAAGTAAAATAGCAGTTTGTTTTATTTTTGTTCATTTTTATATTAAATTTGTGTTGCAATTATGTTAAATTGGGCTTTAGTAAATGTTTATACCTTGTGTCTAAAGTTTTCCTGTGTGTATTTTGTGAGAGTAGCATCCTGCACCTCACGAGAGAGAGAGAGATAGAGAGAGAAAGAGAGAGAGAAAAAGACACAGACAGACAGACAGACAGACAGACAGACAGACAGGACTCGACTCGACTCGACTCGACTCGACTCGACTCGACTCGACACACACAGGGTGTGTGGTGAGAGATTGTGAGGAGCCCACCTCATTGTGTGAGGTTATTTAACTTGGTTTTGTGAGTGTGACTGGAGTACTGTAGTCAATCTGGTGAGTGAAATTATTCACTGTGGTAGATTGTCCCAGTCCCTGTGTCTTTTATTAAGTGTAATGTGCGCGCACACACACACACACACGGAACACCACGAGCGTAGCTCTCATCCTGTAACTACACTTAGGTAATTACACTTAGATAATTACACACACACACACACATGAACACACTGTTCATTTGTTTGTCCACCAATTCAAAATATGGTGCTGGCCCAAAGTGTTTACTCTCATGTTTTAGGTGTTTATAATAAACACTCGTTCTTTATTTCTGATTTATAGTAACATACACACACTACAAGGAAGTAAGGGACGGGTTTTAATAGTTTGTACACCGGTGTATGGCTAAGCTAGTGCACCCTACACCAGGGCATGGAAGCATCATGGGGAACTTTCAAGGTAATCACTGAACCCATTCAAAAATATGTGCCTAAAAAGGAGAAAGTAAAATGGGAACTGGATGGTTGTCACATGTAGTAAAAAGAGCTTTGTAAACTAAATGGACCCTCAGGAGAAGGTATAAATCAACAATGAACATCATTAACTATGATTTATATAAACGGGCACTAAACTCGGCCACCCTAAAAAATCAGATGAGCAAAAATAAACTACAAAAGAAGACTTGCTCCAAAACATAAAGATAGATCCTAAGTTGTTCTTTAGCTATGTAAAAAGTAAACCCAAAATAAAGGACTCTGTAGGACCCTTAAAAGATGAGACTAAGCAAGTTATAATATGTTGACGATAAAAGGGACAGCAAATGCTCTGAATGAATACTTTACATCAGTGCTCACAATACTAGAAAGATAAGATGACATCCACGCAAATGTTTGAAGCAGGTGAAGAGAATGAATTTAGGTTATACTCATAAAGTGTGACATAATCAGCAAGAGCATTGACAAACTAAGACTCAGAGGCTCCCAGGTGTGGTGAAATTTACTTCAAAGTCATAAAGGAACTTGCAAAGGAACTATGCCTACCACTGAAACTGCTTTTCAGAAAATCTCTGGACCAAGGGATAGTACCATAGATTGGAAATATGCTAATGTCACCCTTATTTAAAAAAAAAAGACATAAAGATCTCGGCAGAAAACTACTGTCCGATCAGTTTGACATCACACATCCAGCTCACGGAGAGAATCCTAAGGAAAGGTATCATTCATAATCTCACAGTAAACAATTTTGTAAAGTCGATCAAACATGGAT
>WNGS01169217.1:20877148-20903594 GCA_020271785.1 Procambarus virginalis
TATTAGAGCATTCGATGGTAAATGAATCTTGAACAAGATGATGTTTATACACAAAAGCTATCACCAAGCTTGTATATCACCTAATATGTTTATTATACATACTATATACTGTGTACATACACACACACCACAATCCATATAAGCAGTTTCAAAGCATCATATGATAAAGATAAGGAAAATGGGGCATCACAAAATTAGCTCTCATCCTGTACATGTTAACTATCAATTACAATGTATATACACGTATACAACCACCTGTCAGTACTGTAGTTTCAAAGCGTCATATGACAAGAGTGCTGGGAAGACGGGACACCGTGAGCATAGCTCTCACCCTGTAACTAGTAGGCATCCATCAGTCTCGGGAGACTATGGAGTTGCGCTCTGGTTGTCGGTCTGGAGAGGCCTCCAGGGCAGGTGTATGTAATTACATCCTATAACTACACTTGGGTAATTACACACACTGATAAATGCCACATAATGTAATGTGGAATAAGGAAAAGAAAAAGATGTAGGGGTGTGGTTTGGATAATAGTAAACTGTGCCAGGTCACATCAAATCTCCAGTGAGATGCTCTACCGTAAGCTTGTCAATTTCAGATTTGATTTTTAAATTCCTTCGTAGAGAAATACTATAGAAACAGTTCATTACATTGTGCGACAGAAATTAAAAGATGCAGCAGGTGTGTCGTGTCCATCTTTCAACAAGCAGATCAATTACAAAAAGTCCAATGAAATGCTATGGGTTCCAGACCAAAAACACAAGAGCTATGATGAGGGGTTGTAGGCATATATATTAAGTATACCAAAGCTAGTAGACAGAAGGAAGAGACAATATAAATACCATATACAAAATTGTGACAGGAATGCCAATGATGACAAGGATAATTTTTTATACCTGCAACTTGAGAACAAGAGGCCAAAGATTGAAGCAAACAAATAAAGGTGCCAAAAATGTACATAAATTCTCATTTGCGAACAGAATTGTGGACAGTTGGAACATGTTAAATGAGAGGGTGATGGATGCAAAACCGTCAGATGCATTAAAATGCCATATGACAAAAATATAGGAAGACAGTACACCACAAGCATAGCTGTCAACCAGTAACTACTTAGGTAATTACACTTAGGTAACTGCACAAACGCACATACACTATGTACAAAACATAACATACCTTAATTATACAGAAAAAATCGTAGAAATAGGTGTGAGGTGTGAGTGTAGTGTTTGAGGGGAGGCACTAGCAGATTTTGAACTACCGCACGTCACATTTTCTTCTGACACGACAAACAGCTTCAGCTTCTGGCTCCAACCTTCTGTTTTCACTTCCAACTCATCTGGGTGACCATTATAGGATATGTGAACTTTTTTCTGGATACCTAGACTGGATTTGTTTTATTGATTTTTTTTTTATTTTTTTAGGGAAAATAAGCCTGTTGGGCATCCACTGGCACTGTTCGCAAACAATGTTTGAATAAATGTGCAGTAAATATTGTGCCAATTTTCTAACACTTTGTACACTAGAATTTAACGATAACATTGTTATACACGTCTGTATGAGCATCTATTACACGTGGAGATGTATTTTCCCGATATGCCTTATACCAAAATTTGTGGCAATTTAATTTGTTGACTGATCTATAAACCAATACACAATAAATTACCGACTCTGAAACATCTGTTCAGCAATTTTGATTTTATGAGAAATGAGTGATGTCTTGAGGTCTTGATAGACTGATTATTACAGTACTGCATGTATTTTGTAATTTAGATATTGGACCACATAGTGGAACTGTTCAGGTTATTCAGCACATGTTTTTCACAGAGGATGCTCCACCAATTACTTTGCATCCAAGTTCTCAATAGCTGGTGCTCAAACAGCAGACCGAGACGTATACAGTACGCAACTAACTTGGCTCGCCACAAGCCACTTCGTGAACTTCATGTTCATTAGCATATTGTATAAAAATGTCTAACATCCTGCGTTTTTTATACCTAATGGAAAGAGTCGAAGTGAATGACCAAACGAGTAGCTTGATGTACATATGCAGGCGATGAGTCACAATAACGTGGCTAAAGTATATTGACCAGACCACACACTAGAAGGTGAAGGGACGACGACGCTTTGGTCCGTCCTGGACCATTCTCAAGTCGATTCTCAAGTCGATTGACTTGAGAATGGTCCAGGACGGACCAAAACGTCGTCGTCCCTTCACCTTCTAGTGTGTGGTCTGGTCAACATTAGCTTGATGTAATTACTCGAGACCAATCAAATAACTTGGTGAAGTTATGTGCTTGTATTCAAGTATAAGTACTTGCATGATGAATAAACCAGTCATCAGAAAATAAAGCAATGATGATATTACACTACTTGATAATGATCCAACAGGACCAAAACGTCATCATTTCTTCATTTTCTGATGTGCGGTTTGGTCACCATATCTTTAGCCATGTTATTGTGACTCATTGTAAGTATTTGCAGGTATTGAGCTTCAACTCTTGGGACCCCCCCCCCCCACCCTCATCTGGCATTAATCATCTAAAAAGTGTATCAACAGCCCCACAGGTTATCATATTTGAATTTGAACAAATATATTCAGTTTGCCTTCACTACCTTCTCCCCTAGTACATTCTATTTTAACACCATCCACATACTGTCAAGTTATTTTTTTCTCTCTCTCGCTAACTTGGTTGTTCAGCCAACAGATACAGAATTATTATTAATCCAAATTCCTGAGAGAGAATAACTTTGAATGGGGAAGAAAATGCATAAGCCTAACATGTACTGTATGTATAAATTGGCTGCCTGTCCCTCAACATAATGAATTTAAATTGCAAATAGAATAGCTATTGACAATAACCCTTAGACAAAAAGCCAAAGAAACTTCAATTACTATGTTCATGCCAGCCACATAATGTGACTGGCATGGACACAGTCATGAAATAGAAATGACAGTACTTGGAGCAACAAGGTCATGGAAGTGAGGATCTTGCTGGCTGGCAATTGAGGCCTTATTCGTTACCTGGTTGTGATCATTGTAAGGCTTTGTTTTTTGTTTTTTTGGGGACGGAACGTGTGTAATAGTGTTGGTAACTGGTAGTGAACAGTCGAAACAGTGTTGGTTTGAAAGGGAAAACCTCTAAAATTTTCATGTGAGCAGTGAGCTAGTTCAGCACATGTACAGTGCATGGTTATGGTGTCAAAATACTTCCCTCTAAAATGATGAAAATAAGAGCCCATGAATGCAAAGCAATTTTCCCAAGTACATTCTGTGACTGGTAAACATGTTGTAAAAATCAGTGTTAAATGTAGGAAACCAGTTTGGAACTCAATGAGTCAAAAAAAAATATAAGTTGGGAATACAATTTAAAAAGGATTATTATTGGTTATGCTGGAAGTTGAAGAAAGTGCAGGCTGGTGACTCATTCACTCTAGTAATTAATTACCTAAATGTAATTATCTAAGTGTAGTTACAGGATGAGAGCTATGCTCGTGGTGTCCCGTCTTCCCAGCACTGTCATATAATGCTTTGAAATTACTGATGGTCTTGGCCTCCACCACCTTCTCACTTAAATTGTTCCAACCGTCTACCACTCTGTTTACAAAAGTGAATTTTCGTATATTTCTCCGACAGCTTTGTTTCATTAGTTTAAATCCGTGACCTCTTGTTCTTGAAGTTCCGGGTCTCAGAAATTCTTCCCTATCAATTTTATAGATTCCTGTTACTATTTTGAACGTAGTGATCACATCGCCTCTTTTTCTTCTATCTTCTAGTTTTTGCATATTTAATGTCTCTAACCTCTCCTCGTAGCTCTTGTCCTTCAGTTCTGGGAGCCACTTAGTGCATTGTCGTTGCACCTTTTCTAGTTTGTTAATGTGCTTCTTAAGATATGGGCACCATACAACCGCTGCATATTCCAGCTTTGGTCTAATAAAAGTTGTGAACAATTTCTTTAGTATTTCTCCATCCATGTATTTAAAAGCAATTCTGAGGTTAGAAAGTGTAGCATAGGCTCCTTGCACAATGTTCTTAATGTGGTCCTCAGGTGACAGTTTTCTATCTAGAACCACACCTAGATCCATTTCTTTGTCAGAATTCTTTAAAGATTTCTCACATAATTTATAGGTTGTGTGGGGTCTATGTTCTCTAATTCCACATTCCATAACATGGCATTTATTCACATTAAATTCCATTTGCCAAGTGTTGCTCCATATACTTATTTTATCCAGGTCTTCTTGAAGGGCATGACAATCACCTATGTTTTTTATCTTCCCTATTATCTTAGCATCATCAGCAAACATGTTCATGTAATTCTGTATTCCCACTGGTAGATCGTTTATGTAGACAATGAACATTACCAGTGCAAGAACTGAACCCTGTGGTACTCCACTCGTAACATTCCTCCAATCCGATACCATGCCTCTGATTACGGCCCTCATTTTTCTGTCAGTTAGGAAATTTTTCATCCATGTTAGTAGCTTACCTGTCACTCCTCCAATATGTTCCAGTTTCCAGAACAACCTCTTATGGGGAACTCTGTCGAAAGCCAGATAGATGCAGTCAACCCAACCATCTCTTTCCTGTAAAATCTCTGTGGCTCGATCATAAAAACTGAGCAAGTTCATTACACAGGATCTTCCAGATCGAAAACCATACTGTCTGTCTGATATTATATCGTTTTCCTCCAGGTGTTCTACTCATTTAGTTTCAATTATTTTTTCCAATACTTTGACTATTACACTTGTCAATAATACAGGTCTTTAATTAAGGGGGTCTTCCCCGTTTCCACTTTTGAAAATTGGAACTATGTTAGCCTTTTTCCACACATCAACTACAACTCCTGTACACAGGGATGCCTGAAAAATCAGTTGAAGTGGAATGCTGAGCTCAGGTGGACATTCTCTCAGAACCCATGATGAAACTCCATCTGGACCAACTGCTTTGTTCTTATTTAGCTCCTTGAGCATTTTTTCCACTTCATCTCTACACCTCTATGTGCTCTATGTTGTTCCCTGGAATTCTTATTGTGTCTGGTTCCCTAAAGATCTCATTTTGTACAAACACACTTTGGAACTTTTCGTTTAATGTTTCACACATTTCCTTTTCATTTTCCGTTAATCTATTTCCCATTTTCAACCTCTGAATATTATCCTTTACCTGCAATTTGTTGTTTATGAATTTATAGAATAGACCTGGCTCTGTTTTACATTTGTCTGCAATCCCTTTTTCAAAATTTCTTTCTGCCTCTCTCCTCACTGCCATGTAGTTGTTTCTCACATCTTTGTATCGCTGGTATGTTTGGGGGTTTGGTCTCTTCCTGTATTGATTCCATTTTTGTCTCTTGGTCTCTGGCCCTCTCGCAATTTCTATTGAACCAATCCTGTTTCCTAGTTCTGTATCTCTGTTTTGCTATAAATTTTTTTGTGCCCTTATCATATATTTCTCAAAACTTGACATACATCTCATTCACTTCCTTGTCTAGCATCAAGTCTGTCCAATTATACACACTAAAAAAATTTCTTTGGTGCCCATAATGTCCTCTCCTGAAGTCACTCCTGAAGTCAGGTTTTTCAACTGATTCAACCTCCTTATTTTCTTCCAGATTATAATGCATTGCATACTATATTCCCAAAAAGACATGGTCACTTTTACCCAAGGGAGGAAGGTACCGAATGTCAAATATCTCTTCCCCCTTCCTGGTAAATATCAAATCTAGCATGGAGGGAACGTCCCCTTCCCTCATCCTCGTAGCTTGTTTAACATATTGGTACAAGAATGTTTCCAGGATGAGGTCTACAAATCTACAGGTCCAAAAATCTTCTGTTTTAGCTTCATATGCTTCCCATAGTGCATAGTGGTGGGCATTGTGTGTGAAGGCCACTAACATCAGTGGGATATTCGGCGGGCTTCACCAGTACTGTAGCTAAGTGCAGAGACTGTACTCACCTATATGTACTCACCTATATGTGTCTGCAGGATCGAGCATTGACTCTTGGATCCCGCCTTTCAAGCATCAGTTGTTTACAGCAATGACTCCTGTCCCATTTCCCTATCATACCTGGTTTTAAAATTATGAATAGTATTTGCTTCCACTGTGTTTAACATATTTGTGGTGCTATTTTATATGATAGTTAAGTAATTATCTAAATGTATTTACAGGATGAGACACTTGTGGTGTCCCATCTTCCCAGTACTCTTTGTTGTATAACACTGACACTACTGACAGTTTTGGCCTCCAACACCTTCTCACCTAACTTGTTCCAACATCTACCACACTGTTTGCAAAAGAAAACTTTTTAATATTTTTTGGCACCTTTGTTTCCTTAACTTGAATGCATGCTCTCTTATTCTTGAAGTTGCTGGTTTCAGGAATTCCTCTGTCACTTTGGTCAATTCCTGTTACTGTATTTTTAAGTGGTGATCATACCACCTCTTCTATTTTGTAGCTTTGTCATATTTAACACCAGTAGCCTCTCCTCAAAACTCTTGTTTTTCAGTTCTTGAAGCCATTTTGTAGTACACTGCTGCACCTTTTCTAGTTTAGTGATGCTTGAGATATGGGCACCATACAAGTGCTGCATATTCCAATTTTGGTCTCACAAAACTCATGAACAGTTTCTTTAGCATTTCACCATCCATGTAGTTAAAAGCGATCCTGAAGTTGGGAAGGGACGCATACGCTCCTCGATCAATGTTATTTGTGTGCTCCTTTGGTGAAATTTTACTATCCAAAACCATCCCTAGATCTCGTTCTTTATTAGAGTTCTTTAATTCCTTTCCAAATAATTTATAAGTTGTGTGTGGTCTATTTTCTCCGATTCCACATTCTATGAGATGGCATTTATTCACATTGAATTCCACTTGCCACTTGCTCCAAGCACTTATTTTTATCTAAATCCACTTGAAGGGCATTACAATCGTCTGTCTCCTATCTTCCCCAGTATCTTGGCATCATCCGCAAACATGTTCATATAATTCTGTATTCCTTCTGGTAGCTCATTTATGTAGACAAACATTACTGGTACAAGAACTGAACAGGTGAAGGATATACAGTAGTGTGTTTATATGTCCCAATAGTCAGCTGACAATAAGTATTGTTTATTTCTGTCCATTCTAGAGTGTGTATTTACTTTGAGGCTCATTCCTGAGCAAGTGTTCCATGTCGTACTTTTTTATATACCTTTTATATACCATACATACCTTTTAATTTATATTTGCTTTATCACATTGTTAACTAGGAAGAACCTTGCTACGTAAGTGCTGGTAGAATACATGAAATTTGCCTCTCTAGTTGAGAAAAGAGTATACAGTAACGTAGCTGGTGAAAGCGAGTTTTAAGTTTGTAGGACTATTAATCTATGTAGTAAGTTTTGTAAAGTAATTTCAAAACCTAGAAATAAAACCCCTTTGTAATTATAGAAGTTATTATTTTCCTTGTTTGTATACCTTAACCTTGTCTAGTTCCTAGAAATGAAAAGTGTGTGCCTGTCCAGGAATGGGTGTTTCATGATTGACTAAGGATTATTATAGAGCAGACCCTAGTTTACCTTTATATTTCATGCCGTAAAGGTGGGGTTTCATGGTTGCAACCGTTTGTACTCTAGCGCGCGGCTTAGAAGCTCGTGTCCTTACATCATGGAATGTGTGCAAAGGGATGCATTCAATGTCTATTAATTGACAAGGTTTTAATTATTTCACTCGTTATCTGTACAAGTGTTATATGTTTTAGTTTATATACTAATTGAATGCATTGTAAATTTGGAATATGTGGTTTTTACCCCCTATCTTTCCCTTGCCTTTATGAGAACAGCAGATTCTGGTCCTGTGTATTTGGTCGACCTTTGAAAGGCATTACACACCTGACTGTCCAGCATGTCCTAACAAGCGTTCAGTGTCACTAAACTGATCAACTAAAGTCCACCAAACCAAACCTAACCAAAGATTGACATATAGAAAAGGGGACATGTTAATTTTGCAAGCTGCTATGATTTTTTAGTACATAAATTTTGGGCCTTAGGGGATTTATATGTCAAAATGTACACATCCTATTCTAGAGGATGGGTTGGATTATTATTACAAAAAAAATCACATGGCATGTGCCACATGCTGCTCTTCTCTCACTATATTGTATTTCTTGCCAATTTATAAGTTTCATCCAATTTTGTACTTCATCTAATTTACAGTATCTGTGCATGTGGCTCAATCATTGACAACACCTAAAAGCTATTGTTATCAGCAACAATCGGTTACCGTAACTAACAAATAAAATCTTCAGATAACATACAACCCATCTATTCAAACTCCTAAAATGTTTTGCTCAACACATACATATCGTACACATTCACTTGTATTCTTTGCCTCAGTGCTATCCTTCATTTAAAACTACAGCAATGTATTCCCAGATGGAATAGAACATATGAACAAAGAAAAATCTGATGCTCCTAGTCTGATAAAATCTATACAAACCATGCCATACTAATGAATGTATCTAAAATTGGAACTCCATTCCTAACTATAAAATGTCCACTATTACAGTGGTACCTCGGAATACGAGTAATTACCTAAGTGTAATACCTAAGTGTATTACAGGATGAGAGCTACGCTCGTGGTGTCCCGTCTTCCAGCACTCTTTGTCATATAACGCTTTGAAACTACTGACGGTCTTGGCCTCCNTTCCCAGCACTCTTTGTCATATAACACTTTCAAACTACTGACGGTCTTGGCCTCCACCACCTCTCCCCTAACTTGTTCCAACCGTCTACCACTCTGTTTGCGAAAGTGAATTTTCTTATATTTCTTCGGCATCTGTGTTTAGCTAGTTTATATCTATGACCTCTTGTTCTTAAAGTTCCAGGTCTCAGGAAATCTTCCCTATCGATTTTATCAATTCCTGTTACTATTTGTATGTAGTGATCATATCACCTCTTTTTCTTCTGTTTCTAGTTTTGGCATATTTAATGCTCTAACCTCTCCTCGTAGCTCTTGCCTTCAGTTCGGGAGCCACTAGTAGCATGTCTTTGCACCCTTTCCAGTTTGTTGAGTGCTTCTTAAGCTATAGGGCACCACACAACTGCTGCATATTCTAGTTTTGGCCAAAAAAAGTCGTGAACAATTTCTTTAGTATTCGCCATCCATGTATTTAAACACAATTCTGAAGTTGGAAAGCGTGGCATAGGCTCCTGCACAATATTCTTTATGTGGTCCTCAGGTGATAGTTTTATCTAGAACACCCCTAGATCTCTTTCTTTATCAGAATTCTTTAAGATTCTCACATAATATATAGGTTGTGTGGGGTCTATGTTCTCTATTCCACATTCCATAACATGGCATTATAACATTGAATTCCATTTGCCAAGTGGCGCTCCATGTACTTATTTTGTCCAGGTCATCTTGAAGGGCATGACCAATGATCTAAGTTTCTTATCCTTACTATTATCTTAGCATCACAGCAAACATGTTCATATAATTCTGTATACACTGGTAGATCATTTATGTAGACAATAAAAATCACTGGTGCAAGAACTGAACCCTGTGGTATCCCTTGTGACATTTCTCCAGTCCGATTACATGCCTCTGTCACTGCCCTCAGTTTTCTATCAGTCAGAAAATTTTTCATCCATGTTAGAAGCTTACCTGTCACCCATCCAATATTTTCCAGTTTCCAGAACAACTCTTATGTGGAACTCTGTCGAAAGCTTTTTTAGGTCCAGATAGATGCAGGCAACCAACCATCTCTGGTACTGTCTCTCGGTCCTTCCTTAACTCTATATGTACACTTACGTACAATACTCTCCCCCAGGAGAAAAGGCATTTCTTGAGGTTATCTTGAGATGATTTCGGGCTTAGTGTCCCCGCGGCCCAGTCCTCGACGAGGAAGCAGCCCGTAGCAGCTGTCTAAACCCAGGTACCTATTTACTGCTAGGTGACAGGGGCATCAGGGTGAAAGAAACATTTTGCCCATTGATCTCCGCCTCCACCGGGGATCAAACCAGAACCTCAGGGACTACGAATCCGAAGCGCTATCCACCCAGCTGTCAGGCGCCCTTTTTAGTAAAGAACCCATTTACCTATTTATTTATTTTTATTTATTTATATACAAGAAGATACATTGGGGGTTAACAGAGAAATAGAAATGAGTTGATTTTATATCTTGTAAAGTAACTAGCACACACAGCGTTTCGGGCAAGTCCTTAAACTAACAGATAACCTAATCGTTATGTTGCACATTACCTAAACACACTATGGTGCGGCAAATGCTTAAACTTCCTACACAGTACTGTATACAGTACTAATAACAGGTAAGGTGACCATATTCCTCCTGCTAAAGAAGACTTGTCTAGATGAAAGTTTACATGAATTTACCTGAGAGCCCTTAATACTAGTGGCCTCGATGAGGACAGGAAGCTGGTGGCTTGTCAAAGGCCCCCCCCCCATTTGCCCTGATGATCTTTTCAATCTGTATTTTAAAACCCAGCAGAGTTATGGCATTTATGGCTTAAAGCAGGAAGGCAGTTCCACAGGTTTACAACCATATGGGTGAAAAACATCTGTTTTCTGTCCTACATTGGGGCTAGTCGAGCTTGAACCCGTTGCTCCTTGTTCGTTTTACATCTGACCTTTGAAGTGTCGGGATCTACATCGTCCAATTTGTTTAGTATTTGAAGGTTTCTATGAGATCCGCCCTGTCATGCCTAGTCTGCAGTGCTGTTAGCCCAGTGGCTCTCAACTGTTCCTGATACGAGAGATGACTAAGCTCTGGTATGATTTTGTTGCCCAGTGTTGCACCTTCTCCAGAGCAGGTATGTCTTTCTGAAGATGAGGTCTCCATGACTGGATGCAATAATCCAGGTGGGATTATTGCATCCCACCCGGGGGATGCAATAAATGTAATTACCTAAGTGTAATTACCTAAGTGTAGTTACAGGATGAGAGCTACGCTCGTGGTGTCCCGTCTTCCCAGCACTCTTTGTCATATAACGCTTAACATATAACTATAATGTGGGGATGCACCAGAGACTTGTACAATTGAATGATTACTTTCTCTTCCTTGAAGATAAAGTTACTCTTGATTACTCTCAAGGTTTGGTTCCCTTATAAAGTTGTGTGGTTATACGTGAATTTACCCGAGAGCCACTAACACTCCAGTGGCCTCGAAGAAGACAGGAAGCCAGCAGCTTCTCAAAGGTCTCCCCATTTGTCCTGATGATTTTTTCCAGATTTAAAGATTGGATTTAAAAGTTCAGCAGAGTTTTGGCATTTACAGCTTCAGTGGGTAAGAGGTTCCATGGGTTTATAACCTAACCCAGTGGGTGAAAAAGCATCCCCAGTTTTCAGTCCTACATTGTGGCTAATTAAGCTTCAAACCATTGCTCTTTGTTTTGCTGACCTTTTGAAGAAATTGTCTGGATAAACATCCCTTAAATGTTCAGTATTTTAAAAGTTTCGATGAGATCTGCCCTGTCATGTCCGGTTTGCAGTGTTAGTTCTGTGGCCATCAATCGTTTCTGGTATGAGAGTTAACTTGGTTCTAAAATGATTTTGGCTGCCTGTTGTTGCACTTTGTCCAAACCCGCTATGTCTTTCTGAACATGACGTCTCTATGCTTGGATACAATAACGCTATAATCCCAGTGTTTCTCATGTCAGGAACAGGAAATTTTTCCTTGGGCCAACAACTGACTGTTCAGAGGATGCAACTCAACATTTGCCTAGCTTTCAAGTACCTATTTCCTGCTAGGTGAACAAAGACATCAGGTATTAGGAAATGTGGCCAAATTTCTAATCATGACAACTGTACTACACAATAGTCATTATTAGCTATACAGGTTGAAATAAAAACAAGTAAATTAAAAGTGGGTCTAACTATACAACACTCCAAAGCTCAGTGTCCCTGACATACCTTGATAAGGAGACTAATGGTGATGAAGATTGAGAAGATAAACATTCCTCCAAGACCATAGAGGTGAAGTGTTCGTCGGCCAGCACGGTCCATGAGTGGAATCGATACCAAGGTCATGATGACCATAACTGACCCCACACCAAGGGTTGCATATTTTGACTGCCACTCCTCCAGACCAGCAGCAGTGAACAGTGATGTAGAGTAGTACAGCACCTGGGGCATTACCAATTTGGCTATTTGTAATTAAACTGAACCAAGATATTACAAAATAATTATATTAATGAATTGGGAAAAGTATAATTAGGACACAACAGGATAAGACTCAAGAGAAGACTATTATGTAAAGAGTTGAGGCACAGATCAGATGCTCCAGAAATATTGGTCTTCATATTCATGAAAGATAATAATAGTGACTTTAAATAGATTCATATAGTCCAAAAAAGTTTCTACATCTTTAATATTAGTGGTAGTGGCTTAGTTATTATGAAAGGGACAAGCGGGGGTACTGTACTTGAATTTTAGGGGTGGTATTCTTTATCACTTTTATACAGTATTAAATTAAAGTTATTTGAATATATTCAAATATTTGTCTGTTGTTCCCAGCATTATCAATATATATATTTATATATATATATCAAACTATGACTGCCTTATCAAATTAGGGTAAATCATCAAAAGATGCACAATACACTCCTCAAATAAGAAGCATTTAGGCCTATATGTTGAAATTTAAAAAAATAAATAAAATGAACATTCCAGAGGTTAATAAAAACCAAAAACAAAAGTTGAATGCAATATACAGTCACATACATTAAGGGAATTTGCTATCAAACACTCAATTCAATGTGAAACATTGGGAAGGTTCATGCCCCAGTGTTGGTAACAGAGGAAAATGGCACTGTAAACACTAGCAGATTTAAAAAATTCAAAGTCTATCATCTTTACTGTTGCTTGAAATATATATATATATGACTTTGGTTGATCTGCGGCACATGTTCAGCCTGCATGATATGCTGTTGAAATGATAAAGAGCCTGGCAAACTGAGGATAACACACTTGAAATAGAGTTCATTTAAAGCACTCTCAGATAGCAAGCAGTGTAGCATGGCTTCACCCATAAAGCTAGCAGTTTCTGAGCTATAATAAGCATACAGTTAAAAAGTACAACAAATCAAAATGAGCCAATCCATCATTGTAATAATAATATTGAAGCGCTTAATCTTATAGCGGAGTCTTCAGTGAGAGAATGGTAAACTGTTCACATGAGGTATCATATGAAGTAATAAATATACTGACAGCTGTTTTGCCGAGCTATGTTTCTCGTTAATTAGAAAATATTATAAAGTAAGAAGTTCAGAAAAACTCGTCCCAATCTTTATGAAAGAAAATTGATATTAACGTACAGTAATTGTTTGTATCGGCATTTACTATAAAAACAAAAACTTAGAACTTTACCATCGGCTGTTGAACTAAAATTTGTGGATAATTATAATATATGGCGTGCCATCATAGCATCATCCAGCAGAATAATAATGTTGGTTAGTCTTGCTACTTGTATACCTGTTCTTTAACTCTCAAACTGCCCACCTATTTTAAAGTCTTATAGCCAGATGTGCATGAAAAAGAAAAAAAGTATTGAAAGCCATAAGATCAACCACATATGGTAATCTACACACAGGAGGAAATTACAAATACTGCTTCCTTATTCACTTGCTAGGGTTCTGAAATTTTTTAATGAACTTTTACAACAAGAACAATTTTGCTAGGGCACTTGTTGTTGGCTAGAGTTTTACAATGATTAAAACATAGCTTTAAAACTATTATGACAGCTTTACAACAGCTATACAAAATCTATGTTGTGTTCCACTGGCTAAGACTTGGATTCAAAATAGAACTTGTAGCACTAATAATTTTGCACAACAACTAGAATACAATTAAAGCTAGATTATTTTTCTGCTAACTGAAATGCTGAACATCTTCAGTACAGCTTGAACTTACTTTCCACCCACTAGAATTGACCTTTAAAGTAACGTAAGAGTTTCCCCTCTAAATATATACTTTGCCAACAGTTAGAATATTCATGTAACTTTACAGAACTATCAATATACAGTAGCCGTATGCAAATTTGAATATAACTTTACGAGAACTAGATTATATGCCGCTTTAGCAGAGAGAAAGGTTTACGTGAATGCCATTAATAGAGATGCCTCTCCCTCCCAATTGTTATTTACTGACAAGGCAATTCTTACCAAACGTTATTCACTGAATAATGAGAGTAGTGGCTAGCAATCACAGCGGACAGGCAACACCAGTACCCATCAAAGCAATCATAAAAACTAAATATATTAAGCAACCTTAATGTTTAGGTCCATACGTACTGTAGTGGGCAAAAGGCATTTTTTCCCAGTATGCATAATATTTGTTTTCACTTTCAACTGCCTTTTATTTAAAATATTGCTATTGCTACTATATCATCATTTTATACAAAACTACAGTATAAGGACTGGGGGAAAAACTTTAGTATAGGTTTAAAATACAGAGGATACTGTATTCTGTAAACAAAATCAAAACAGAAGCAAGATAACTAACTCGGAAGTTTACTTGTGATTGTATCAGAAAAACACAATAAAAAGACTATCTCTGAATATTCGTGAAAACTCTAACCGATTATAAAAAAAACATATAATGTGTATACTAACTACTGGCTATGCAACTTTCTGAAACTGACAGACACCACAATAATTTTGAAAAATAACCATCAGGAGTTGTATTAATTTTAGCAATTTCACATCATATACTGAAATGCAATTTGTATTGAATTAAAATCCAAGTACTTCTGTTGCATCTATGTTTACTAAACATTACCATGATCTTTAACTAAAATGTGTCCGACAGTGATTGATCTATTATGATAAATATCAAATGATTCTTGAAACAGTTTGAAAGAGTAGAGCACTACCCAAGTTACTAATAACATTTGCTATGCAAAAAAAAAAAAAGAAAGAAAAAAATAACAGACACATTAGATACAATACAGTCTCACACATGCTTCAACAACAGTGTGGGTTGTAGGGTGTAAACAAGGCGGTCAAGTGAGTCAACATTTAAATTAGCTAGAATTATTTTTGCAATTCCAAAACTCATCATATTCTAAGATTTCCTTTTATGGAGGTAATGTTGATTTTCACGACTATGTTTTGAATGACATACGAACTGTTATAAGCTGCCCTTTTTTTCAGAATTGTAGCTCCAATCAATCCATCCTAAAAAGTAAGAGGCACTGTGTAAACCTATCAATCATGGTGCAGTTATTCAATACATATGTATTCTTGTCCTGGTATTGAAATTTAGATTTTGGAATTCAATTATTGTGCACACTCATTAGAATGTATATTTTATTACATTTAAAGTAATTAATAANACTTTATGTGGACACTTTTTTTTTTTGCATTAGCCTAATAAAAAAAAATATGAATAGTTTCCCAATATCCAGCACCAAAGTCATACTTTTAACTTTCACAGTCAATATTAAAATTGGTATCTATCAGTAAATGGTATTAAACCTGGAGAAACCACTACTGCAAATTTGAATTTAAAATATCGTACACAATTTTTTTTTCCAGTTTAAGAATTAGTTATACTGTAGAATCCTTCAAAAAACCCTTACACAAGCTTAAAGTCTAAGTTGTAAAGCTTGAACTTCAATCATAATGTGGTGTGGCTATCACTGAAGTGCATTAGCAGTGGACTTGAGCAAATGGGGAACCCCCGTGAAGGAGATGGCGGCTAGTAAGGGAGCGCGCCACGAAAGGACAGTGACAAGTGGGTGGGGATAACCCGACAACAGTACTCACAGGTGATTGCTGCTCGTGACAGCATGAAGTTACTGCAAATAAAGTAAAGGATCATGAGCCAAATGTACTTCTGAGTGACATACAAGTGGACTCCTACTCTCTTTTACTTTGTGTATGAATAATCTCATCAAATTTACAATACAAAAATAGTTAGTTGCCGAACATGTCCTAGGCAGAAAAGGAAACAGAAAAATTAAATGCCTGAATGGCGCGGGTGACATCGTGTTAGCGCTCCGGGACTAGCGCGCATGGAAATTAATGGCACTTACCCGTACAGTCTGGGTCATCCAGGTATTCTCTGTGCGGCATGAAGGAAGGAAATTATTGTGAAAACTGAGAGCCTCAATATAATACCTTGATGGTTTACACACCACACACTCATCTACACAAAGTCTCATATATGTTACATTAAATATCTGTAATACAAAAGCATTATGTGTCTACTAACTACATCATTTATAAGCCTTATTAGAATGCACTAGATTCTTGTATAATATGCACTTTATTTATAAAATGGGCATTCTGCCAATCACACAAAGCCATACAAAGTAAGCAATAATACAGGTAACAAACATAGCACCCATTCAATCATTGTATCAAGTGTGTAATACATTTGTTACAGACGACGTCATCTACCAATGCACGATTTCAACTTCAAAGTTAAATCCTCAAGAGAAGACATTCACTCAAAGCATAATCTTATTTTGGTTAGAAAGTGGAAGAGGGAGAGAAGAAATCATACCTAGGAAGGCAAGTAGTAATAAACCAACTTCAAACGACAACACTAAATGCTTAAGAATGCAAACACTCGGTAGTCATTACAAAGAGTTAAGCAAAGATATTTTAGGAAGAATGCAAGATAAACTTAGCAGGAAGTATAGGTATGAAGAGGATGAATAATGAGCTTCATATACTAAAGTGAAGAAGTGTGAACATTTATGATTTTATTAATTTCCCAAAAATTTTCAATTAAATTTTCAGCATGTAAATGATTCAAACAGTAATACAAAATTATTCAGATAATGTAACTAATCCTCTCGCTCAATACATTGCATTTGTATGCTGTGAATGCAAGCATTGAAATCACGCATTAACCCTTAAGGTGCTAAGGGGTCCTGAGGAGATTTATACCCGTGCGCAAGAAAAAAAAATATAACATTTTTTTCATCTTCTAAAAATTTTATTTTGTGTTCGCTTAGCACGGGAAAAAAAATCGTAGGCGACATATTTGGGCGCAATAGGCCGAGGAGTCTGGCAAAATGCGGCGTTGACAGAGCAGTCGTCAGAGGTGGTCAGCATCACCCGAGCTGTCAGGTGGGAGTTGCAACAGAGATATTATTACCTAATTACTTCAATGTCTCCGATTGATTTTTTCTTAGTTTTTTGCAGTAATATTATTCAATAGGTGTAGTGCGATAGATTTATATAATTAAATGTGTGAATCATCGCTATACTCAAATGGCATATTATATTCTTGTTCATATTAGTGATCAATTATTATGTTCAAAAACAATAAACAAATAGTTTTGCTGTTATTACACTATATATACACATTATATGCAAGTATCTACAGTACATGTTTTGTTCACCACAACTGTACAACTAAACTGATATAGTTAGTTCAGGCATTAAGAGACATCGCTACATACACAGTCAGTTGGCTCCCTCACTCATTCAAGGTCAGGCGCACTAATATTTCTCCCCCCAACAATACTGTTTGTGGTGTTATTACACTATATACACACATTATATACAAGTATCTACATGTTGTATGCACCATAACTGTACACTTAAGCTTGTAGGGTGCCCAAAGAGCATAGTGGCCACACACTACACAGCTAGATAAGTCATGCAAACAATGCCACCTCCGTCACCCAAATGTCTCCTCCCAACATAATCCTTTTGCTGTTATTACACTAATACACACATTATATATAAGTATCTACATTTGTGTTCACCATAGAGAATCACTGAGCTGGTATGGTGAATGCATACAATAACAGGTGGCCACACAGTCAGTAAACGATGCTGTCTCCCTCCGTCCCTCAGCATCACTCCTCCCACATAGCACTAATTATCACAAACAATCCTGCTATTATCATAATTCCTGGTCATTTATATCAGAGTCAGGGGTCATCTGTAATACTGTCATCGCTAAATAATAGCAGTTACATATTTATTTTGACATTTTAGGCGATCCAGTGATCACAAGCTGAACAGCAATGCTGTTAGTCATGCTGCGTGAACCAGCTTGGTTGCTCCCACAGTAATGTGGCTCTCACACCAGAGAATATTGCCCCACGATTTTTTTAAAACATGGCTTCTGTTTACAAGAGCCTGAGAAGCTGATGTGAACCCCCATGTAGCCGCGGGCCATTTGAATCGTGCCTGGCACCCTAATGTTGTGTGTGTATATGTATGTATTATATATATATATAAATATAATAAATATATAGAGATTAGATATAAGATATATCTTATTATCGATATATATATATATATATAGATATATATAATATAATATATATATATATATACTGTATATATACTGTATATATATATATATATATATATGCATGCCATGTGCAGTTTAAGGGTTAAGAAATATATAACTTTTGGAAATATTGTATATACTTTTAACAAAATACAGTATACAATCTTTGAAAATACTGAACTTTCCATGAAATACCCTGACTACAAGCTTAGGAAATTTATGCTGTTCTAGATAAATTAAGTGTTAAGTTTAGAGTTAGGGCAGACCTGGGTATATACTGGTTTGATAACAAGATGTGCATTTGTGGAACCAATTAATGGATAATATAGTAGATGTAGGATCCCTTGATTGTTTCAGCGTAAGTTAGACATGTATATGAACGAGTTTGGGTGGATATTATGTGAATGAATTTGGATGAAAATAAATAGGAGCTGCCATGTATGGGCACACAGAAGCAATGGGCCTTCTGTGGTTTCCTTGATTCTTATGTTCTTATGTTTGTTAATTAGGTGGGCTGGTGTAGATTTGTATCATTTAGTATTGCAGTCATACACAATGAAGACGACACTTGTCACATCACGAGAAAGAGCCGCGAAATTTACATGACATACAGTATACAGTAAGGTTACTATTGTCAGATGTGTACGTAAAAATACTTATGCAAGGTAAGAATATTTTGCCAAGATGATAATCGATACAAATAACCACACCAAAGTGAATCTAAGAGGATTCTAATTAACAAAAGAATAACTCTTATAACAAAAGAATCGCAATGCATGGGTCATCCAAATACAGATTAAGATGAAAAAAATCAAAGTACAGTACACTGATCTCAAAAAATGCAGAATAACCACAACTCTGTTCCTTTCAATGTGGTTATTCTACGTAGAGTATATCAATTACGGGGTAATTTAAAAATTAAACCATATAAATCACGATACTGTGAAAATAAGATGAATATTGACTTGCTATTAAATGTCTGATTCTTATGTTATTCATCCAAAATTATAAAGAATCTATGGATAAAGAGTGCAAAATTCATAAATTAAAAAAAAAGGCAAAGAAACTTTAAAAGTTGGATGTGCAATAGCTTGTGTAAACTGAACTAGATGTGTAGCTGAGAAGGGTCTGCCTTTGTTCTGCACAAGGAACCATAGTACAGTACTCTTCTAGGGTTAAGGAAAAGGGCATCAGAAGAGGAAATTGCTGGATGTACAAATTATAATGTGAAATGCTGCCTAGGACAAACGCATGATAATATCCTATGACAACACATGGCCCATACCATAATAAAACCCTGACAAAAGTTAGGTAGCTTAATCTTAGCCAAGATTGAAGAACAAAACTGAAGTTGATCAAATCTATCACTCCGGCCACACTGCAGATGCCTGTGATGTTGTACAAGAGCATGAAGTTCGCTGCACTTAGTGAACAGTGACCAACAAAAAGTTGAGGACCACATTCAAGAACCAGAAGGGTTTCAGTGGAGCATGAGAAGGATGGAGATGAAGGAACATCCAACCTAACTTCAGAAATGGTAACAGACAAATTAAACACGAGGCACAGAAGCAACCCTGGAGAGAGAGTGTCAAACATGAGGCACAGAAGCAACCCTGAAGAGAGAGTCAAACACGAGGCACAGAAGCAACCCTGGAGAGAGAGTCAAACACGAGGCACAGAAACAACCCTGGAGAGGTGTGTCAAACACGAGGCACAGAAGCAACCCTGAAGAGAGTGTGTCAAACACGAGGCACAGAAGCAACCCTGGAGAGAGTCAAACACGAGGCACAGAAGCAACCCTGGAGAGAGAGTCAAACACCACCATACTGATGACAGGAGGAAGCCAGAAGACAACATGAGACAGTCTGCCACTGCCTTCCATACAGAGTACAGAACTCTGAAAACCGAAAGCCTTTGACAAACACCACCAGAGAAGAAAAGCTTTGAAAATTCGAAGTGGTAGATGAATCCAGACATACTAATGACAAACTTCGTCACACATGACGCAAACACTAAATATGGCACAGTATCCCTTGCACAGAGACTAAGTCTCAAAAAATATAAAAATTAAAATTAACAGCTTGGCAGAGCTAGTTGAATCCAAATGGATGGACACCAGGCTAAATGTTAGATTTGGTAGAGCTCCTGATGCACCTGTTAGGTAGAATGCTGCCACATCGCCCTGACAAGGCCTGTCAAATGTAAAAGTCTAGCATGGACTATAGGCCCTGGCTCTGATAATGTGGCTGTGCTAGGATCTACATTTAATTAATTGTAGTTATAGATCTGTAAGAATTAAACTTGTGTTCTACTACATAAACTTTAAATACCCAATATATTAATAATACTATGTTAACAATCCTCAAGTTATCAGGCGATATGTATTAGTTTTACGATATAACCAAGACGTTGCACAAATTAGTGGTCTTCTTAAAAGTAACATTACCATGAGACATTTAAACTCTTTAACTAGCGACTGCATATTTTGTTCTAATTAAATGGAGGGCAGCCTGGCATGAGGTGGAGGGCAGCCTGGCATGAGGTGGAGGGCAGCCTGGCATGAGGTGGAGGCAGCCTGGCATGAGGTGGAGGGCAGCCTGGCATGAGGTGGAGGGCAGCCTGACATGAGGTGGAGGGCAGCCTGACATGAGGGGTGGGGCGGCCTGGCATGAGGTGGAGGGCGGCTGGCATGAGGTGGAGGGCGGCCTGGCATGAGGGGAGGGCGGCCTGGCATGAGGTGGAGGGCAGCCTGGCATGAGGTGGAGGGCAGCCTGGCATGAGGTGGAGGGCTGCCTGGCATGAGGTGGAGGGCAGCTGACATGAGGTGGAGGGCGGCCTGGCATGAGGTGGAGGGCGGCCTGGCATGAGGTGGAGGGGGCCTGGCATGAGTGGAGGGCGGCCTGGCATGAGGTGGAGGGCTGCCTGGCATGAGGTGGAGGGCAGCCTGGCATGAGGTGGAGGGCTGCCTGGCATGAGGTGGAGGGCAGCCTGGCATGAGGTGGAGGGCAGCCTGGCATGAGGTGGAGGGCAGCCTGGCATGAGGTGGAGGGCGGCCTGGCATGAGGTGGAGGGCGGCCTGACATGAGGTGGAGGGCAGCCTGACATGAGGTGGAGGGCAGCCTGGCATGAGGTGGAGGGCGGCCTGGCATGAGGTGGAGGGCAGCCTGGCATGAGGTGGAGGGCAGCCTGGCATGAGGTGGAGGGCAGCCTGACATGAGGTGGAGGGCAGCCTGGCATGAGGTGGAGGGCAGCCTGACATGAGGTGGAGGGCAGCCTGGCATGAGGTGGAGGGCAGCCTGACATGAGGTGGAGGGCAGCCTGGCATGAGGTGGAGGGCAGCCTGGCATGAGGTGGAGGGCAGCCTGGCATGAGGTGGAGGGCAGCCTGGCATGAGGTGGAGGGCAGCCTGGCATGAGGTGGAGGGCAGCCTGGCATGAGGTGGAGGGCAGCCTGACATGAGGTGGAGGGCGGCCTGGCATGAGGTGGAGGGCAGCCTGGCATGAGGTGGAGGGCAGCCTGGCACGAGATTTGCATGTGACTTTTGGGTGAATCGCATAACTAAGGTGATACATGACAGGATATGATGATATGATCTTCTAAGGATGTAGCTGTAAGTGGCATGATGACCTATGTTAAGGTAACGTGGGCCGAGGAACGATTAGACAGGTGACGCGGGAAGAGGTGGTCTGAGGTAATCTGCCTTAGGATGAGTTAGAGTGGTATAAAGTATCGTGGAGTGAGGTGGTTTTGGTCAAGGCAGCTTCAAGTGCAGTGCTTTACGTAAAGCAGGTAAGGATGTGGTGCTTTAGAAAGTGGCAGCTTAGAGTGATGACTATGGCCAAGACAAGTTTGGTTGTCGTGATCTGTGATAAGCTCTCTTAAATTAGGCTGAGGTAGCTACGCAGTGGAGCTATGTTTGTGCTTATAAAATGAAGGTGGAGACAACACGCACTCACTTACAAAATGCCATTATACTCGGTGTGCCTACAGCAAACACGCAGGAGCAGAGAGGGGGGGGGGAGACATTAGTGACAACCTCGGCCATTAATTAACAACCGGTCAATCTCGGCCATTAATACATGGCGGTCATAATTAATGCTGATTACCGAGACAACATTTTGCTAAACCATCAAATACACTAGCCAAATGCAATGATAATTTGCAAGCAATTTGGTAATATTTGTGGCCGGTATTACTAATGCTAAGTGAACAGAAAATTTGGAGAAACGGTAAATTAAACACTCAAACAATTTGCATTCATGTAAAATTGGCTATACAGGCTACTAATTACTCCTGCAAATTAACTTATAATAATTATCACAAATAATGAGGTCAGATGCAGTCAGCTGGGGTCATAAAGGTTAGATTACAAATATTTGAACTAGAATAAAGTTTAGTTGCAGCCAAGGGAATTAACTGTCAGCATGCATACACCTGTTTGGGCTTTTATTGTAAAGTACAGCATGGTACAGTACTGTACAGTATCTACACTGATAATGAAAACTTCAGAATAACATCAGTCTTAACTTGGAATAATGGTAACGAAGCTATATTGAGCATGTTTATATAAAATACCCGGTACCTGCTATTGTATTTCTAAATACTTTATCTGCATAATTAAAGTAGCCTTCAACAAGATATTTTGGCATTTAAGATTGCATATTTTAAATAGTAGCCAATTTAAGTTTTTATTACTTACACCACATTATACACTTTCACCTCAAAAATCTAATTATTTACACCATGCCACTAACTAATCGTCTTAATGCACACAATTTCATAAACATTCTTCCAGTGACGTATATTCAAGCTATTTTGCTAACAGACAAATATTTGAGAGCAATACCCTAGCCTGTGATAGTGAGTATGGTAATCAGATTCATATCATCCTTTCAAGAAAAATATAAAAATAACCTTAAAGTAATTGAAACAAACAACTCAAGTACTGTAAAATAATTGTAAATATTGCAGGTAATGTTAAGTTAATAAAGATATTATATGTACAACTGTGCATTAATTATTTTTAACAGTTTATTAAATTTTATATTTCTTAACAGTTAAATTATGAAGTAAAAGTAAATCATAATTTTGTTTTAGTCAATGAATATAAAGCAAGCTTCAAAAATCTTGAATTCTAAAAACCTGCAATATTACACAACATGTAAATACTCACATATCTGGAAAAGCGTCTGAAATATGTTCCTGCAGTTCCCAGTGTTCCTGCTCTAATTTGACTAGTATTTATATTACTTATACTGAACTTTACTTGAATTTCTCTGACCCCTCCAAACAACTAGCCCACCTTGCTCACATTCAGAATCTCTCTCTCCAAACAACTAGTCCCTTGCATACATTCAGAATCTCTCTCTCCAAACAACTAGTCCCTTGCATACATTCAGAATCTCTCTCTCCAAACAACTAGTCCCTTGCATACATTCAGAATCTCTCTCTCCAAACAACTAGTCCCTTGCATACATTCAGAATCTCTCTCTCCAAACAACTAGTCCCTTGCATACATTCAGAATCTCTCTCTCTCTCCAAACAACTAGCCCACCTTGCTCACATTCAGAATCTCTCTCTCCAAACAACTAGTCCCTTGCATACATTCAGAATCTCTCTCTCTCTCCAAACAACTAGCCCACCTTGCTCACATTCAGAATCTCTCTCTCCAAACAACTAGCCCCTTGCATACATTCAGAATCCCTCACCAAGCAACCAATTCCTTATATATTACTAGTATTAACCATAATGAATTACTGCAACTCTATACAGATTCTCTAGGGCCACAGACATCAACCTCACCCTACTAGATTAAACCTTTACAAATAATTTCTAAATGCATTTGGCAAATAGAATAAACTGAAAAATATAAACTATAAGGACAGAGTGGAAATAGAAATCTAGGTCTATATAATGAGTAAACAATAAGCATTATATACAGCTATATAAAAATATTTTTTGGTAATGCAAGGAAAGTATTATCAGAGACATGCATGGCTATTGATATTGTTTCAGCTGGTGCAGAAATCTTAGTTTACCTGCATCTTGTACCATTTTCTTAATACTAGTAACAAACATCCTTGAAGAGTATTTCCAATATAACAAGATGTCAGAAAAATTTCCCCAAACTTTTGATTTTTGGCCTAAACAGGTATCAGTCACAATCACTGTGTTAATCCACTTTGAAGCTTTTAAATTGCTTAGTGGTTATATATTTGTGCATTTGGATGTATGTTATACACAGACAAAAATACTTAACATTGCTCAGGGAACTGATGAAGTGGTATGTAAGGGAGAGACCCGTGAAATATGAAAAATAATCGAGTGAACGATAGGAAGACAAACAGAAAAGAATGAGGAAATAGCTTCTTGGAATAATGTCTACAAATATAGATGTGGGGTGCTAACAAAGGGACTGAAGCAGATACACCATTAACCCTTAAACAGCTCCTGCTAAATCTGATTTATCTCATGTGCTCGAATCACGATGTGTTTTTTCACACTAGTTTGATGAACTATTTTTTGTGTCATGTGCACCGTGCTGTAGGACTCGGAATTAGCTGAGCTATTAAAGGGTTTATCATGAAGAAACTGCATTGACAGACACCATGTTACAGAATATGAACAAATTATGTAATGCAGAGAATAAGTCCCAGTAATGTAGCGGAAAATAATGATCTAGCCCCATACACAAAAAGATGATGATAATGTTTGGGTCTTTCCTGGACCTTATCAAGCCAAATATCATCACTTTCCTTAATTTGGCCGCGATAGGGCGGGGAAGTCCTGACTGATACATTTTGCATACAAATTAAACAATCTAAAATTAACTAATTTTTTTTTATGCATAGGCAGGTATGACTATTTTTCATTAGCCACTGTCCAAGGGTTAAATTAATACCGCTCATGTTAATAGACAACCGTAGATAATTCCACGTCCTTTTACGCAAAAAAAAAAAAAAAATCCATCTGCAAATGTTTCCAGCAACCAACAATTTAAGCACTGTTAATTTCCTCAAGCACATGATTAGTCTACTCCAACAAAACACAGCTTACCTATCAACGCCTCTTTGGAAGATTGCCGATATTCCTCGAAGGTCTTGTTCTCGTCTCTGGAACTTTGTAGTAGGTGAAGACCCAGAAGCACGCTAATAATACACTAAATGGCAAAAATGTGTAGTTCTCAAATGCTTCCTGAAAAATAATACATCATATGCTGTATTATTAACCGATTTCACACATTGCATTCGGTTTGATTCAGATTATGTAGTGATTGACTATAATTTGAATTAAACATCTAAAGTATGTGAGAATGGAATTCCAATTAAAATTAATGTAAATAAAATAAATGAGCTTCCAATAAATTACTATATAATAATCATACTGATAATATAAAATAAAACTATACAGTATATCACAAATAATCCATCTCATCACTTTTCCTATACAATTACAAAACTTCCAAATGATTTACATTAAATGTTTACTAAAATTAACCTTAGACTTTATCACATTTAGCTTAAGTTGACATAAGTTTACTTTTCAAGTCTTATTATGTACTCCCTTACCTGCATTTTAGGAAAACCAATGCCAACAATAAAGTTAGAGAGCCAGTTGACTAAAACAGCAATGGACATGGCAGCTGGCCGAGGGCCCTGGGAGAAGAGCTCGGCCGTAATCATCCAAGGAATACTGCCGGGACCAACAGAGAAGAAGATGACGAAGCAAAGAGTGCTTATCACAGAGATGAAGGTCATCCATGACATCATTTCCTGTAAACAAAAAAAATAATTAATTACAACTATGGAAATACAGATGAAAATCTGGAGAGTATTGCATTAGCAATAAAACTAGGAGAAAATTCTAAATGAGGTGGTATTGCTGAGGGGGTTATTCAATTGGGAGACGAGATAATACGAACAGACAAGGTGGAAGCATCGCAGTGCTGGTAAAGGAACACCTAAGAGTAAAACAATGAATATCAGTTTCCGTGGTGTAGTGGTAAGACACTCGCCTGGCGTTCCGCGAGCGCTATGTCATGGGTTCATATCCTGGCCGGGAGGATTTACTGGGCGCAATTCCTTAACTGTAGCCTCTGTTTAACGCAACAGTAAAATGTGTACTTGGATGAAAAAACGATTCTTTGTGGCAGGGGATCGTATCCAGGGACCTGCCCGAAACGCTACGCGTACTAGTGGCTG
>WNGS01169217.1:20924562-20946641 GCA_020271785.1 Procambarus virginalis
CATCCCAGTTAAGGTGTCAAAACTGACAAATGTAATAGAGGATGTAATAATCCCAAGATGATACCAAGCACTAAAAAAGAATGGATCAAAAGGGAAGGAGGAGAAGTTGCTCTACAGATAAAACAACATTGGAGCTTTGAGAAGATAGAGATTCTGGAGGTAATCAACCAGCAGGACTTCATACTTTGATAACAGTGAAGACAGTGGTAAGCATTATTTACAACCTTCCATTAACTACATGAAAGTCAGGGAAGGAATATGATGAATGTAATAAAACATGACTCAAAATAACAATAGGCAGCCACAGTGGCAAGAAGAGCCAAAGCAAAGGTCCAATATTTGAGGATTTTAACCACAAGGTAATAAACTAGTCAACAAAGAATCCTCGCAGTACAGATGAAACATGGAGGGCAAGATTTGTGGACATTATAAACACGTCCTGTGGCAGCATATTAAGAAGCCAACAAGATATAGAGGTCTAGGGAACAAGCTACCCTAGATCTGATGTTTACTCAAACTGAAAATGTAGAAAACTTCAAATATGAGGTACCGCTAGGAGTCGGTGACTACTGTGTTTTATCATGTTTGATTACATTGCAGAATCAAATATGTGTCAAAAACAGGATTAGGAACATTAGAGAATACAGAAGAGAAGACTACAGGATGTACAATGGGAGACTGAAATGGAAGGAAGGTCAGTAAATGAGATGATGGAACTCATAAGACAGAAATGGAAAGACGCAACAGAACTGTTCATACCTCTCAGGAGGGAAATGGACATGGACGAAAGAAGAACAGGCAAAGCATGGTTCAACAGTGTAAGGGGGGAAAAGAGAAGACAAGAAAACCAGCATTGAATGTAATGAAACGCCATTCTCTGGGTGAGTCCCGGAGGCTCCCCGGAGCTATCCATGGCTGATATGGATACCCTAACTATTTTGCAACAGTCGATGTGGGTGGAGTTCTAAACCTACCGGGGACCACGAGCCAGAACTTGGCCCCCCTCACAGAGGCATGAGAAGCAATGACCCATAGAAATGCACATGTGATTTGGAGCATTCAATATCTGCCATTGACCGGGACAGGCATCCAGAAAGGTAAACACCACAAAACAAACCCCTATTCTGGTTAACAACGAAAATCGTCAAACGAGTGGACAGAACTCCCCCCCAAAAAATGAGCAAACAAGCATGATGTCACACGAGCTGTGCCGCATGTCTGCACAGCTTCCCCCCGCCCTCCTGGGTGGGGGAAGGGGGAGCTTCAGACCCTCGCACCGGCGATCCTCACCCCAGTTCCTCGATCCCCACAAAACAGGTGATGGAGCGAGTAACATTGGCTATTGTAATACGTAAAAAATGAAGCATATTCCTAAAAATCGCACCATTCACACTCCATCCATGCACCACATGCACATGATTCAGGTACCATTCATTCAAACGGCTAATGATTCGAATTTAAAATACATTGTATGGTGTATCACTTAAAAAGTGTTAACATTTATACAAGAGACCACTCAAATTACTTTTTAATTAACTTTAACAATTTAGAGCAGTATTCATAATGGAATCTTTTCATATCTAGCAAATGCAACTACAATAGTAATACACAACTGCAAAAGTTACATTTACAATACTTAAAAAAAATTACAGGAGCTAAGTTTAACCTTACTTGCTTCTAAACGTGGTAAATACTGAAATCATGTTTTGACTTAACACAGTTTTAAGCAAGTTTGAGTGTCAATATAAGTTGAACAACAATGGAGACTTTTATATGAAAATAAATTGTACTAATTTATGTCAAAAAATCTTAAAATTGTACAGGAAAGTAATATTCAATACACATATTTACAACACTGCAAACAGACATAATAGGACTGATCTCATCGAATCTACAGTCCCTTGGTGGTGCAGTGGTAACACCAACGCTTCACAAGCAATTTGGCCTAGGTTCATATCCTGGCCGGGAAGGATTAATTAGTTGCCAATCCTTAACTGTACACCTACAATTCTACATTCCTCTTATGTTCTTTGTATGCACATTCTTTTAAATAAGCATTATCATTATCTTTCTTCACTCAGCAGCAACTGGGTACTTGGTTGTTAAACATTTGGCAGGTCATGTTCCAGGGAGACTAGTGGGTAAAGGCTTACCATGAGCTATGGGATGGGTAAGCTCTCGGCCTGTTAACAGGAATCAACAGTCATCTTGTACCCAATTGTGTAACAAAAACAAATATAAAAATATTGAACAACTTGGAGGATGCTGATCCAGACCACTTCTTTAAAAGGTGAGACATAACACAAATAAGGAGCAATGGTTTCAAGCTTAGCAAGACAATGTAGGACAGAAAACAGAGAGAAAAACAGAGAACCCATATCCTTTTCAACCATATTGTTATAAACCCATGGAACTGCCATCCTGCCAAAGCCATAAGTGCCAGAACATTGTTGCAATTAAAGATACAACTGGATAAAATCAGGACAAATGGGCAGACCTTCGACAAGCCCCTGGCTTCCTGTCCTCGCTGAGGTCACTAGAGAGTGGGGTCCTCGGGTAAACTCAGGTAAATTTACCTTGGGGCAAAAAAGTTTAAACTAATTTGGTTCTTTATGTCTCTTCAATTCTCACAAATATTTATGTTTTTAGATTAAAACGTGCTTGAAATTTAACAGTCATGAATATATAGAAAAATTTAATTATAAAGTTTTAAATAATTCCCACTGTCAGGGATAGGAAGCCTGTACTGTACTTGGTCTTATATTGAGGTCCCCCAGGTAAACTACTGATCCTCCTCAAAATGCAACATACAGCAATTGCCTAACTCCCGGGTACTAGTTTTACTGCTAGGTGAACACACACACACCCACACCCCCCACACACATACACACACACACACCAGCTGAAATTAAATGTGTCCAATCATTTCGATCCTGCCTGGGATTCAACCTGGGGTCCCTTGACTGAGCCGAGCATATACAGCATGTTGCTACAAGACCCACTGATTATGTCAGTGACTTGCACTGGCACTCTCACTCATATATAAGATCATCCACTGGCCTTATTAGACAAAAAAATTATTAAAATGTTCATGTAGAAGAAGACCATAATAAGAACTCGTGAAAAAAAATATGAGTACTGAAGTAGTATACAGTACAGTAGTATGCTTATACATATTTTTGGACCATACACTGACAAACAGGTAATTTTACCCAAACTAGTACAGTATATAGAATAAACACATTCAGCCTGAGTTGTCGAGGTTAAATTGATCCTAGGACTGTCATCATCAATAAATCAACAGCAATATAGGATGCACATGGAGTTAATAATTAAAAATACAAATTCTTGTACAAAAGCAGAAATAAATTAGGGAACAATGCAATTGTTTCAGAATTTATAGTTCATATATTTACCTGCTAGCTGCGTGAAGTTTCAAGATATCACTAAGTGAAGTTCAAAACATCCTGATCAATTATACACAAATGTATTGTATCTGTTTAGGTGCAAAAATAATAAGTTTGAACTCTGATGGAAATTACCAAAATGTAATGCTTTTCATATACATCCACACACACACACTTCAATCACTCTCATTAAAAATAACAAATTTAATTAAAAATTATCACCTCTAATATTAGAAATGAATCATCAGCATAAGAAAGAGAATGGGTAAGACCTTGACAAGTACTGTACACAGAATTTATGTGAAATTCTTAAAGTCTTAACCCAATATATAACATAACCACAACATTTTGTTGTCACAGTGTTGTAACAATGGAGGAAAAAAACATTGTGATTATGCCAAGTGTTTGGTGGGAATATAACCACAACATCTGTAAACATCCAAGGGTTATGTGAGGTGTGTATAGCCATAATCAAAATACATACCCAAGCCAAGGGTTATGTGTGGAGCCATACTCAAGATACATACCCAAGCCAAACGGAAGACAACCTAATTAATTCATTGACCTAATTTGCTTTTTGATTACCTATGAATATAAGAACATTCACAAACAATATTTTTATAAACGTGTTTTGGGTGCTTTGAAATTCGGTATGATACTGCATAAATGATATCTGGCTGGAATGTGTGTCTGGAGCACATAGTTGAGGTAGGTTTGAGAATGATTAACATACAGTGAGAGGGAGCTACCAGTGATGCAGGCTGCCATGCAAGGGTAAAACTACCATACCCTTCCTTCATGTACACATTGAGTCACACAATGCAGCAGCCGCTACTGAAAAGTCACGTTAGTTTAAGTAGACTAAATACTATTTATTATATGAACATAATTTGCTCTTTCACTTATTGTTGGTTAAGATTAATAGATATTGAGGCTGTACAATGAGACTGAGGTTATCTTCTTGAGGTTATCTTGAGATGATTTCTGGGCTTTAGTGTCCCCGCGGCCCGGTCCTCGACCAGGCCTCCACCCCCAGGAAGCAGCCCGTGACAGCTGACTAACACCCAGGTACCTATTTTACTGCTAGATAACAGGGGCAACCTGAACCTGCATCCTTGGAATACTCCAGCAGAGACATGTATTCTCATCGTGCAGCCTCAATATCTATTCACAGATTTATCACATTGCGGGAGCAATTTAATTTTATTAAATGAATGATCATACTTAATTTTATTAAATGAATGATCATACTTTTTGCAGCAGCACTGAGTTAGGACTCCCTGATATCAACATTTGTGGGAAGGACAAGCGCGTCCCAACACGACAAAACTACAAACGGGAACATCGCACAAACACACACCCACTGTCAACATTGCGCGCACACACACCCACTGTCAACACCGGACAAATACACACCCACTGCCAACACTAAAGTTCCCCATAATGCTCAGTCTTATCAAATCATGGTAAGGACTGGTAGTTTATTTGAAATTGTATAATGATTATTTTAATCCATCATAAGTTGAACATCACATTATGCTCCTCTTTGTTAATAATTACCATTGTTTAGCCAGTGTGTTCCTACTATTATTTATCCTCTAATAGTATGCACTATAAATTTAGTTTCAATAAAACAAAGATGCCAGAAGGGAACCGGATATTTCACACAGGGATAAAATGTCAAACTAATTGAGGTCACCTTTCCATTTTCTTTAATCCTGAAAATGTTGATATAAATTATACAGTACACTTTTCCTCATCTAGCATACAGTATGGTAAAAACTTGATATATATATTAACAACTACAAATAATGAGATATTCTTCTGACTGCACCTGCCTCTGGTGAATGGGCAACAAGCTCATTACATTATTACAAGCTCAAGCCTCCACTTTACATGCTTAACATACAGCAACCCATCCTCACACTAGGCTGTTTAAAGCAGTGGTCGTCCTCCCCAGATTCATTCTTCAATTTTAACATACCGAGTATTAAAAATTGGTTTGTCCTCACATGTAAATTAATGTTGTTATACATAAAAATTCTATGTATAGTTAGGCGTAAGTTAAGTTAGGTGTTTAGGTTCTCTTGGCGATTATTTGAATTTGAAGTATGTGGGTGAAGCATTTATAGAATTGTGGTTTGAACACAGGATGTGAGTGAAACACTTGTTCCTGAAGTGTTCGAACGTCATCAGTTGAGTCTGATGTGCTTTGATGTGCTGTGTCAAAGTGCTTTAATGTACTTCAATATACCTACTAATCTCTCAAATTTTCTTACAATGTACACTGTACCTGTTAACATTTTATAAATTTTGCTAGAAATTACCTACTTAATATTATCTGTCAGATTAAGGACCTGCCCAAAACGCTGTGTGTACTAGTGGCTTTACAAGAATGTAAACACGTCATGCTATGTACTCTCATAAACCCAATGTAACTTCTTGCATACTGTATATATAAACAGATAAATAAATAAATAAAAATGTGTAAACCACTTTTAATTCATAAACAGAGGGTTTGACGGCAGGATTAACGAGCTTGGATCTTTGTATGCAAGGACGGGCTGCATACAGACATCTACACAATACTATAGACACTAACGTGATATATATGAATGAGATATCAATGTGTACTTGTGAGTCATATGTAACGGGCATAAACAGGCCTATGATGTCTAAGTTTGCAGCTCGGTCCGTGTTTTTGGAATGTCTTGGGCAGATATTTGGACTCAAGATTTGGCATTCCAGCAGTGTATTGGCAGCTCATTACTTGGTGAATGTTCTTAGTCCATGTTGAGCTTGGGTGGCTTTAGTGGTTAACTTGTCACTAATTTCCCCTCTCATGGGAGTTACTTTCTGCAACTCTCCTCCGCCTCTGGAGAGAATACCTTTTTTGTTTCTCTGTGGTGACATAGCACCAAGGAGCCACCAATCTCTCAAGAGCCATCCTCTCTCAGAAAGCCAGTATTTAATGTAATGAAAATGCCTCTTTGTGGTGGGAACTTGGTAGCTCCTTTGGACCCGCCCTTCACCCTTTAGGGGCTTCAGTTTTTCTATTTTCCTGGCAAAATAACTGAGGTTCATAGCTAGAGGATGGAGGAGGAAAGTGCACATTCCTCTGGTGGTGTGCAGGTGAAACTAAAGAGAAAGCTCATTCATAACCCGGTCGTTTGTTCATCTCTGGGTATTGCTGTCATTTTCTATGCTTTGCTTACCTTGCTGTTTGCATGTTTTGGATTGCCCACATTTCTGGTGGCCCTTTCTTGATTAGAGTGATCTAGGCTTCCCTGCAACTTGCACCTCTTTATAGGAGGGCTAAATTTTGGCCTCAAGACTTAAGTTTGCTTACTATCATTCCCAAGAGCCTGGTGTGGGTTGAACTAGATGAAGATTACCAGGTAAGAAAGCACCAAAAAGCCATCAAGAACCCACTAGAAAGGTGTTTAATTGCATTCAATGCTGGTATTTTTTTCATAATAAACTAGCTGAATCACCTTGAATGTACTATTTTCAAGGCAAGCCTTTTCAACTCTTCAACAAGGGCTTCAGAGCTTCAACTCTTCAGGGCCTGTTCAACAAGCCCTGTTTTAAGGCAAGCCCATTCAACTCTTAATTCAAGGATATAAATTTGTCATAAGTTCTCTACTTTTGCTGTAACTTGTATTAACCAGTGCAAGGAAGATAGTGAAGTTAATGTTATATCATATGAATAGTTGAACTTTAAAACAACATTTACCATACTGCATGCAGGAAAGAAAATACAGAATGTTGCCTCCCTTTTATAAATGATTGGATATATTGAATTTCCGAGTTTGGTAAGTTGAAATGTGCTAAGAAGATCAACTGCATTCTTGGCAGTCAGTTATTCTCCACCGATGTTACATTCTTGTTTTACGAGCTCCTGGGCCATACTTATCCATTCTGGAATAAGTATGGCCCAGAAGCTAGTAAACATTAATATTGTGTTTAATACTGGAAGTATTAAACAGTAATGTTAAAATAACTAGTATGTATGATGAATAAAGAGTGGAGGTCTATGGAGCCTAACCCTATTTTTTCTATGAACTGTACTGTACCTTAAGACTGATTTCCACAGATTCTGCAGGAATGTAACCCTTGCACAAATCAAGGGTACGCTATAAATTTATTTCACAATACATGTGCTTCCATCAACAAAAGTTTCAACTACAAATATTTGTAATATTCACTGCTAGAAGAACAACATTATCAATTTTGATACAGTTATACACTTATGCCTATCAAACATTAAGTAAGATGATAATCCTAATAATCTTATATTGACTATCATGCATGATTTTCTATTTCCTGAATACAAACATTTCACCACTTCCATGCATACTCATCAATCTTCAAAAGTATCCTTATTTTCATATGCATTCTCCAAGATCTCCTTTCTCATTCTCAAGTAGATGAAAAGCACCTTTTTGAGCATATTTTGCTCCCTGAAGCACGATCCTTCCCATCATCATCTGACAGGACGATCACCTGTCATTCCCTGAAGCACAATCCTTCCCATCATCATCTGACAGGACGATCACCTGTCATTCCCTGAAGCACAATCCTTCCCATCATCATCTGACAGGACGATCATCTGTCATTCCCTGAAGCACGATCCTTCCCATCATCATCTGACAGGACGATCACCTGTCATTCCCTGAAGCACAATCCTTCCCATCATCATCTGACAGGACAATCATCTGTCATTCCCTGAAGCACGATCCTTCCCATCATCATCTGATAGGACGATCACCTGTCATTCCCTGAAGCACGATCCTTCCCATCATCATCTGATAGGACGATCACCTGTCATTCCCTGAAGCACAATCCTTCCCATCATCATCTGATAGGACGATCACCTGTCATTCTCTGAAGCACAATCCTTCCCATCATCATCTTATAGGACGATCACCTGTCATTCTGCACAGTCATGCAGAATGACAATGGCACAGGCACCATTATTAACTTTTTAAATTTACCTACATGATTAATAACGTTCTAAGGAGTCACTGGAGAATGTTCAATCCAGCACAGAATGACAAACAGTGGTTCAATCATAACCTTAAAAGTCTCTCCAAACCCTTCACCAATATCTCAAGTGACCATTAAGCAAGTGGTCACTTGCTTAGGATAAGTACCAGTTGACCTGCTTGGCTATCTTCAGAGACTGTCACAGTTCCCCATACATCTCAATCACATCCAAGTCACCTTATATACTTCCTTACTCAAAGAAACAGCCTCTGTACACAGGACAAAGTGGACAGCAAGGGTGAGACTAGCAACAGCAGAAGACACTTTTCAAAGCCCTATTTCACAGCTATCCACCCATCTGTTGCTTTCTAAGGCGAGCAGAAAACATAAAAGAATTGGAAAACTTACCTAAGCTATAGTGGTGACTGAAAATGTTGCAGTTTTCAGAGCACCCTATCCGAGATGAGAAAAGACAATGGCAACACCACTATACCTGATGGGAATCTTTGGGCGATTGTATTCGGGGAATCTGCATTCATTCTTGAGCAAGAAACGAAGTACATCCCCAGATTTCATTAAATAACATTGTCGAAAGGAAAGTTTTATAAGCGCTAGCATACACCCGAGATTAACAAAACTCCATCAACATATGCATAAGCTGTGAGATTTATGCCTTAAAAAAAAAGAATGCAGACACATAGAGCACAAGTACAGCCAATTAATGTCTACATGTTTAGAAGCAACAAATTAACACTTCAGTGACTATATGAATAAGCAAGTGATGAAGGTTTGAGGGCAAACACCAATCTTTAAAGACGATAGGATGTTTATGAAAACTACAGTATTTATTTATCAGAAAAGAAGGATTTGGATGACCAAAAAATTTAATTCTGAACACTCTACAATGAATAAATCTCATTCAATTTTCTGAAGTCATGATGAGCAAGACATGAAACCTCTACCAACAGAGAAAGTCAAATTTTATTCAACAATTAACAGGTTCAACAACATGCAGGTTCCAATGGAGCATAACAAAAGTTGACCAGACCACACACTAGAAGGTGAAGGGACAACGACGTTTCGGTTCGTCCTGGACCAGTCTCGACTTGAGAATGACTCGAGTCGACAATTGACTTGAGAATGGTCAGGATGGACTGAAACATCATCGTCCCTTCACCTTCTAGTGTGTGGTCTGGTCAACATTCTTCAGCCACGTTATTGTGACTCATCGCCTGCATAAGAAAATGTTGATTTAGGAAAACGTTTTACTTTAAGAAACTCTACAGGAGAAAAGTTTATGCCAAAAACTAACTAAAAAAGGCAAAGGAGCATCATGTGACAAATGTCATCCTAGAACAAAGTCGACTCTCATACTAGAAATGGTTGAGGGCCTCCGGACTAATGTTACAAGCCAGACATGATGGCTGATTTCATCAAGGCCTTTATGCACACAAGTTCATAATTTCTGAGTTTATGGTCACACTGACTAGTGAAATAACATCCACATGTATCCCGAGTCAAACATGTTCTTATACTATATAAGAACATATGAATAAAAATAATTGCAGAAAAGCTTGTTGGCTCATGTGATGCAGCCTTCATTCACACTACATATAAACACACACACATCAAACCTAGGCTTCAAACACATCGGCAATCCCATGTCCACTGTGTTGCCAATTTATTAACTTGTTCCATAAATCATTGACCCTATTCCCAAGCCAGTATTTACCATGGCCTCTTCCAAATCTAAACGTATCCAGTTTACATCCACTATTTTGTGCTCTAATTTATGTGGGATACATTTAGCACCCTACTGTCTTAATATTCTATTTTTTATACCCTTTCATCTGTTTGTATACCCCCAATTATGTCTTCCCCATTCCTTGCCCTTTCAGAGAATGCAAATTAAGTTGTTAATCTCATCTAGCATGGAAGATTTTTAATTCTTGGGATTAACTTTGTCAATTCCCTCTGTACACATTCCAGTGAATTTATATCCCCTCTACAATACAATGTCCAAAACTGAACTGCATAATCTAAATGGGGCCTAAGACATGCAAGGAAAATTTGTGCATTATAGCTGGTAATGGAATTTTTTTATTTGATATATATTAGTGTAGATGGTATGGGCTCAAGGGCTAAGCCAAGTGAAAATTTTGGAGACCCCAAAAGACCTGTATTAATTCATCCTTGATGCACTGCCTACCACTACAGTACAACTCAAGAACACTCAAAAATTCTCATTGGGAAAAAAACAGATAAAACTTACTGAAAAGGTGGTCCCTGCCTGATTGCTGCACACTAGGTGGGAAAGACCTGTATGTGAGGTGGCTGGGGTGTAGGGATTATAAGGTGTCCTGCTGCTGCCTCATGGCAGTCGTGAAGGTAATGAAGCAGGCCAACTGGCAGTAATCCAGCATGTTCTATTTGTGGTCACTTGAAATATCAAGGAAGGTTCTGATGGGTTGTCAACTTCATGAACTACTGTACGTTATTCTGGGCTGAATATTATCCAGTGACTCCTAATACATTAATGACCCTGCTGGCACATTTTGGAAAGTTGCTTATGGCGCAACTCTTTCTCCCTCTCTCATTCACACCTTTCTCTCCCTCTCACATGCCTTCTCCATTAGCTTTCTTAGAGTATCACAGCCATCCTTCCATGAACAGAACCCACCCACTTCATTACTGATTATCATATTTTCTAGAGAATACGAAGCATGTTTTAGGTCCACTACTAATCATATATATATTGCATTTGCATGCATAAAATCACATGTTTTTCCATTACAAAACCACTTCAGCAGTACTGTATAGCACTCAATATATCTATGACAAAACAAAAACAAAATCCTTGCAAATTAGGTGCATCATCTTTCCACAAAATACATAAAATTTATTGTTTTTCAATTACTGTACTGTACTACGATACCATTCAATGCTTGCTACACGCTGAACAGCCTGGTTGTCCAGACGACCACCAACCAGGAGGCCTGGTCTGAGAGAACAGTGATCTTCTGAATCATCGATAGGTATTTAATAGGTACACTAAGGCCTCTCAAGTTTTGACAGTCAACATTCATCCTTACTTTGACACAATGGTATAAATTATATCTTGCCATTTTAGAATGTTAAGCAGCACTGACAATTTTTCTTCTGAATATGCAGTATATACATAAAGATGGAACGGCATGGAAAAAAGGATCCTTGCAAACAAATATTTTTCTAAATGATTTCCTGCAACCAGTAAGCTAAGAAGTAACTGAATAAAACAGTGAGCAGTTTCATACAGTACAGTATACAAAATGCTAGGAAGAGCTAGATGATGTAAACTTGGAACATAAAACATGAAATAATGTCCAAAAAAGCAGCAAGAAATGTGGTTTGACCCCTGAGAATAATTAAAATTTTAAACCATGTTATTATGGGGGCAATGGTAATTATCAGGAGAAAGTGCTATGCCATTACGACAATATAACACTTGGAAGGGATACAAGACCAGGAATTTGGAATAGGATACCCCAGGGAAGGAATGGTGCCCAACCATTTGGACAGTCAGTGATTGAATGCCAACCCACAAGAAGCGAGACCGTCATTACCGCCCAAGTGGTTGGACCAAAGAAAATGATTGCATGATAGGATACCTTTTCCAACATGGATTAATTTAATTGAACTATGTAAAAGCATCTTCCCCCAAATATGGTCTTTTTTATTAGTTTCTTTATTGTGGAGCTTAGTCCTTTTCCATCAATAAGGTTTAAGAGATTGGCAATTTTGTAATTAGTATTTATAAGTATTAAGATTTAACAAATTTCTGCCAAAATTTGTTACTGGTGCCTATCACCAATATTACTTCTAAAAATTTAAATAACCTGATACAGTGACACCTCGACTTACGACTGCCCAGACTTATGATAATTTCGAGTTACGATAAAAATTTGATCGAAAAGTGTAACTCGACTTACGATAGTGTCGTCGACTAACGATATTCGTTGATACACGTTCGGGTCGACCGAGCGCATGGTTCCTGGTCACGCAGACCGACCTGCCTCAGTTTACGAGAGCCGTCCGCTTAGTGACGATCACGCTTATAAGAAATTCCATTTTTGAAGTGATTTTTTGCTTTTTGAACATAAAACTGATTATTATATATCATGCCATGGGTCCCAAGAAAGTCAGTGGTAAGGTTCAACATATGAAAACACATGTAAGAATGACCATAGAGGAAAAACGAGATCATTTGTAAACATGAAAATGATACTGGTGTTGTTGAACTAGCTTGGCAGTACAACAAATCTTCAGAGGAGGCAGCGGTGGTGGCATTAGAGGATGTCCCTTCCTCATTAAGAAAATGTGTGCAGTATGGGAAGAACTGCAAAGTTTTCCTGAAAAAATCACCCAGATAAAGCTGTAACAGGCCGTTGCATTGATCTTTTTAATGACAATGTAATGCCTCACTACAGACAAGTGTTGCAAAGAAGGGAAAAACAATCTTCAATGGAATGCTTTCTATTGAGAAAATCAAGTGGTGAGCCAGAAGCAGGTCCTAGTGGTATGCAGGCAAAACGTGCCAGAGTGTGTACCCCAGAGAAGTCCTCACTGCCTGATGTTATAATGGAAGGGGACTCCAATTCCAAACAGTAACACCTCTCCTCCTCCCTCCTCCTCACCATCTTCCATATGCCATCAAGAGTCCTCCATAAAGATAAGATAAGCATATGTACTGTATTGTAGTTAGAAAAAAAAATTGTATTCGGTATAAAATGTATTTTTAAGTTAATATTTTTGAGGGTGTGGAATGGATTAATTCAATTCCCTTTATTTCTTATGGGAAAAATCGTCTCGACCTACGATATTTCGACTTACGATACATCTCTGGGAACGGATTACCATTGTAAATCGAGCGCCCCACTGTATATGCTTTACAGTCACTTTTATTAAATAATTTTTTTTTTTTTGCACATCTTTAAAAAAAATGGCAATTATCCAGAAACAAAAGACCTTGTGTGTAAATATTTAAAAACTATTAAATTTAATCCAAATTAAATTTTGTATGTCATTGCACATTGTAAAGGATTGAATAATATCTATTAGAAAATATATTTTGTAAAATTTTATGCTACTTTATGTACATATTTCTTTCCCAAATTTTAAGTTAAATCATAACCTTAGATTAGATAATTCAGAAAGAAAATTATTAACTGAAATATATATTAAAGAGCCACACTTTAGATTTCAAAGAATACCAATCAAATTAAATTATAACTTGTGAAAGTAACTACAGTAATTTATTTATTTTCCAAGTACTGTAACTATTTTGATACTTTAGTTTCTCTCAAAAATACCACATTCCTAAATAAAATATCTTTAATAATAATTTACGTTGTCAGGGAGAGGAAGCTTTTACTTAGTAGGCTTATTAAAATCCCCACCTCCCTAGGCCAACTACCGACTTTTACCAGGATACAACCCACAATAGTTGCCTAACTCTTGAGTACCTATTTACTGCTATGTGAGAAGATGTATCAGGTGAAAGAAAACATGCCCAACCATTTGTCCCATCCAGGGATCGAATTCAGGATTGAACTCACTCTGATTGTAAGTTTAGGAGAGAGATCATTGTATTACAGCGCTCACGAGAAACAAACTTGAGAAGATACCCTTAATATACATTGCTAGTAAATTGATAAGAAATATTCATAAGGATTTTTATATTACATGTCGAACAAGAGAGATTAGTGAAACAAAGAAATATAGGATTGAGTGATGGAGAGTAGAAGAGCAATGTAATATAGCTGAAAAAAGTACAAGTGATTCAGATGATAGTCAGAATTATGCAAGCCTTAAATTATGGAAGAAAATGTTTGGAGAGACACCTAAAATAACTGGAAGGGGATTAATGGTTAGGTACCAAAAATTATTGAAGGGGCAAAATGAATTAACGTACACTATATGCAGAGACGTATGAACTCAGATAAAAAAAAACAGCAACACATTTTTATTAAGCGTCCAATAGAGGTTGTTATATTGTGGTCACCTAATCAGACATTCCCAAGGCAGCAAGGCATGAGGGATATAGAGAAGTTATTCAGCGTCATGAAAATTTTAAAATGCCTTTTGTCCACTTACTTTATAACAGATGTCTTGTTAAATGTTTTAAACAACAATGTGTTAAATATTTACAGTGTACTGTATAGTGTAATTGTATCCTGATTCTACACAGTAGTATTCTGCATGATCAGATCCTACATGGTGTTATTACTAATGACTGAATTCTACAAGGTGTTGTTAATAATGACTGGATCCTATACGCTATAATAACTAAACAACTGTACAGTATTCAGTTAATCCCAAAGTTACACAAAAATATACAATAATACTTTTAAGCTTTGTATAAACTTTATTGAACAACATATAAAAACAGGTACTATACCAACTGTGAGCATGAAGGAATTTTGCATGTGCTGTGGGGAGTGTTGTGCTTCAGCGGCCATTTCCCAAGTTCAAGTCTGGTCTAATATTTCATTTTTATATTGCTCTTGTACTCCATTTAATTTAATTTTAAAGACTTTTAAAGGAGTTTTGTTATGTGCATATTTATTACACCAATAATGGTTTTTACTTTACATTATTGTATATACTGTAGCACAGTATTAATATCTAACATACTGTAATATAATTTGTCCAAAACGTATAAAAAAAAAATCCAGTAAGGCTAGATTTTATCTATTGTCTCAAGGAACACATCCCAATGTCAAATCAAGAAACTTCTGTAATTTAAAAAAAAATTAGAGAGCCTGATTTAAAATATTTTTGAAAACATTATTCACCCAAATTCTTTTTTATTCTACTAGAGTAAAAAAATTAAGATATTTCATAGATTATAATAGTTGAATTTAAGTTTTTGTACTATATTTTTCATACTTTACTATTGTACATGTTACATGGTTACAATGCAAGTAAAATATTAAAATTCTTGGATCATGCTGTATAATCATCTAGTAGCATAATCATTATATAACCTTTACTGTATATTCATATACAGTAAAATTATTTTTGTGCAAGTCTAAACAAAAAATTAAAAAATGACCGATTTCTACTCTTATGTTTTTGTGTCCAGTAGAGCGTCAACTTCACATGATTCGTCTTTCCATGTGGTGGGATTATGGCCACAGTTTCTGAAATAACAAATTAATCTTAATCTATCTCACTATATTTATGACGTCTTGCCCTCCCTGGCCATTCCTTCCCTCAAGGAGGGAAGGAATGTAATCCTATTCAGAATCTTGCAGTGACAATCCAGGTGCTATCATCATACTACAATTGCCTCAATTTTCTTGAAAAAGCTGCTGAAACCTTTGTATATGATTGCTACATGCTGGCTTGGATACATTTAAGGTTAGGATACATTTAGCACTCAAACAGGTTTAGATATCATATAGTGTAGGTTAAGCTATTAAACAGATTATGTATGGTTAATATAAAGGAAGAACACTCAATAAGTATTTGTATACAATACAAAAAATGTGAAAGGTTTTACTTGGCAAAATCAGGTTGATGACAAAATATAAAATATAAAAATGTTAAAGATAAAACCTGAAAAATATAGGCATAAAGAAAAATGTAGAAAGACAAATAGTAAAAGCTAATTTAATAAAAAAAAGCAATGACTGTGCTTTTTTGCAATATGGCACTGGTCATATTGACAATACGAGCAGTGGTGTGTATTCTAAAAACAAGGTAAGCAATGTTTACCTATAAAAATTATTCCCTTTCAAATTAAAATATCTTAACAGTATTTAGTTAATCTATTATTAAATTTAATTGTATACAGCATTCTGCATACTTTTGGTCACAGATTTTAAAGCAGCATTTACCGCTTAAAATTTGTCACCGAAATACGCAACGTTCCATTTGCAGTAACCTCTTCCGCTCTCTTGCAAAATAAAATGATATGCCACTGCCAAACTTAAGATAAAAATAATTTAACTTGTGTTACTCCTTTTTCCAAAACCATGTAAATAAAGTTCAGACCAGACCTGAGGGCCACTAACACACTAGTGGCCTCGACGAGGACAGGAAGCCAGCGGCTTGTCAAAGGTCATTCCATTTGCCCTGATGATTTTTCCAGCTGGGTTTAAAAATTTAATAATTTTGGAATTTATGGATTTTGCACGTAGGCAAAAACCTACCAGGTAATTCCATGGGTCGATAACCCTGCGGGTTAAAAAGCATCTCCTGTTTTCAGTCCTGCATTATGGCTTGTCGAGCTTGAAACTACTGTAACGCTCGTTGTCTGTTACATCTGACCTGAAGAAATTGTACGGATCAACATCCTCCAAACTGTTCAGTATTTTAAAAGTTTCTAATATCTCCCCAGTCATGCCTGGTTTGCAATGTTGTTAGCCCTGAGGCCTTCAGCCATTCCTGGGGCGAGAGTTGACTAAGTTCTGGAATTATTTTTGTCGCCCGATGTTGAACTTTCTCCAAAGCAGCCATGTCCTTCTGAAGATGAGGTCTCCATGCTTGGATACAATAATCCAAGTGGGGGCATACCAGAGATTTATACAGTTGAATCACTACCGTCTTTTCTTTTAAGTCATAGGTGCGCTTTATTATTCCTAGGTTTTGGTTAGCTTTTTTACTGCAGCTCACACTTGTGCAACTTTTAGTGAATGGTGGATTTGACTCCAAGATCGTTTTCTTCATCAATGTGCTGCAGGGCAATGTTATTACTTTGATAGTTGTGACGTGGGTTGTTATGCCCCACATATAAAGTCTTGCTTTTTTCGATATTAAGAAGCATTTGACATTCTTCTGACCATTTGTGGAGTTCATATAATTCAACACCTATATACACTGGTATCACCTTGTAAGTCTTCAATATCATTTTCATTTCCAACTTTACCATAGTGTCATCTGCAAATTTGATCATGTAGTTTGTAATATTCTCATCTATGTCATCGATGTATATGACAAAAAGGGTTGGCCCAAAAATGAACCTCTGTGGTAACCCACTCACCACATTTCTCCAATCAGATTCATTTCCATTTAGCATGACTCTGCTTTTTTAGTTTAAATCATTTTTTATCCATTCTAGTATTCTACCATTTATTCTATGTGCCTGTAATTTCCTTGCTAGTCTTTCATGTGGTACCATGTCAAAAGCTTTAGTAAAATTTATGTGAACTACATCCACTGGAAGTCCTTTGTCTAAGTAGCTGGTTATGTTTCCAAAAATGTGAGCAGGTTTGTAAGGCAGGATCTATTTTCAAGAAACCCATGTTGCGTCAATTTTACAAGATCGTTCGCTGTGAGAGAGAGAATCCTAAAGAAAGAACTCATTCACCATGAGCATGCAGATGTGTGATGTCAAACTGATTGGATGGTAGTTTTCTGCTGAGCTCTTTCTGCCTTTTGTGAAAATAGAGGTGACATTTCCATACTTCCAATCTAAGAGAATTATTCCTTGGTCCTATCCCTTTCCTATCCTATGGAAAGCATTCCGATCCTGGAATCTAACCTCGATAATATTTATTATCACCGAATATAAGTAATTTTGCTTAAAATTTGGACAACATTCAGCACAGCATTCTCCCAACTCCTCAATCACAAGGGGGCCAGCAGCACTGCACCATTTCTGGTTCATTAAGCACAATCATAAATTCATATCCATAAACAATAATCTAACCTTTTTTTTTCAGCTTCACAGTTCTGTAGACTATTAGACTCGGTATCACGACACTTGAATGATGACTAACATTTTTTAATAATATAGTAAATTAATAATGGCATACACTGCTTTGAATCTGTTAGCTTTAGCTTTCAATACCAGAGATGGTATCACTGTGTATGGCTACAGTTCCTGCCAACACCCAACTTAAATTCAGTTAACCTTCAGAGGTGATATGATGCTGCATGTATTTATTTCAATTTATTACCTCCCAAACCAAAAATGAAGTCACCGTGGGCAAAGAGTTCATTGTTGGGCATGTCTTCGGTTTTCAAATTATAAAAATGTATGCAATACCTACGAATGTAAGAATTTGTCAAATACAGTATAACCTCGAGTGACGCGCAACCCCCAGTTACGAGTATTTTGAGTAACGAGCAAGCCACCCGCAGAAAATTTGTCTCGACTGACAAGCTTTCACTCGATTAACGAGCGTTCCCACTGGTTCTCGGACACCTCCGAAGACAGTGTTGTTGTTTCGCAAAACGAGTTTTCCACATAACAAGCTCGGTGCCGGAACGGATTAAATTCGTTAATCGAGGCGCCACTGTATACAGAATTACTGCATGATCTATTTTATTTAATGTACCTACTAATCTTTGTCAAATTTTCTTACAATGTACCTGTTAACATTTTTTAATATTTTTTCAATTTTGCTAGAAATTATCTACTTGAAATTATTTGTTAGAATAAGGGTGCAAACCCACAAGAAGCTCATCAACTCCTGGATATCATTTACTGCTACATGAGTGGAGACACTAGGGGATGGGAAAGATGCCCAACCACTTCTGTCCCACCCAAGATTTGAACTCAGATTCCCAATTGTGAGTCGAGAACACACTAACTGTACCATCAGGATCCATAATCTAGAGGGTCATTAACAAGTTATACTAGGCTATACACATTCAAAATAATTTTGTACCCCTTTACTCCATCCAACAAAGACAGGAAGCTTGTTTTGAGAAGTGATTTGAGAAGCTTGGCTTCTCAAATCCCCCTCCCCCCCCAAACCACTTCGGGCGGATGGTAGAGCGACGGTCTCGCTTCATGCAGGTCGGCGATCAATCCCCGACCGTCCACAAGTGGTTGGGCACCATTCCTTCCCCCCCCCCCCCCGTCCCATCCAAAATCCTAATCCTGACCCCTTCCAAGTGCTATATAGTCGTAGTGGCTGGCGCTTTCCCCTAATAGTTCCCCATTCCATCCCCCCCCCCACAGACCAACTAGTAACCTTTCCCAGGATGTAAACCACAACAATCTCCAATTTCCAGGTACTGTACTTATTTCCAGTACTTATTTCCAGTACTTATTTCCAGTACTTATTGAACTGCAAAATAAACAGAGGTATGAAATAAAAGGGAAACATGCCCAACCGTTTCGTTCCACCAGGGATTAAACCCGGACGTCTTGGTTTGAGACGACAATAGTGTGCTGAATTACAAGACCCTTTTGTTATATGACGTAGATGCTTTCCTCCCCAAGTGTTTCAAATAATTTTTTTATAGAAACAAACAATATAAATATTCTACTGTAATACTCTACTGTAATAATATTTCATGCAGTTTCCTTATGCCTAAGTGTAACTACAGAATGAAAACTATATTGTTGGACTCCCGTTTTTTCAGTAATCTGTAACACAACGCTTTGAAACTACTGATGGGTTTGGCATCCACTTCTGTTTAACTTGTTCCAACTGTCTACCACTGTTTGTAAAAGAACTTTCTAATAGTTTTTTTTTTTTTTGCAACACTCTTTCTTAGCTTGAGTTTATGACCTCTTTTTCTTGAAGATGCAGGTCTGAAAAATTCATCTTTATCAATTATGTCAATTCCTCATGCTATTTTGTATTACAGTGCTCATATTACCTATTTTCTTTTATCTCCTAGCTTTTACTGTTTACATTTCTTTTTATTTACTACTAGTAAATGTATGCTTTATTTTTTCTTGGTATTTGGTGCATTGTTTGGTATCAGATTTTAGGAAAATGAAATGTAGGAAACTGCATTAGTTTGCTGGGCAATAATTGTAGGATTTTGTAGTCTTTGTACTTTGGGCTAAGTAGTTATTCCTGTTTTTGATTCCAAGTTAATAAATGTGTGGGTGATTTTGTGCACATATATTTGACATGTATTCCTGAGGGTCCATAATTTCTTCCATATTGTCGGCCATGGATTGGAGTTCACAAAAGTTTTGGATTATATCCCTTTATCACTGCAGCTCTCAAGCATTCTGAATTTATTATGTAAAGTACTGTACTAATAATATTCACAATGATGTTTTATTAACCCATCCCCAGCAGACAGAGCAGCTGAGCAATTTCAGATTTTCTGTGAAGTACACTAACTACACCTGTGAGCACTTAGACACGTGGGACACCACAGAGAGACTGCAGACATTTTGATGCACCTGCAACCATCAAAGGTCTCCGAGGACAAAATGACCGTGATCTGATAAACTTGGGAAGCCATCAGTCCTACCTAGCCTCTGCACTTGTGACACTTCTATTCCCATCTTCCCTTGAAGCTATGATTTGTGATAGTCAGGTTTATTCTACATTATTACTGATAATTTAGTTTCTGTAAGGATGAAGTCTTTCACCAAAGAACTTGTGGAATGGTAAACCACAAAAGACTGAATAGCAGAAAAGATGAGCTCTGTAGGGCTTGCGCCCACATTTAGCAGCTTAATTTTTCTATTGGAGGCCTGTGGATGCAAAATCCCTCTTTCACTTTCCCACACTAACATTATTACAACTAATTTTATGTTAATGTATTTATTATATGATTTTTTAATATGCTACAATCAAACTAAAGCAAATCAAATTTTGTGCATATTTGTTCATTAGAACAATTTATTTTTGTAAAAAAAAACATGAAAGGTATGTGCAAACAAATTTGCAGCATTAAGGTTAATGAAAAAATGTGAACTTTTGAAGCTCTGCAATGTAATCCTGTTTTTTACCCATATATTTTATGTTTGAATTATGCAGATCAGGCTATGCACAAGTTTTCCAGGAATGCAATCCGTTGGAACCGAGGACCACTATACAGGTAAAAGCCATATTAATCAAGAATTGAAGTGTAATTTCATCCATTTTTGAAGGAACAGTATCTCCCAAAGCTAAGCACTGATAGAGCTTTAAGATACACTAGGTCTTGAGAGAGATCCTTGCCTACTGGGAAACCATGACCAGTTTAGCACTATGAGGCAAGGGGTGCATGGGGATCTGATACAGTATAAACCAAGAAAGCCCACCAGAAAGCTGAAGTGGAAAAACAAACAACTCTTCAAACAATACACACACAGAAATCACAGTTGCGTGATGCATCAAATGAATAAATCCACAAGGGACAAATCCTTTTGACCATGTCGTAGCTCCAGTCGATTAAGGCAGCGTCTGGGATGCTCTCGGATGCAGGTTCAAATCCTCGTCACGGCCCTTGTGGATTTGTTCTTCAAACAAATTAGCATCCTGAATAACGAGGCCAACAGTGTCATTACCTGATCAACCAGGTTGTGATTCATACATCAGGCTATGAACAGCTGCTTCAAACAGCCCGGTTAATCAGATCACCAACTAAAAGACCTGATCGGAGACCAGGCCATAGGGACGTTAATCTTGGAATCTTCAAAATATAAGTAGTAAACGAAGGGAGGCTGGCTAGAACTGCCACCTGGTAGCAGTCAGGCGCATCAGAGTACCCCTGGTAAAGTCCTGTTTGCCTTGTTACCTTGTGGTATTGAATTTTCTTCACTCCATGTTTGCTATGTTTGCTCCATATGCTTGCTGGTAGGTTTTTCTTAGTTTGGGGTTGATCTCTGATCTCCAGCACCTGTTCTGGATGTACCTGGATGAGGTTCTGAGTGTTTCTTCCAGAACCTCATCCAGATACATCCAAGCCTCGTCCAGCCAGGGGACAGGCATGACCTGTGAGAGCTTAGCCCAA
>WNGS01169217.1:20955828-20975748 GCA_020271785.1 Procambarus virginalis
TTAATGTATGTGCATACATCATAAGTGTGTACAGTATAATGAATGTATGTGTGCATATATAATGTATGAGTGCACATGCATCAGGTATCTGTGTGCATACATCATATTGCATGTGTGTGTACATCATCATTTGTGTGTGCGTCATAATTTATGTGTACATTATAAATTATGTAGGTGGTACATCATAATGTGTGATTGCCTATATGTGTGTCCTCATTGTGGTTATAGGAGTAGAGCGTAGGCAAATCATGACCCTTCTTAAATTTTCATTAACTACCTGTATTTTCAAAATTTCTTGTGGTATGGACCCCCACTGCCTCTTGTTTGAGGCTGCTTCAACCATCTACTACCCATTTGCAATGATGTTCTTCATTGTCTTTTATTTACATCAGCTTTTAAGAAATTTTGTCCTTTCTAACTGTTAGTGTTTAAACAAATCTTTCCTGTATATTGTTTGTACTTTTTACTTAGCCTTTTCATTCATTACTGTATTTTTAAAAATCATACAAGCATTTCTTTGTCCATTTCTACTGCTCTAATTCTTGATTTTTCATGCTTGTGCCCCACAACGTCTTGTATCCATAGATAAGGGTCCAACTACCCCTCGTCGCCGCTCTTTATTTTTTGCCTGTATAATCATAGGATAGCTCAACTGGTCTGTGTATGTATGGGGAATGAGCTCCAGCTCTTGGATCTAGCTCCTCAGTATTAATCAACTGATGTGATGCTGTTATGAACCCTTTGAATAAGGTATTTCTGAAACCATTTTCTTTTGAACTTATAAATTTACACACTGTATACAAAGTACATAAATAATGTTCCTCGGATATATTCTGATATAATTACTACAAATATATTTTAAAATTCCAGAAGTGATTCAGATTTCCTGCATGAAGCAAACACACTGCCATTATGAATATTGTAATAATAACTCAGAGTATAATTACATAATAAGTTGTTCTGTGGGGGAAAGTAAAGAGGTGATGAATTATGATGCACGCACATACATTATGATGCACGCCACATACATTATGATGCACGCACATACATTATGATGCACGCACATACATTATGATGCACGCACATACATTATGATGCACGCACATACATTATGATGCACGCACATAAATAATGATGCACGCTCAAACATTACAATGCACACACACACAAACTTAGTTAATTACATACATACACATATACACAAAGACAGAAAAACATGCATGCACAAGTGCATACACAAAACAGAAGTAAGAGTACTTCTTAGGAATGTGACACTCAAAATAAAACATAAAAAATAAAGCAACAAGAAAACACACACACATCCACATTTAATTGAAGCCAGTAGCTACCGGAGGCAGTGGCACGGGGCACACGTGTACAGCCACAGGCGATTAGACCTCCCTCACATCTACTTTTGATGATTTACCCTTCAGACCAGCATTCAAGTGCATCATGTATCTTTGAACATACTTAATACCTCTTCAAATAACACTTGTGTCCTATTGTGAAGGCACTTATCACCAGAAAATATGAGCTCCAGCACTTTTGCAAAACTTTGATCATGTTCATTCATAAAGGAATGCTCGAGTTCTATGCATAAAATTGCTATATTAATTGTCACTTCGTCAATGATATTTCAAAATAATGACACTAATGACATTAATGACAAATATACTGTATGAACATTATACATGAAGAAGTCAGAATTAATATTGCATAAAATACCCCATGAGAAATGTACCACAATGAATTTTGTATGCACAAAATTTAAACAAATACTGGGAATTGTACTTGCAAATTGCAAATAACTCATGTTCACTTTACGAACATTTGCTTATGTAAATATTTTCAAAGCAATGGAATATAATTCATGAAGCATACCTCCCTTTTTGCTGCATGAGAGTGTATCTGCTTTAAAGTATCAAATGTAACTTTATTATCAACATAAATAGCTTTAAATGATATCAATATTGAATGCTCATAGCTTTGTTATAGCCGAGATCAAAATCCAAAAAGCTAGTAGCTGGCTGGCTTGCTGGCATTCTCTTAAGCACTTTTTAAAGAATTTTCAAGCTTCAGTTACAAATCCAAATAGCTCCCGTACTGTATTTTTAAATTTATTATTACTAATTTGTAATCTGTTTAAAGATATTTCTTTCACATAGGCTGTGTAATCATTCTTAATTTGTCAAATCCTTAACTGTGCATCCTGCATATACAGGACTGTAGCATGTCCAGTCAGTGAAGACATTTACTTTTATATTCTTCACTAAAAATCATTTTAAAATCTGCTGTTTACAAAATGCAAAAAGAAAAAAAATTATATATATATACCGGTATCTATATATGTATACACTGCAAATAGTTTTGATAATGTTTAAATTTAGTTGCATTATGTGGAATTTGATCATATATATATACTAACAATGTATAGCCATATGTTGTAAGTGCAATTAACATGTATATTAGGAGCTGTCACTGAATCTAAAAGTGGAATCTAAACCTGTTTCTTCATTTGTTAAAGGAAAGCTGTGTAAATGACCTTATAACCAAACATGGTGTACACCATAACACTGGTTAATCAATGCTCAACATCATTAAGATGGAACATGTAATGCTTGCAAAATAGTTGCCCAGAAAAAGTCGAGTTTTCCAGTGCCCTTTTGTCTTGGAAATGTTGGTGCCTACAACATTTCGTAAGATACAAGAAAACTGCAGAACTGCATTACATGAGCAATTATCAGATGCTACATTATTTCACGTTACAAAATGACTGTATTGGTCATTTACTCAAAGTTCCGCACAAGCAATGACATGTTTAGAATTTGACGGAGCAAAGGAGCAGTTTACAACAGATGTACACGAGTCGCACCATTACTCGGCACGCCACATTAATCTTAAATTGTCTTTAAGAATGCACAAGCTTAAAGAAAACAGGGACAACAGTATAATGTACATATAAAGTAAATGTAGAGCTTGTTAAATGAGCCTATGGTAAGGTCTGCAGTATTAGGTTACTACTGCACTCATGTTTTCTATGCTCATCTTATTTCTAATTCTTAAGATTCATTGATCTTAAGATTAATTCATTAAACTTTCAAGTTTCTATGTATATACTTAAATACATACAATATGCATGACTGTGGATGTTTGTTTATGTATAGGATTTATAGTCTAGTACAGTATTTAAATATGCCGTGCAACCTCAATTTGACAAACCATATGGCACCAAACCAGATTCATTGGAGGATGGATTCACTGCAACTGGAGATGTCTTCAGGACTATGAGGTGGAGTGCAATTTTTTTCTGAGAGAACCCTTTTGTGACTCCCTGAAGCTATCTCGCTGAGATGGCTCCCATCTTCTAGGTCACATCAGTCGAGGAGTTGTGTTTGGCTTACCAGAGGAGCAGTGCTAGAACATGGTCCTCCTCACAGAGGAATAGAGTGGATGACTCTGCTGCCCCACTGGGAAAACATCCAGAAAGTCAGCGAACCAATACAGACCACTGCTGGGTTCAAAGAGCGAAGCCTTGAAACACCCAAACTCGGTAAACAATGTCAAGAAATGGTTGAATCTATCAAAACAAACATTATCTCATTAGCACTAACCTCCCCTGCCAATAATTGGTATGTGTAATCTTCACATCTGCTCTAGGCTGGAAGACACCAGGAGCTCCCTCCCACCCCCTACTGGCAGTGGGTTAGTGCTAATGAGCACTAACAGTTTCAAGAATCAATTGTTTGTTTACATTGCTCGGGACATCTGTTAGGCAGTTTAGAGGCTTCAGTATCTTTGAACCCAGCAGTGGTCTGTACTGGTTTGCTGACTTTCTGGATGCTTTCCTGGTGGGGCAGCAGAGTCACTCGCTCTGTTCCTTTATAAAGAGGCCAGGTTCAGGCTCTGGTTTCCAGTATGCCAAACAGAACTCCACTGCTTGTGTGATCTAGGAGTTGGGAGCAACCTCAGTGAGACAGCTTCTGGAAGTCATTGGAGCTCTTCAGAAAGAAACATTTTATTACATGTAATACTGTTTTTTTTCATTAAGTGATAGAACATATTTAGAATATAAATTGTAATAATAAAAACAATTTCCAATCCACTGCAGAGCAAAGCATAATTTTTATGTTCCTCAACAAAGACAAATATCTAATTTTGTCTTAAGAGATTGAAATGTCTTAAATGTGAGGGAGGGAAGGGAAAGAGTGATCAGCCGAAAGAGTAAATGTGACAAGAGGAGAGAGTGTGTGTAGGAGGGAATGGAGAGAGAGCGAGTGCGAGAGGGCATGGAGGCGAAGTAGAGGAGGGAGCGAGTAGTCGAGGTGGTGAGGGGAGGGAAGTATGGATGAAATCCACAAGATTTGTCAAATAAAGATACAGCTGAGAGGTTGGTAGCCCTGCTAATATTTTCTCTAACAAATACAGTACTGTATTAATATTAGAACTTGTTTTTGTATGTTAAAGTACAGTACTCTACAGTGTCACTAATATACACGTTTTATTACTGCCTGTTTATTAAGAGAAATACTGCTTTACTTGTGATTTAAAACAAAGTTGGTATGAAGAATGAAAAATTTTAGGACTGGAAGCTATCTTGGTTTTAACAATGGCAGTCAATTAGAAACTTCTAATACACTGCATTCATTAAGGTTCACCTGTACTGTACATCATATATATTTTGAGTCAGATTGTCTGATAATATTTTTAGGGTAATTTGCAATACAGTACTTTCACTTGTTTTTCTTGAAAGGTTTTTTTAGTTTGAAACTTTTGAAGTAACAGATCGGTGGGGTGCGGCCTACATCCTTCATCACAAATCCATGTATACCGAGCTTCACTATACAACAGTTCAGTGAATACAGTGTGCAAATTTGGATCAAAATGTGTGTGATGTAACCAAAGTCTTGCTAAAGTGTAGTTTGCTGAATTGAGATTGCACCGAGATTTCCAACTGTCAGAGAGTAAGCCTGGAAGGCTTATCACAGTCCTGCTAGGTCAGCTACTGACCTTCCTCAAGATGCAACCCATAATATTTGCCTAACCCCTGGGCACCTATTTATTGGCACGTGAACAGCAGCATCAGGTGAAAGGAAATGTGGCCAAATGTCTTGGTACTGTAGTGGAAATCAAACCCAGGACCTTTCAGTTTTCAGCTGATCACTGAATTACATCAACTCAACCTAGGAGCCTGGGTTCACTCCCTGAATAGGACAGAGATGATTGGGAATGTTTCCATTCACCTGATGCTCTGTTCACCTAGCAGTAAAGCGGTACGTACCCTTTTTTTTTTTAATTTATATTTATTTTTATATACAAGAGTTCTTACATTCTTGTATAGCACGCATAGCATTTCGGGCAAGTCCTTAATCCTAATTAAGAAATATACTCGAGAAATAAGCAACTGTTGTAGTTTTCATCCTGGGGAAGGTCAATAGTTAGCCTAAGGCAGACCTGAATAAGCCTACCAAGTTTCCTGTCCAACTTTGGGAAGCATAAGGTGAACCATATTTATATACTGTGTGTATGTATGTATATGTATGCATGTATATATGTTTGTTTGCAGATGTTAATGTGACTAAATAAACAGAAGTCCCTGATATAAATTTCTTTAACACTTCATCAAACTTAATTTGGAAAAACTCTTACTTTTCATAAAAGCATGTTGACCGTATAGTATGCTAATCTTGCGTATTATTTGTTATGTTAATGTTATTTTGTGTATAGCAACTAAACTATATACAGGAATAAAGCATTACTTATCCTACTTACTGCCTATGACTAACTGTAATTACAGTATCTCATGAATTGACTTAAAATCCATGCATGGAACAGAAACCCCCATGCAGGCCTACATACTGTCTGGACAATTACAGTACGTTTAGTTAAAAAAATCATGTAGAGCATGAGAATAAATTAGATAACCAACAGAAACAAATCACTCAAACATGTCTGCCACTGTACAATATATTACAAATATAAGTTAAACACTTACCAACTGGCAATGTTCAAGTATTGAAAACTATCATTTAGATAAAGTTCTTGCTGACAGTAAATGACCAAAATGCTACAAAATTGTACCACGGAACAGAAAGTGTACGAAGAGCAAATGCTCGGCTCAAATAAACTTTTGTAGTTTCCTTATACAGCTGACAAGTTGTAGGCACCAGCTTCTACAGAATTTAAGAAACCTACAGAAGTTCATTTTCCAAAACAAAACTCAACAATTCATCTCTCTGCTTCATAATGCAATTTTGTCCACATTTTTGTCCTCTACCTTTTGACATGTTTATTGTAATACAGTATGACATTATTTTGGAGAAACATGTGTGTGTTTCTTTAAAATTTTACCCACTGGTTAATTCATGAGACTTGTTTTATGATCTTGTCCATTTCTTACAATTTATTCAAGTCACTTTATTTGATAATATAACATGTCTACAAAGAAAAGTATTTGAATATATTCTAAACCCCTTCTTAATCAACTGAGGCTAGAGAAAATTTCACTTTTAATGAATACTCAGTCTTACATCATTAGCAATACAGGTATCATCCATTACCATTACCTAACTTAAGAATAAATAATGGTATATTTGCCTACTCACCGCATTAATGCCAGACAGTTGTTGAGAGAGTTGCATAACAACACCGATAGTTAGAGGCATGCGTAATGTTGACGACCGCACCAGCTGAAACATAGTCATGTGGGCTTCTGATTGGCTGGCTGCTTCTTCAGCCCTCATCTCTTCTATGTCCTCCTCGACGTGGGTTGATGCCCGTAGTCTTCGTAGGGCTATAGAGTCAAAAGTAAGATATCATATTGCTATAAGAATCATCAATGAACTGTATGAGTTCCCAGACCGACAACAAAGGAAACTGCATGACAAAAATAATACTCATTTTCCCATGATAAACTTTTCTGAAAGAAAGACCCACTAGACTACCAGTCTATTTATATGTTCATCTATCCATTGATCTATCTACATCTACTCATTTAGCTGTTTACCAAGATAGTAAGAAAGCTCTTCAACGTGTTCCTAAATCAGAGAGTTTTTGTTTATAAAATAAATATCTTCTCTTACCTTATGTTACCATTAAAACTTCTACTTCTAGAATGTTGATTAATTTTTCCACACTACCACCCCCATCACTCCACACTGCCCCCCCCCCAAACTCCTCACTTGCTTACTTTTCCCACCCTTTTCACCACACAGTAGCCCCCCCTACCTCTTTCAATCCTTACTAGCTCCCTCTAAACATAAGGGCACAACTGGCCGACTTCTCACAGTGTTCAAGAGAACACGATAAACCCCTCCAAAGAATACCTGATCAACTGGACTGTGATTCATACATCAGGCTGTGAGCAGCTGTGTCTAACAGCCTGGTTGACTAAACCACCAACCAGGAGGCCTGGTCAGAGACTGGGCCATGACATTGATCCTCGGAGCTACCACATGCACTAGGCACACGCACTAGGGGACACAGGTGGAAGCTGAGTGCCCAAATGAGCCACAGAGATATTAGAAAGAACTTTTTTAGTGTCAGAGTGGTTGACAAATGGAATGCATTAGGAAGCGATGTGGTGGAGGCTGACTCCATACACAGTTTCAAATGTAGATATGATAGAACCCATTGGGCTCAGGAAACTGTACACCTGTTGATTGACGGTTGAGAGGCGGGACCAAAGAGCCAGAGCTCAACCCCCGCAAGCACAACTAGGTGAGTACAACTAGGTGAGTACATGGTAACCACAAGATATGCCCCCTTCACTCCACACTCTACCCCACTTCACTTACATGAACTTTATTACATGCAATCTTTTCATACACCACAACATTCAATCAATTAAAATGAATTGATTAATAAATTGATTAAAATGAATTAATCAATTGATTAAAATATATTGATTAATCAATTAAATTGATTTATTAAAATACTACAAGGCAATATACTATTTGGTATCAGTCATCATGCACGAGGACTCAAACATTTTACATACTTATAAATAATTTCTCCAACCTGCTTGTGTGTGCGTGTACATCAAACATGCCTCGTGCACCCCACTTCTGTCTTGTGAGTGATATGTATTGTAAATGACCAAACAAAGTCCCCTCTCATGTGATCCTTCATGCCCAAGAATTATACTTAGGTAATTACACAAGTATAGGTACAGGATGAGAGCCGTGGTGTCCAGTTTTCCCAATGCTCTGTCAAATAACGCTTTGAAGCTACTGACGTTTGTCGTCTCCACAACTTTCTCACTTAATTTGTTCCAACCGTCTACCACTCTGATTGCAAAGAAAGCTTTCTATGATTTTTTCAGCATCTTTGTTTCCTTAGTTTGAATCTATGACCTCTTGTTCTTGAGGTGCCAGGAATTCCTTTGTCAATTTGGTCAATTCCTGTTGTTATTTTGTAAGTGGTGATCATATGACCTATTTTTCTTTTATCTTCTAGCTTTGGCACACTTAACGATTCTAGCCTCTACTCGTAACTCTTGTTTTTCAGTTCTGGAAGCCATTTTGTAGCATGCCTTTGCATCTTTTCCAGTTTATTGATTTTTGTGTGTGTGTGAGTGAGTGAGAGTTAGGGGAGCGTGTTACATATCCAAGGATTGTTATGGGTCGAGGGCTATACTCGTTGCATCCCTGTCTTCCCTATAGTCTGTCGCGTATCATTTTGAAGCATTTGATGGTCTTGGCATATGTTTCTTTATCCTTTAATTTATTCCACTTTCTTCACAAAAGAGAAATCTTGTTTAAAATAGGATCAGTAAAGAAAGAAAAGTGGCTAGCACAATAAAAGTTTTGCTAAGGAAAAACAGGATATAAACTGATGCAGCCACGCACATTTGCATCAAGGAATTGTGGTTGTGTCAACATATGGCTGCTCGACTACTGGGTGTTATGATCAGGAAAAATCAAAGTTAGATCAATAAAAATTAACAATTTGAGAACTGTGGGTGATCTTTGGAGAATAGAATATGGAATGAAAATATCATGGCAAGAAGTGGAGTGTAAAAGCAAATAAAATGCAAGAGAACTTACTAAAATGGTTTGTGGATGAGATGATGAACACATGAATGATTGTAGACATGATGAGTATTCAATTGAATTTGAGGGAGGAAGTTGATGGTAAGGAAGAAGGTGGGTGCATATGGTGAAGGTGTTTAAGTGGGTAGCACAAAGGAAGTAAATGCATTTGTATCTCATGAATTGACTTAAAATCCATTTAAAACTTACCCATTCCCTCCCAGGGAATGGGTACCTCAATAAACATTTATTATTATTATTATTACTCTTGTGACAACTAATTCTGTAGTATTGTATTGTAGTTCCCACACAATGATAATGAAGTTTTCCCATCTACCTCCCATAGTATGTTTACATAATCCTAAGATACTATTTGACCTTTAGGGATTTTATTTTGTTTATGAATTTTGCAAACATTTCTTCTGGTTAGTGTCATCAGATTTCAGGCTTAAAATTTCAGTCTTGAGAAAGCTTACTTTATGCAGAGGATAAGCCACAACAACACGGCTGAAAACAAATAACTCGCCCATGCATGAAAATGAAAACGATACCATTATGACCTGTCCTGAACCCTTATCAGTTTAAACCATGCTTCACTCACTTTCAACTTTATAAGGGTCCAGGACAGATAAAACATCATCACATACAAGGGTCTAGGACTAACAAACATTTTGTTGTCATTTTCATTTTCGTGTGTCGGGTTGAATTATTTGTTTATCTTAAATTGTAGATGCTTTATTTTGATTTCTAATTATTATTGTTCTCGTTGTTATGGTTTCTTCTTCAATGGGGTACATTTAGCAGTTCTACAATTATCTTTGCTTGACAAATGAGGAGCTCCCATAGTTCCATAAACTACTGGTTATCCTACCAAACATTAAAATCACGTGATGGGTCCTACTCGTATAAACTGGCAAAGTTCTCTCTAGTGAGGGATTCAGACACAGCCATGATGGCACATCACATTGGTTTGTTGACACAGGAAGATTCACATTCCCCTCCACCCAACTACAAGAGCTACACCACTTGGATTAACGTTGTTTCACTTGCTGTAATGCTTGCCTGGGAGTAATTTTTGTCTGGCCACATGCCCTTCTTGAGGTTACCTCGAGATGATTTCGGGGCTTTTTAGTGTCGCCGCAACCCGGTCCTCGACCAGGCCTCCACCCCCAGGAAGCAGCCTGTGACAGCTGACTAACACCCAGGTACCTATTTACTGCTAGGTAACAGGGGCATAGGGTGAAAGAAACTCTGCCCATTGTTTCTCGCCGGCGCCTGGGATCGAACCCAGGACCACAGGATCACAAGTCCAGCGTGCTGTCCGCTCGGCCGACCGGCTCCCTCTCCTTAAAAGCAGGAATAAGTTTAAGGCCCTTTTTGGATGATGGTTTGGATGATGTTAAAATATGGTGTCTTCACATACCTAACTGCCATTAGGTGATATTTTATGCCTTCAATTGGTATTAGCTGTAGAATCTGAGTAAACTGTGAAGCTTTCATTACAAAATGAAACAAATACTTTCAGGTTCTTTGCTGATCAATGCATATGGAGTTTCTACGGAATTTTTACCAGCACCTGTTTGAGGAGAAAGTGATGACGATTCTCATTTAGTCCTTTTACGCCTCTTGTCCCTGACGTTTCAGGAGGCATGACGGACTCTCCAAGCTACATTTTACTTGGTCACCTTCCTTTGAACAATAAAATTACAAGAAATCCCTGGGGAGTTCTGGGATGCGGGTTCAAACAGGCTTCGATGTTTTCAGTATTCTCTGTCTCGACACATCTTTATCAGATTTTTCTCAGATGGGTGAAAAATCATAGCCAACACAATCTATTTGTATATGATTGCTATGACACTTTTTCCAGCTCTGCTTCAGTCTTTCATTCTTTAAATTTGGTAGAGCTTCCTTTAACATCCTTACTTTCACTGACAGTTTTTGGATGAATATTTCTGTACATTGAAGTCCATCTATTTGATTGAGGTATATAGAGCACCAAACACATGCTTTTATTATGAACTTTACAATACACTAATGGCAGGCAACTAAATGCTAATGCTAAATTATTAATGAACTATAGAGCAATTGTTTTGTTATCTGTAAACAAAAATAGACTAACCTCTGCGTGCCTCATCCTCCATCTGGCGGGACATGAGCAGGTAGCGAGGGGACTCGGGACATACTGGCAACAGCACCATTTGCATTATAGCTGGGACAATTGCAAGCCCTGAGAAGTACAAAGGAGTTCTTCTTCAGCAAGCATATGCAATTTAAATTCTTATAGAAATTAGTTCGTCCCTCTAAAAAAAAATAAAAAACTTCCTTGGTAATATAATTAACACTTAAAAAATAATAATACTGTAGTTATAAATGTGTGAATAAGACACACTAACATTCGGTAAAATACATGAACACAGTATACCCAAATTTACCCGATAGCTACCATTTTTAGTAATGTTGACGGGAACAGAAACCTCTGATGGACTGTGAAAAGTTTCCCTCTATTATTCCTGAGGAATTTTTTCCCAGTTGTATAAAAAATACCCCACTGTTTTGGCATTTATGGCTCTGGTGGCAAAACTTTCCACTGGTTTATTACCCTATTAGTAAAGAAAGTATCTCATGTTGACTGTTGTACATTGTGACTAGTTAAACTTGAAGGCCTTGCCCCTGGTGTGAAATACATTGGACCTCATAAAAAAGTGGTCTAGATTAATGTCTTCCAATTCATTTAGCATTTTAAAGATTTCGGCAAGATCCCCATCATGTCTTATTTGCAGAATTTTGAGTCCTGTGGCATTGAGCCTTTACTGGTATGAGCTATGGCTGACTTGGTTATGGGATAATTTTAGTTGGTCACCTCGAGCTAATCCTCATCTCGGCAATACAAGGACAAGGCCAGGGACACTGGGTCTTCACACCTCAAGTGGAGAACATTACGGAACGAAACTATCAGGGGGAAAGCACCAAGCCATTGCGACTATATAGCACTGGGAAGGGGTCAGGATAAGGATTTGGGATGGGACAGGGGGAAGGAATGGTGCCCAACCACTTGGACGGTCGGGGATTGAACGCTGACCTGCATGAAGCGAGACCGTCGCTCTACCGTCCAAGAGCTTCACAGCTAACCCCCCAGACCTGGTTGTGGCTCTCTCATAAATTACTGCTCATCAACATTCTCAAGTTGACAATCGACTTGAGAATGGTCCAGGACAGACCGAAACGTTGCCGTCCCTTCACCTTCTAGTGTGTGGGGTCTGGTCAACATACTGCTCATCACTGTTATTCAGTGTAGAATATATTTATGTTTCATTATGTTTCAGTGCTAAATGTCTAGTTATTCTTGAAAGTTTTCTAGACCACCTGATGCACACTTAACAGTATTATCAGAAATTAAGGCCACAGGAGTCCTGCTCAGCTATACCCTAAGCTTTACTAAAAGCTCTTTATTAGCTAAGAACATACAGTGGGGGGTGCAAAAAAAAAAAAAAGACCTTTCACAAAAACTGGAAACTAGAATCCATAACAATTTAAAAATAATTGTATTACATATTATTCAGAAAAAATAAATCTGGAAACCATTGTCAATAATGAGCCAATATTGCTATTGTTGATCTAATGTCATGTCAACATCAATAATGTTAATCTAGTGTCAGTAATATTGATTTGACATTGGATCAGTGTCACTAACTTTTATCTAGTGGCAGCTCACATCAATAACCTTTGTCGAACATCAAGATATCTAAAATCCAGAATATTTATGCGGTAAACCCAAAACTCGCTTAGTTCTCAACTTTCTGGATTTTTGACATTGTACTAAACAAAGCCATCTAATGTAAGGAGAGAAACTTGGAGGTTCTGTGACACTAGACTACAACAGCTATGAATGGACATACAACAAATAAGGTAATTAACTGAAACCTAAAAAGGACAGATAGGTTTACGGTATATTTAGTTAACATATCAGTATGAAACATTAATTAGGCTAAGCACAAGCAAAAGGAAGCTTTACTAAATTACCACTGACTCAAGGATGTAACCAAAATTGGAGATTATAGTACTGAAAAATGTACAACATTCATCATAATCACAAAGATCTATGAAATTCAAATTTTCTGCCTTTTTTTTATCCTAAATTTCAAATTTCCAACCCACCTTTTTTTATGAAAATTAGACAGATTTGGGTGCATCCTTGAATGGATTAAAAAATCAGAATTGAAATACATTAAACAAATAAAATACCCAGGAGGATTGGCCATGCATTGCTGTTCCCAAGAAGTTGTTCAATGCCGAGAATCTGGGATAGGAGCAGGCCAACAGTGACTGCTAGCTGGTTAACAGTACCCAGACCACCTCGAAGGTTGAGCGGGCTATCTCACTGATGTACATAGGCACTAAAGATGTGTTCAGACCTGTTGGTAGAAATAGAATTTAAGTTGGCAGCACAATCATAAATTTGTAAATCAGCCTTCAATGCACAGACAGTATTAAGATAGTTTAAGATGCAGGAACAGGATATTACTGGAATTGTAGAATTAAAAATAACTTTCTTACTTATGAAGGTGAATAATGAGAAAATTTAAGCCATGCTGACAACCGGGCCGCGGGGACGCTAAGCCCCGAAATCTCTCAAGGTAACCCTAGTCCTTAAACTCCTCAGGCATATGCACTATGGGCTGGTCCATGAAGGGCTTACTGTTGTCCAGTTAGCAGTGTATTCGCCCGAGGAATTCATGGATGTCTGTTCGATCCCATTGTACAGCCTCAATGTTTTCTTAGATAAATCACGTTCTTGTGTAGATTAATAATTAAGTAGATAGTGTGATATTTCTAAATATAATACTGTCCAGTTGTCCAATTATATTTCTAAATATAATACAAATACTGTCATATAATACTAAATTTAGTTTATAACCAGTTCGACAAATTCTTGTTCTAAACTGACTTCCCCTTTCTTAATCCTTTTGTACCAAGCTCTCTTTCCACCTACAAGGTTCTTCAGATCATTTGTTATCCATTTTGGGTCATTATTATTCAATCTATTCAATTAGTATGGTATACTACATTCCTGTGCTTTACTTAGAATATATTTATACAAGTTAACACACTGAACAGACTCGACCAATCCCAAAAAAAACAACCTAAGGAAATTTTCATAAAATTCAAATTCACTATCCCTCTCGTGGCCTTAACGAGGATAGGAAGCCGGTAGCTTCTCAAAGGCCTACCCCAACCTCATTTGCCTTGATTTTATCGAGCTGAAATGTTAAATATAGCAGCGTTTTGGCTTTTATGGTTTCAGCAGGTAGTCAGTTCCATGGGTTTATAAGTACGAGTGACAAAGCATCTCCTGTTTTCTGTCTTGCATTGAGCTTGTTGAGCTTGAAACCATTGCACCTTGTTCATGTTACATCTGACCTTTTGAAGAAGTGGTGTGGATCAATATCCTCCAAATTCTTCAGCATTTTAAAAGCCTTGATGAGGTGTAAAGTACCTCCCAGGCTTGTTTTGTGATAACTAACTGCAAGCTATTACAGAATATCAGATAAGGGTGAGAAGCCAACCTACAGAACACAGGTGCCACAGGTTGCTTGATCGAGAAAATCTTTGGATCTTCGTTGGTAGCCTTTCTTTGGGGTCTCTCTAACAAATAAACATTATTATTTTCACATATTTTCAGACATAATTACAATGTATTCAATAATCCATGGATGCCCTGTTACTTACCACAGTTAATGCCAATGACCAATCTACCTAGGATGAGCATTTCATAGGAGTAGGACATCTGTGAGAAGGCCATGAGGCAGGCGCCACCGACTCCAAGAAGGTTGTTCAAGAGTAACCCCTTCTTTCTGTAGTAGGGAAATGTTTGTCAATAACAACATTAAATTCAAGAATAGTCCGATGCCTATATAATTCATGAAGGGTGTAAAGTACCCCCAGTATTGCAATATAACAGTGTCATCAAAGATTATAACAAATTACAGTACTGATAAATTGTAATCAATATTCTTACACTCAACAAAACTATTATTCAGTATTAGCCTTAAAATTCCCTTCTAAGCTACATGTCTGAGACATATAAATCTTATTACACACACACATGATAGCTTACCTCCCAAATTTATTTCCTACGGAACCACCACAGAAACCACCAATCATTCCGCCAATGGCAAATATAGACACAGCAATGGACCATAGTAAGTCTTGCTTGCTGCCTTCTATATTTTTATTGTAGCGCTCCTTCCAGCAGTCACCGATAAATTCTCAATAACAGACTGAGGAGCATTGATGACGCCAGTATTGTAGCCAAACTGGAACATGCCGAGCACTGCCGCAAAGATGGCATAGCACAGGAAGCAGGTTAGACCCTGGAAGACAACAACAAAGTGTTTATGGTTAGTGATGGGTTCCTACACAGTACAAGACATGACTACCATAACACCAACATGTTTATTGTAAGCGGATAGCATTATCGTAATGCAGTGACTATTCCTTCAAGTGTTAACACTAAGTCTCACCCAATGAAATCATAAGTACCTTTTGTAGCTCTCAATCCAGGTGAACAGCTTAAAAACTGGGAGAATAAGTAACAAGAAATTTTCCTGTCATTTAAAGGTTGCATTTTATTTTTGTTATCATGCTGATTATCCTTAATTTGTAATGACAGTATGATACACACTACATCAGCTGAACACTACTCTACCGTACTCTACTTAAACTCTTGTTCTTACAGACCTGGCCACTGGTACCTGAAGACCAGACATAGACTGAGTGGGTCACACAAGAGGCTGGCTGCCAAGTGGGTGAAACATGATTTTATAACTAACAGCCTTTATTGTTACACTGCTCACCAAACATATCAACAGAACATATAAAATATAATGTTTCTGGGCAGCTGTATACTATATATGAGCAGTGAAGAGGTCTAAAACAGGTGGTAAGAGAAGAGAATTGTCATGGTGTCACGGGGAATCACACTTGTTCACTCAGGGGATGTTGTCACGGGGAATCACACTTGTTCACTCGGGGGATGTTGTCACAGGGAATTGCACTTGTTCACTCGGGGGATGTTGTCACAGGGAATCACACTTGTTCACTCGGGGGATGTTGTCACGGGGAATCACACTTGTTCACTCGGGGGATGTTGTCACAGGGAATTGCACTTGTTCACTCGGGATGTTGTCTCGGGGAATCGCACTTGTTCACTCAGGGGATGTTGTCACGGGGAATTGCACTTGTTCACTCAGGGGATGTTGTCACGGGGACTCACACTGACAATCATGCACACGGTCCATATATTACACCAAACACTGCCAACACATACCAGATGTCTACGTTATGTGGAATTAGATTGGCTAAGGCTTGTGGTACTTCGTGGGGGTGTGTGTTTGTAGAGCCCATGTACGTACATTTGTACTAATGCACAAATGAGGTGGTTGAGGCCAAAACTGTCAATAATTTCAAAGCATTATATGACAGAGTGCTGGGAAGACGGGACACCCCGAGCGTAGCTCTCATTCTGTAACTACACTTGGGTAATTACATATGTATATTAAAGCTTAATGGTGTACAGAGAAGCCTTTCATTGTACACACTGCCCAGTGAGTTGTAATACAGTCATGTTCCAAGACTATATAAAATGACCCCACTCTTCAGGTCATGGAAATACATGAAGGAAGGAAACTATTAGGAGGAAGTGCCAAGCCATTACAATTATATAGCACTTTGAAGGGATCAGGATAAGGATTTGTGGTCTAGTCAACCAGAATGTTGGACATAGCTGCTAGCAGCCTCATGTATGAATCACAGCCTGGTTTATCAAGAATCTTTTTAGATGTGGTTATCGAGATCTTCTTGAACACTGAGAAGTCGGCCAGTCATGCCTCTTACATGTGGCAGGAGAGTGTTGAAAATTCTTGGGCCTTTGATGTTGATAGAATTCTCTCTCAGCATACCTATTGCACTTCTGCATTCAATTGGATTATTTTGCATATCCTGCCATGCCTCCTGGTTCCATGTGCAGATCAGTCACTAACCAGTCATCAACAGTCACTATCATTTTCCCACATGTAAATTATTATCATCATTTTCGTCTGCACCCTTAAAGAATACAGATTCATAACCTTTAATCGGTCCCATAATTTGCATGTTCTATAGAGTATATTCTAGCAGTAAGGATCTCTGGATCCTTATCTCTGCTTGAAGGATCTCTGCTTTGAATGTGGCTGTTAATGTGTAGCAATATTCCACCCTAGAGAGGAATGTCTTGAAAAATGAAGGTAAAAGTATTAATGCATGGCTTTCCTTGTTCGAAAGGCACCTTGTCATCCAACTGTCATTTTTCTTGCAATCATGACAGCCACTTAATATGTTCTTTAAAAAGTAAGGTCTTCCGACATGATTACTTCTAGAGCCTAAGGTCAATTGTGACAATGTCAATTGACTATTTTCTAAGGGTAACCCTCTTGTGAGATTACACGCTGCCAATTCCTAGGGAATACCTGTGCATAGAGCTTAAAGCTTCTCCAAGCCCCAGGACCCCGACAGCTGCCTCAATCATCACCAAACTCAACCAATCACCACAATGCTCTCCACAACCACCACCATCCAGCACAAACCACCACACCCACCACAACCACCACCACCCACCACAACCACCCCATCACCACCACCACACCATACATTCCCATCACAGGCCCAGGTAATTAAAGGTCTCTAACCCACATACAATGCAATAAAAACTGTTTATATAAGTGAGGAATGTATATATATGCGTGTGTAGGATGGCAGTGACACACACACACACACACACACACACACACACACACACCACACACACACACACACACACACACACGGGGGGGGGGGGGGGTAGGGGGGAACAAACAGTACACACCAGGGGGAAGGGGGGGGGGGGAAGGAGTGGGCAGAGGAACATAGTCACAACGTTCCTACAACGTTATCACAGTGTCAGTAACGGTCACAGTAACTCCACGAACATCACAGTTCCGTCAGGCATAATGTGTCACAGTAGCATCCTGCACAAGCACAGTAGTATCTTAAGTGTCAAATTACCTCACAGTAAATCCCAGTAGCGTCCAACAAGACACCGTAGTGTCACTCACGGTGATCCATAATACCATTACACAGTCAAAGCAGCAACAGGTGAACACAGTAAGTCAGAGCAGTGTCCCACCTTCACAGTAGTACCCCACATATGTTAACAGTAGCCTGCCACATAGTATGCTGGGGTGCTACTCTCTTAAGTCACACTAGCACCCACAACTGTGAATCACAGTAGTGTCCTTTATACCATTCTTCAGTAGCGTTCACTGCACCGTCACACGAATCCAAAGCGAGTTACAGCACTGATGTGAAGTAACAGCTTTTCACCGTCACAGTAGACTGTCATAGTACCCAGTCACGGCAGCCTATCACAGTATCGTATCCCCCTGTCAGTCACAGTATCTATATGACTCTCACAGTCATATTATACCGTAGCCTGTGTCAAAGTCACAGAAGGATTAGTCACAGTATTCTGCTACATCACAGTGGCCCCTGTCACAGTAAGGCTCAGGTGTTGGTACACACATTAAGGGAAGGGCTCAGGTGTTGTACACACAATAAGGGAAGGGCTCAGGTGTTGGTACACACATTAAGGGAAGGGCTCAGGTGTTGGTATACACAATAAGGGAAGAGCTCAGGTGTTGGTACACAAATTAAGGGAAGGCTCAGGTGTTGGTACACACATTAAGGGAAGGCTCAGGTGTTGTACACACATTAAGGGAAGGCTCAGGTGTTGTACACACATTAAGGGAAGGCTCAGGTGTTGGTACACACATTAAGGGAAAGCTCAGGTGTTGTACACACATTAAGGGAAGGCTCAGGTGTTGTACACACATTAAGGGAAGGGCTCAGGTGTTGTACACACATTAAGGGAAGGCTCAGGTGTTGTACACACATTAAGGGAAGTGCTCAGGTGTTGTACACACATTAAGGGAAGGGCTCAGGTGTTGTACACACATTAAGGGAAGGCTCAGGTGTTGGTACACACACAATAAGGGAAGGGCTCAGACAGGTATTGGTACACACAATAAGGGAAGGGCTCAGACAGGTGTTGGTACACACAATAAGGGAAGGGCTCAGGCAGGTATTGGTACACACAATAAGGGAAGGCCTCAGACAGGTGTTGGTATACACAATAAGGGAAGGGCTCAGATACAGGTATTGGTACACACAATAAGGGAAGGGCTCAGACAGGTATTGGTACACACAATAAGGGAAGGGCTCAGATACAGGTATTGGTACACACAATAAGGGAAGGGCTCAGACAGGTATTGGTACACACAATAAGGGAAGGGCTCAGACACAGGTGTTGGTACACACAATAAGGGAAGGGCTCAGACAGGTATTGGTACACACAATAAGGGAAGGGCTCAGACACAGGTGTTGGTACACACAATAAGGGAAGGGCTCAGACAGGTATTGGTACACACAATAAGGGAAGGGCTCAGACAGGTATTGGTACACACAATAAGGGAAGGGCTCAGACAGGTATTGGTACAATAGTCGTTTAATACGCAGCTTCAAGCCATATACACGTTCCAGGCACAATATACACGTCGATGAAGAGTGGGAAAAGCGGTCAAGGAACAATGTGTATGACCCTAGATGGTTCAAGTCAATAGGGTCAAAGGTTACCCTACATAGTTAAAGGTCATATGCAACCGTTTGGAACATGTGTAGAACTGAATCCAGAGCCGTAGTCATGTCTGAAAAAAGAATGAAATTGATCACAAACGCGCTAATAAAAATTGATTGAGATTGTGAGGTGACACTGTCATGCTGCCTCCGTGTGTATGACACACATGACTTAATAAATTTATTT
>WNGS01169217.1:20996935-21035356 GCA_020271785.1 Procambarus virginalis
CCCTTCCTTCCCCCTCTTTCCTTATTAGAATGTACTCCTGGGGAAACACAGCATTCGTTATGATTCCCGAGAGTTTTGCTTCCGCGAGTTCAGTTACATTCAATTGTGTAATTACCTAAGTGTAATTACCTAAGTGTAGTTACAGGATGAGAGCTACGCTCGTGAAAAAAATTTGTGTGTAGTTACAATTGTGTGTAGTTCAGTTACATTTAATTACCTAAGTGTAGTTATGGGATGAGAGCTACGCTTATGGTGTCCCATCTTCCCAGCACTCTGTCATATAATGCTTTGAAATTTGTTTTCAACCACCACCTTCTCACCTAACTTGTTTCAACCATCTACCACTGTGAACGTGAATTTTCTTATATTCCTTCGGCAGCTTTGTTTACTTAGTTTAAATCTGTAACCTCTTGTTCTCAGTCTCAGGAATTGTTCCCAATCAATTTGATTCCTGTTACTATTTTATACGTAGTGATCATATCGCCTCTTTTTCTTCTATCTTTTAGTTTTGGCATATTTAATATGTGCGTGAGTGTGCAACCCGTCCTCTTAAAATTACGTTGCTTTTCGGTCGTTTGTCCGTATGGCCAAAAATAAACGTAATATGGAATGAAATCGGTTCATGAAAGTGACATACAGTACTGTCCCATTTTCTGTTTTGAGTCCTCCGGCTTGCTCGGTTAGGTAAGGAGAGGAAACTTTCAATTAATGATTTTCATAACGTTTCAAAACCTTAGGAAAACTTCCTGCCCTTTTAACCTACCAGAGGACCCTTAACTTGCTGTTTTGGAAAAAAAAAAAAATCCAAAATTTATTTTCAATTATTTTTCATTTTCAAATTACTGTACATCCATTGTTGGCCATACTTGAGCAAATGGCCAAATTCAGACGTAATTTGTAAGAGGACAGGTTGGCGTGTATGTGTGGGGCCACTAACACTCTAGTCCCCTTGAGGAAGACAGGAAGCTTACGTCTTGTCATAAGCCCCCCGCCCCATTTGCCCTGCTGATTTTTTTCAGTTGAATTTTAAAATTTGAGTTCTGGCATTTACGGCTTCAGCAGGTAGGCAGTTTCGTAGGTTTATAACCCCATGGTTGAAAAGGCTGCATATGCATATATTATATAGTGTATATATGTTGTACCTAGTAGCCAGAATGCAATAGTCAGCCTACTATGCAAGACCTGATTTGATTAATAAGCCAAGTTTTCCTGAATTTAAATATTTTATGAAATTTTGTCTTATTAAATGATAAAGCTATCTATTTTATTATGTATGAGTTAAGTTCTTTTAAATTGAGCTAAAACTAATGTAGATATATGACCGAACCTAACCAACCCTACCTAACCTAACCTAACAAACTACCATAACTAAGTCAATAATTTATGTTCATAACATAATATAATAATAATATTTCAAATAAACCAATTGGAAACAATATTTTGAAAATAATGAAAATCACTCGGCCTATTAAGCAAATCGGGCAAATATATATATGCAAAAAATCCACAGAGAAATGGGAAGGGAATTTTGAATGTTTTGGCTGGTAAGAGCCTTTCTCAGCAACAGACTGGCTAAGGGAAGCAGATAGAGGGTGGAGGCCAATGTCTGTGACCTGACCACCCATCCCCAGGGAGAGATGTACCCAGAAGCAAGGGATTGAGTAGCTTAGAACAAACAGTAGCTTAGAGATGGAATTATTAGCTTATCAAATCCAAGCACCAGTATTTAGAGCTGTGAATACCTTAAAAGCTGACATATGTAAATACTGTACTTATTACTACGTAGTAGGAATTAATTAAATATATATTTAGGATGCGAGCTATTAAATGAGAGAAAATGGGAAGCTAAATGTTAACATTTATCCAAGGAAAACGGGATATCTAGAACTACGGTAAACGTCGCAGAAATTACAAGACACCCAAAACTAAGGGGTCTTGATGATCGTAACTGCAAAGGCCGCCTATATTCAGAGCTGTGGAACATTATCTAAAGATTCAAGTTCAGTGCAAGTTACCAGGGTGGTAAACAGCCCAACATTGCAACACTCCCTATTAGAATTTGAGCCTGAGGACCCTATTGCTGCTAGCTTCCTCAACTGTATGAATTCCTGCTTCCTCATACCCTTAATCACTAGACCTACTAGAAGCACTGATAGTACTCTCTTGATTCTCTCTGAAACTCTTGATCACATCTGGACCAACATAACCTCTCTGCTTACTGTAGGGATAATCATCGATAGCACTACAGACCATTACCCCACATTTCTCCTAACATTAACAAATCACCTCTAGAGACAAGGGAGATAAGCTTTAGGCTGCACAATGAAACTGCTATAGGCAATTTTATAGCTGCTGCTGCTGCTGCTGTCAACTGGGAGTCCGAATTAGGTAACATAGGGGACATCAACCTAGCAGTGAAATCTTTTCTTCAAAAAACTCTCAGCCTTTATGCATCCACTGTCCTATGCTAACAAAACAAGTCAACTAAAAGGCTAAACAATCCTTGACTTACAAAGGGAATACTTAAATCCATTAATAAAAAACATGACCTTGAGAAGAAGTATAGGTTAGGAATCGTTTCCAAAGAATTTTCCAAGAATTACTCATCATTGTTATCTAAAATAATTAGAAGAGTCAAAATTAAATACTATGAAGATAAATTTACCCAAACAAAGGGCAACATTAAGAAAACATGGAACACAATTTCACAAATATTGGGATCAAAGATTTTAAATAACAAACCAATACTCCTGTCCAATAACGATGGTCAGCTTACAGCCTCTGATACTGCTATTAAGTTCAATAGGTTCTTCTCTTCCATTGGGTCATCCCTTGCAAATTATATTCCATCTCCCAGTACTGATGTTCAGGACTATCTTACAGGTAACTAACCACAGTCTCTGTACCTAACGCCTGCAAATTCCACTGATGTTAATGAGATAATCCTTTCCCTTAAAACCAAGTCTAGTGCCCTTGAGGAGATAACAACTTTAATTTACAAAAAAGCCTCCAGATCTTTAGCTCCTGCTATTGCATTGCTCTTCAACAAGTCACATGAACTCCAAACCTTTCCAGATATTCTAAAAAAAAAAGCGAGAGTAACCCCTGTCCACAAATGTGGTGATCTCACTGATGTTAACAACTACAGACCTATATCAATCCTGCCAAACTTGTCAAAAATATTTGAAAACTAATCTACAAGCAGCTTTACTCTTATCTAGCCAAACACAATATACTTAGCTCTTGTCAATATGGCTTCATACCCAAAAAAAAGTAATAACGATGCACTTATTAGTATGATTAACTTGATACATGCAACTCTTGATAAAAATGAATTCCCTGTTGAGTTATTTGTGGACCTGCGTAAGGCTTTTGACACTGTCAACCACCAAAACCTTCTTCTTAAATTACATCACTGGAGTCAGAGGTCACTCCCTGCAATACCTCAAATCTTACTTTACTGACAGGCTCCAGTATGTTTCTGTGAATAATTCAATTTCTCCCACTCTACCCATCAACATTGGTGTTCCTCAGGGCAGCATACTTGGCCCTCTCCTCTTTCTCATCTACATTAATGACCTTCCAAATGCCTCCCAACACCTTAAACCAATTCTATTTGCTGACGGCACAACCTTTATTTACTCCAGTCCTGACCCCCCTTGCTCTAAATGTCACAGTGAATACTGAGCTAAATAAAGTCCATCTTTGGCTAACTGCCAACAAACTCACCCTCAACATTGACAAAACTTTCTGTATTTTGTTTGGCAATAAATCCTCAAATCAAATAAATCTCAGGATAAACAATACCCAAATTTGTAACAATGTAGATGGCAAATTCCTTGGCATTCTCATTGACCCTAAGCTGAATTTCCAGGGACACATTCTAAATATATCAAAAAAAAAAAAAACTGTTGGCATTCTTTCTAAGATCAGATACTGTATTATGTACCTCGCCCTGCCCTGGTGACACTATTACTCCCTCATCTATGGTATTTGTGCTTGGGGTTCTACTACCCAAAATCATTTACATCCTCTAATTACTCAACACAAAGCTGCTATTAGGACAATATCCAACTCTGGCCCCAGACATCACTCGGTACCCCTACTCAAATCTCTGAATATGTTAGATATTAAGTGACTGCGCATCCTCTGCATGCATATATTATATATATATATATATATATATATATATATATATATATATATATATATATATATATATATATATATATATATATATATATATATATATATATATATATATATATATATATATATATATATATATATATATATATATATATATATATAAAACGCTGAACTGTAATGTCAATCCTGACCTTAAAAGCTTCCTTGAAGGTTGTAACAGAACCCATAAGCACCACACTAGAAACAAATACCTTTTTGATATTCCAAGAGTATGACAATCAAACTAGAAATGCTCTACAAATCAAGGGACCCAGAATGTGGCATGACCTTCCCAATCATGCTAAAGCCTGTACCTCTCTCAACCAGTTTAAGATAAAAACTAAGCACTACTCAATTAACTCCCTGTAACCTACCTTACCCCTAAAATGTCAACCCATGTCTGCTATTTTTAAATAATGCTGTTTGTCGATCAAATTGTATTTTTGCTATTTTTCTGCCATGTTCCCCTTTTTTATTTTTATATGTTCTCAACACAATTTATACTTTAATCTCAATTAGTATTAAGTTTTAGTCTTTAGTGTTTTTCCTGCCGGAAACGCTTTGCGTCATAGTGGTTTTAGGCATTGTTTGTACTAGCTCTATCTATAAATCCATCAATGTTTGTATCACACCTTGTATGTATGTACTTTACCTGAATAAACATTTGATTTTTTTTTTCATAAACTGTTTTGCAATACTGAAACTTAAATATGGGTCTAGTTTGTACATACCAGTACTAACATTGAGACGATTTGGATACCGACTGATTAGTGCAGAATCAATCAAATTCCATTCGATGAAACCACTGCAAACTGGTAATGCTTTTTGCCCCTCCCCAATTAAGTGTGATTACAGAAACGTTTGTAGATACAAACTAGAAGTTTGGGCAGTTCTAATACTATAAGTGTGTTGGGATAAATGCAATTGTATGGCTTTTCCAGTTTGTAAATGGTACACAGACTCGATCATTGCAGGGGATCGAATACACACAATGTGTTGTAGCTGTTTTGTTTTTTATTAATTGTACCTAATTGTATTATTATTGAACACTAGATTGATATCAAGGTTATTAGAAACTGGGGAAAGTTTTTCTAGTCTACCACATGAGGTATCACAGAGTTTCTAATTTCCAGTTTAGCTTTGGGGATATGATTATAAACCTAAATACTGTATATATTTCTCTAGTTCCCACAATTTATAAGAACAATACAGTATTTACGTATGTCAGTTTTTATGCCATTCACAGCCCTAAATACTGGTGTTCGAATTTGATAAACTAACAATTCTATCTCTGCCCTCCACCATTAACTAATTATACTATATAAATTATTTATTTATTAATTATTATAAGGCAAATATTATGTATTTGTTTTGTGGAGGCTTTTTTGTAGTTCTTTCATACTTATGGTCTGACCCCCTTGTTTCTTGTGGATTGTTCTAAGCTACTCCATCCCTTGCTTCTGGGTACATCTCTCCCTGGGGATGGGTGGTCAGGTTGCAGACAATGGCCTCCACCCTCCATCTGCTTCCCTTAGCCAGTCTGTTGCTGACAAAGGCTCTTACCAGCCAAAACATTCAACATTCCCTTACCATTTCTCCGTGGTTTTCCCACATTTTTTCCCACATTCTCTTGTACTATTTACACTTACAAAACCTTATTCCTAGATTCTAAATCCGATTCAAAACTCTTTCTTGATAGATGCAATAGAACCCATGAGCATCACACTAGAAACAAACATTATATCTTGGAAATCCTAGAGCCAGATGAAACCTGTGTATACTAAAAATCTAATTTTTTTTATTTTGCACATGAAAAGGCCCAGTATATGGAACTCACTTCATAGTGAATTAAGATTAGTTATTTTTCTTCTTTAATTTTTTTTTTAAATTGTTTTTCACATTTTCCCAATTTAGTACTTAAAACATGCAATTTCATTAGTATGAGCTATTGTATCACTTTATATTGTAGTTATTGTGTTGAATTCAAATTCTGTTACAGTGTACCTATTATTAATTCAGTGTTAGCTTAACTAAGGAAAACAAACCTACCTGAAACAATATATGCTAGTGGCTTTGTGAGAATGTTACAATCACCAATGTGTGAACTCTCACAATATATTCTTTTATATAAATGTAAATAAATAAGTTTATTTCTTGTATTTTAGATATGTGTTTGGGTCACACTAGTGATGCATTCTTATCTGGTTCTTGGTATAACTTCGCTCTCTGGGGTTAACTGAGTCAGAGTTAAGTCTGAATTTGTTGACACACTAAGTTTGCACCAAACACATCTGCCTGTTTGGGTAACATGCCAAGAAAAACTGTTAATTTAGTTTAATTTAAATCTTCACCTTCTAGTGTGTGGTCTGGTCAACATACTTTAGCCATGTTATTGTGACTCATCGCCTGCTTAAACTGTTAATTTATCTTCTATGTTGACTAGGACAGTTTGATTTCCCCCAGTTACTATGCTGTGTGCAGCTCCATAGGTTGTAATTCAGCATTTCTGACACACTGATTTTTTTCTGCAACCTGATGTCCTTGTCTCACCCTAATGCCCTTGTCTCATGCTGGTGATCAGTTTCCAGAGGTCTTGGCCCTGGTTTTTGGTTTTTGGATTTTTCTCTACAGTGGGTGGTTTCACACTAGTGTCAGGTTCATGGGGACGTTTTTGCGATTTCCTTTGGGGTCAAGAGATCATGGTATTTCTTTCCAAATTTTCTTGCCACTGGTGCTCTTTTGCTTTCTGTTCTGGTTGTAATCTTATCCAAATCGTTTTTAGAATTCCAGCTTTTTCAGTGGTTGGATGTTTTCTGCCTTCCACAGTAGTAAATACTACTGTGTGGTGGGAGTCTTTTCTTGCTTTGACTGCATTTTGGCATGCTTTTCCACAGCTCTTACTGCACTTGGAGCTTTTGGTGATTGAACAGGATGCTTGTTCTTGCTTCTTGTTGGATATTCTGTGGCCTCTGCAAACCAGTGGAATGATTGGGCATTTAGCCTCCTTATGCCCTTCTACCCAGCATTGCATAGTCATTCTCCACAGGTAAGCATTTCCTCCCATTTCTATTGCCAATAATCTCATGTTCCTTTTCAGAAAACCCATTCATCTCTGGTGAGGGTTATTATGAATAAGGTATGGGAGCTACTGAGGGGACTTCCCAGAAATCATATGATGAATAACCCTCAGATGCTCTTTTTTTCTGCTCTGATCCCTTATTCCTCGTGGGTTATTTGGGATTCTGTTCTGGTGGCTCACAAGTGAGATGGGTTGCAGTTGGGTTCAATAAGATTTCACCCATGGCAACGATTGTTAGCTTTGTTTGCCGCACATTTTATTGCATCAATCGGCAGCTTGTTTTGCCTCGCCTAACCTTCCGGGTGTTTATTTTTTTAATTTGGGCAACTCTGTGATCATCAGGTTCACTCTCATCATAGAGAGCCTCAGAATCTGGTTCCAGTTCCCAGTAGGTCAGTGTGGGACTCGTAGACCTTGTGCACTTCTTAGGCACTGGTGTAGCTAAGCCATAAGCTACAGAAAGGTACTGAGGGCCCGCTAGAAAATACCATTTCATTACATTTGGCTTTTTTTAATTCTGAACTTTTGCCAATCAACAAAGCTAATACACACAAGGTTCATCAAGAATGTACCAATTAATCATCAAAACCTGTAATAACACAATTCACTGTTTTCTTGTAAATGAAGAAAATGTTTTTCCTTATTGTACACTATTCTTAATTTACATCTTATTACTGGCACTCCTGGTAAACATGCATCTAAATTCATACTTTATGTTCCTCTCTAAAGCATATTGCATAAGATGCCAACCTCATATAAATAATAAAATGAAGCTTTCAACATCTTTATCTTAATTAAATACTTCAATAAATTAAGTTAACATGCTATTTAGTTGTTATTTGAATCTCATAACTTAACACAATTTGCATACAACTGTGAAAATGCACAATGAAATCATATTAATGTGATGTATTAATGAGAAAACTAGTAGGAGCCCTGAGGAGAATTCGAACCCACTCACTTGGTACTCCAAAGCTAGCCCCCTAGACACTACACCTCGACATGGTCAAAAGCAATGCAACCTGGAACTCAGTTGAATCTACTAGGAGTCCTAAGACTCCCAACCAGAGCTCAAACCAGGGGTTTCACACGTTGTTCCTCCATGTGAAACCCTAATTTGGGCTCTGGTTGGGAGCCTCAACTCCTGGTGGATTCAGATGAATCTCAGGTTGCATTGCTTTTGACCGTGTCAAGGTGTGGTCAGTGGCCTAGGGGGGGGGGGCTAGCTTGGTAGTACCAAGTGACCGGGTTCAAATCCTCAGAGCTTCTACTGATTTTTCCCAACTGTGAAAATATTGTTATAACTGCATATTACATGTTCCTCTTCACTGTATTCACAGGCTACATCATCACTATATTAAAATAATGAACTGCAGGAACACAAATATTAAATTCTGAGTGTTTGTGCAGAATTGTAACTAAAAGCACACACAAATTTGCTGTAGAGAAATTATATTTATAATTACAAGAAATTATAGAAAACAAAGTTAGGGAGAGGCTTTTAAATGAGAGTTCATGTGTAGAGGTTGCATTGGAGGGTGTTGCATTATTAATACCAGGCAGTGTAAGTGCAGAGGTATAAATAAGTGAGAGAGCTCATCTGACTCGAGGGTCATCCTTGCTCCTAAATCAACAACAGTGAATATCATCTAGAAAATCTCTTAAAAGATGTCTGAAATTTGTCCACAATTAAAATCATAAATATCAAATAAAATTGTCTCTAATGACATAACCAAGAACTAATAAGTGATGATTGTAACACTAAAATGCTGAATATTTAAGAAAAGAAGAAATGCTATACAGTACCTACCAAGACCATTCTTTTTTAAGGCTGCAAAGGGAGACAGGTATTACAGTTGGCAGCAGCTTCATACATCTGCTTCAATAAATAACCTAGAGCTTTTCACTGGTCTAAAAGTACCATCTCTTAGCCCACTCCATATACAGTATTCATAAATGTGAAAATTTTATATCAAGAAACAGCAACAAGTTTTGAGCTTCTAAAATCCCCCTGCTGTGATATGGAACAAGCTTTAAACTTCAAAAATCTCTTGCTCTTATATGCAACAAGCTTTCAAAATGGCCAAGGAAACCTGTTTAATCTTATGGATCATGTAACCTCAAGGCTGCCGGGAATACTGACACCTACACTTCCATGTTAACTCTCTCTCTACTCAGTCTACTGGCAATCCAACACTGGAATATTTTTCCTCCCATCCTTTCCTGTTACAGTCCTCTTGGGGAAATCCCATAATTCCATGGCATTTCCATTTTGTACATTTCATTCACTGCACCACATTTATTTTACTGTTTACTGCACATACCTTTCTCACATAGTTAAATGTTACTTGACTACTCACTCACAAGTCTCAAATTTTCTTTACACTCTCTCTGATTTTCTGCATACTTCTTAATTTGCCTACAAATTTACAATGGGTGGAAAATTTTATTAAACTTTTACACACATTCATTGCTATTAATCTACTATTCATTCTCTCATTACTATATTCTATTCACCATTACACAAACTAATTCCTCAAAATAGTTTAAACTATTCTTCAGTTCACTGCAACAAATTTTTAACTTCCTTTTCAACACATTTACTATTTTATCTGCTATTCTTTCTCTATTTAAAACTTATTCCAAATTATCTAACCTTCAATCCCAATTAATTTCAGTTGGCTTCATTCTTGACTCACAATTGTTGATCCCAGAGAGATTATAGAAGAGCAGATAAAGATTAATCATGACTGTTGGGACTGAGGGACTTCAACTTGAAATTAATTGACTGGGAGACCTATGAAGCATGAACCGAGGACATTTGGACAGGCAGATTTGTAAACCTCATTCTGGAGACATTCATGTATTAACATTGGAACAAGTTAGATGAGGTGGTGGTGGTGGTGGTCAAAACCTTCAGTAATTTCAAATCATTATATGACAGAGTACTGGGAAGGTGGGACACCACAAGTGTAGCTCTCATCCTGTAACTACATTTAGGGTAAGCATGCCAAGAGAATGAGGGAAGAGAAAGTTCCATCAATACTAGATTTAATATTCACTGGAAAAAAGAGGAGATATATGACATTCAGTACTTTCCTCCCTTGGGAAAGAGTGACCATGTCCTGTCAGAAATTAAATATGCAATACAATACTGTATAATCTAAAAGAATGGGGAAATTTAAATAGTTGAGAAATTTTATTTCAAGAGAATGAAAGTTCCCCCAATATGGGAGAACTTTGGAAACTCTTTAACAAATTTAATTGGACAGACTTGTTGCTAGGCAAGGAAGTAAATGAGATGTATCCCGAAAATTCTATGAAATATATGATGAAGGCACAAACAAATTTATACTAAAACAGATACAAAGTTGGAAAACATTCAAAGTGTGTTTGGGCAAAATGGGATTTTCAGAGAACCAGACGATGATAATTCCAGAGAACACCATAGAATACACAGAGGTGTCTTGAGACAACATGGGAAAATTACTCGAGGGTTCCAATCTAAAGAAGTGGTTACAGAGAATATCCTCTAAATTATAGACCCGTGTCATTAACAAGTATGGTACTGGAGTACTGGAGTGAACGATATGGAAGAAAATGCAGAATAGAACCAGTGAAGAGCAGAGGTGCCATAGGCACAATCAGAGAACATTGTATAAACATCAGAGGTCCGCGGCTGTTCAACGTCCTCCCAGTGAGCATCAGAAATATTGCTGGAATAACCATGGACATCTTCAAGAGAAAACTAGACTGTTTTCTAAAAGACGTTCCGGACCAACCGGGCTGTGGTGGGTATGTGGGCCTGCGGGCCGCTCCAAGCAACAGCCTGGTGGACCAAACTCTCACAAGTCAAGCCTGGCCTCAGGCCGGGCTTGGGGAGTAGAAGAACTCCCAGAACCCCATCAACCAGGTATCAACCAGGTAGTTAAAACCAAATGGGTAGAACACCTGGAGAGTAATGACATAATAACAGACAGTATGGTTTTTGAACAGAAAGATCCTGTTTAACAAATCTACTTAGATTTTATAATAGAGCCACAGAGATTCTACAGGAAAGAGATGGTTGAGTTGTGTCTATCTGGACCTAAAAAAAGGCTTTTGAAAGAGTGCCACACAAGAGGTTGTTTTGGAAACGAATATGCTGGAGGAGTGACAGGGAGACTGCTGACATGGATGAAAACATTTTCTGACAAAGATGAAGATGGTAATTAGAGACAATGCCCTTCAAATTGACCTAGATAAAATGCTTGGAGCACCATGTGTCAAATGGAATTAAATGTGAATAAATGTCATGTAATAGAATGTGGAATAGGAGAAAATAGACCACACAACCTACAAATTATGGAAAAGCATGAAAGAATTTTAAGAAAGAGAGCGATCTAGGGGGTGGATCTGGATAGTAGCCTGTCACCAGTGGAACACATAAATGACATTGTGCAAGGAGCATATGCTGCACTTTCCAACTTCAAAATTGCCTTTACTTATATGGATGGTGAAATAGTAAAACAACTGTTCAGGACTTCTGTGAGACCAGAATTGGAGTATGCAACAGTTGTATGGTGCCCATATCTTAAGAAGACATCAATAAATTGGAAAAGGTGCAAAGGCATGCTACAAAATGGCTTCCAGACCTGAAAAACTAGAGTTATGAAGAGAGTCTAAGAGGTGTTAAATATGCCAAAACTATTAGATAAAGGAGAAAAAAAAGAGGCAATATGATTGTCACTTACAAAATACTAAAAGGAATCAACAAAATTGACAGAGGAATTCCTGAAACTGACAACTTCAAGAACAAGAAGTCATAGATTCAAGCTAGGGAAACAAAGGTGCCAAAAAATAATAAGAAATAATTAAATTTCTTTTGCAAAGAGTGGTAGACGGTTGGAACAAGTTAAGTGAGAAGGTGGTGGAGGCCAAAACTGTCAATAGTTTCAAAGCATTATATGACAAAGAGTGCTGAGAAGACGGGACACCACAAGTGTAGCTCTTATCCTGTAAATACATTTACAAGATTAGACACACACACACATACAAACTCATACACACACATCTCTCTACTGCCATCCTGCCTGGGAATCGAACCTCGATTTAATTAAAATAAATATTTCCCTTGCCTATGTTTCCTTGGCCAGCTATGAAACAATGACAATTTTACATCTCTCACTAATACAAAATGCACCTCAATATAATGTGCTTGGTTATTACTTCTACATCAGTTCTGTCTGTCACTAATAACATGTTACAAACTTACAACCACAAGATAAAATTGGTTTAGTCATGATATCTGGAAGATGTATTGCTAGGAACAACAAGATATTGTACAGTACTGCATTACCTTCAAATATGCTATTGCTTACAAAGTACTGTACAGTGATAAATAAAATAAACAAGAATAAATGACAAACTTTCTACCTTAAATTACTTCAAAAAGCCTGTACTGTACACCAAAATACACACCACTGAAGAAAGATTAACAAATATTGGTTAATCAAGAATTTTATGGTAATACTTTTAATCACTGGCATAATGAGAAAAAGAATGTCTTTGAAAAAGTGAAAGCCTATGTCTACTGTAGGAAAGCCTGAATAGTTACCAGCGCTAGAAACAGAAAACATAAGCCATCACATACAATAATGTTGACTGCTTATGATACTAAATAAACAGAAGAAAGAAATCATTATGAGTTGCCTTGCAAGCATGAAGTCTAGCATAATGAAGGACACCCGAAAAGAAGCATTGGATAAACAGCATAATAAAATAATGTAAAAAGAAACCAAAAGTATAGTAAAATTTACAAAATTGATTGGAAATCTACCCAACATGAATAAGTTCGTAATAAGGAAATGAATAACAATTTGACTCCTTGAAAACATTAAAAAAAAAAAAGCTGTAAGCAACTACACCAAGACGTAACATATCTGCTAAGCAAGCCCGATTTCTGAATTCAAAACATTCATATAATACAAACAAAAGAAATACTGAAACCTAGAAGTATATACAGTATATGTAACATTGAATGCTACTGTGAATACTTACCATTGGTTTGCTTTGATGCAGCTGTGGGCAGGGGGCCCAGGTCTGTCTCACAAACTGGTATATTTTTTTAGAATAAGACTTCTAAACATGAATATATATTTATATACAAATGCACAACTTCAAAAATGCTTCTAATTACATGGATGGCGAAATACTGAAGAAACTGTTTATGACTTTTATGAGACCAAAATTGGAATATGCAGCAGTTGTATGGTGCCCATATCTCGAGAAGCACATCAATGAACTGGAAAAGGTGCAAAGACATGCTACAAAATGGCTTCCGAAACTGAAAAACATGAGTTACGAGGAGAGGCTAGAGGCGTTAAAAATGCCAAAGCTAGAAAATTGAAGAAAAAGAGGTGATATGATCACCACTTTCAAAATAATAACAGGAATCAACCAAATTGACAGAGGAATGCCTGACACCAGAAACTTTAAGAACAAGAGGACACGAATTCAAACTAAGGAAACAAACGTGCTGAAAAAATATTACAGTTTTCTTTTGCAAACAACAGAGTGGCAGACGGTTGAAACAAGTTAAGTGAGAACGTGGTTGAGGCCAAAACTGTCAGTAGTTTCAAAACTTTATAATGCAATGAGTACTAGGAAGACGGGACACCACGAGCTTAACTCTCATCCTGTAACTACACTTAGGTAATTACACACCCACAGGTATAAATAGTAAATACACTCGCTTGTCCTGCTTCATAGTGGGCCGTGCAGACGGTTCTGTATAATACTGTATTCTACCATGTGGCTGGCACACAGACGTTCGTGCTGCTGTTAAATTCAGAGAAATGCTCCAGCAAATCAGTACCCTTTGAAAAGGGTACATGGGGACCTGTGAGAATGTTTGTTTGAATGAATGTTCGTAAGTTCATAAAGCGGGAACCCCCTGTGTATGTGTGTGTGTGTGTGTGTGTGTATAGTTACAGGATGAGAGCCATGCTCATGGTGTCTCATCTTCCCAGTGATCTTTGTATATAACACTTTAAAACTACTGACAGTTCTGTCCTCCACCACCTTCTCACTTAACTTGAACAAATAATGAAGTGAGGGTTACTTGGCATGTTAGTGAAGGCTGAGAATTTGCTAAAAATTCATGCAGCAAAATCTCTTATTCTAGGTATAGAGAATGAAGATTTTAGAAGTAAAATTATACTTCTACAAGAAAGTATTTTGCAAAACTGGAAAGTAAGTTACTAGCTTGTCTAATACAGAAAGAAGGAATGAAGACCAAATTGACCCTTAGGCTGCGGACATTGTCAATTGTTGATTCACAGAGTAATGCAGTTATCATATGAAGATTTAAACAAATATTGTCTGGGCTTTACACGTATGATACGGATTTACACGTATGATTCAAATATGGATATAAATAGATCTATGTGGATGTAATGGAGTTTACCTTGACCCATGAAAAAATCCTGATGCTATTTCATGATACAAATGCAGTTATCGTCATGAATGTTCCTAGGGTAATGCAGTCACGGTCATATGATTATTTAAACAATTATTATCTGGGTTTACATGTATGATGCAAATATGGATACAAAAGCTATCTGTGCATGTAAATAAAGAAAAACAATCAGTGAAACATTCAAGGATAAAACAGGAAGCATCAGCAAAGTCGAACACCGGATGTTGACAAGTGCCAGATGCAGCCTTTCAGAGCACCTCCACCCAGTGAATCAATAAATATTTACTTATTTCATGTTCTTCTTACATTTTGTATACAAATTAATAATTCTATAATGAAAAATTATTTTTGGGGGGAATTTTAAATTTTTTTGTGCATATGCATTTCTCCATAGAAAGAAAATACTGTACTGTACATGGAAAAAACAAGTGGGACAGATATAAAGAAGGTAACAGAAAGATGGATAAATTTAGAAAACTCGGTGCAAGTATAAAAGCTAGTCAAAATTAGGAGTTAGGCAAGGGAAAGTTAGAAAATATGTGGGTAACTCAGATGTAAATACAGTATAATAAATAATAATAAATAAATAAATGTTTATTCTGGTAAAGTACATACATACAAGAGGTTATACAAAAATTGATAGATTTATAGATAGAACTAGTACATACAATGCCTAAAGTCACTATTACGCAAAGCGTTTCGGGCAGCCTTTCAGTAGTTATTAAAGGACTGAAAATTGTAAAGAGAAAATAAAAGAAACATGTGCACAAGTTGTAAAGGAGAAGGAAACAAAGTAGGAGGTTTGGAAGCCAAAAACAGAAATGAGCAGCCGGGAACAGATATTAGACAAGCAATTAGGAAAGAACAGGTTACCGACAGTGATTAGTACAGAACACTGCTTGTAGAAGTCTAAAATAGTTTTTGGATGTTTAGAAAAGGAGATACACTCTAGAGTGGTTAGAGCAACAGAAGAGCAAAACATCAATGATAAAATAGTATGTTTAGGAGATAGCCTCTTGATATAAGAAAATGTCTGTGATTTTTGGAGGAGTGGCAAATATGTAAAAGGTAAGACTTGCCCTTAAGGATGATGCTAAATTGAGTGAAAAATAACAGAAGTGCTTAGGAATGCCAGGAAATTGCAAAATGATGTGGATGGAAAACAATGGTCAATAAGATGAGAGTTTTCAAAGGAAGCCAGGGAGAAGCTAAAACTGAAAATTGATGAAGCAAAATGTTTAAATAATGACAGTAATGAAGAAATTATTTTTCTTCAAGGTGACAGGGATTGGGAAGTCAGTGAGATGGCAAATGAAAACAGACCAACAAAAACATTAGAGGAAAGGGAAGTGAAAAGCAAACAATTAATTGAAAGACAAAAGCAATTAGATGTGTAGTAACTATATTAAGAGTAGTATAGTTGCTACAAAGTTTTCAAGTTTCATTGCAGTAATTAGATGTGCCTGTTAGTTCCATATAACTTATAACTAAGAATTCCACATTCCTAGAAATTCTACACTAATCCTATGTGTACTAATTGCAATTGATACTCCCCAAGGGTTCTAGGAATGACTCAGGACAGGCAAAAAGTAACCAGCAAGATGATGATCAACTTTTCCATAGATTTAAGCTAAGGAAACAAAACTGCCCAAAAAATTACAATGTTCACTTTTGGAAAACAAAGCTGCCAAAAAAACATTAGAATGGTCACTTTTGCAACTTTGAAACAAGTTAAGTGAGAAGGTGGATGCCAAAAACCATCAGTATTTTTGAAGCGTCATATGACAAAGAGTACCGAGAAGATTGGACACCACGAGCTTAGCTCTCATCCTTTAACTACACTTAGGTAATTACACACAAATCAATGAGTATTGTTGGTCAGAGGTGGAACCACTGCAGTTAAGGCCATGAGGTTCATTCTTTTTTGGGGGATCTAAGACTCTTGGCCCATTAGTCGCAGCCCTCCGTGGTGGAGTGGTTAAGACGCTCACCTGGCATTCCACGAGCACTCTGTCCTGGGTTCGTATCCTGGCTGGGGAGGATTTACTGGGTGCAAATCCTTAACTGTAGCCTCTGTTTAACTCGACAGTAAAATGGGTACCTGGTTGTTAAACAATTCTTTGTGGGGGTCGTATTCCAGGGAACATAGGATTAAGGACTTGCCCGAAACACTACGCGTACTAGTAGCTGCACTAGAAATCTTGTAAGAACTCTTGTATATATCAATAAAAAAAATAATTAGGAAAAGTGCTTGAAGGATTTGGGTTCCAGGCTTATCAAAACAGCAAGAGACCCTAGAGCAGAGAGCTTCCTTTTTTAAGAGGTCTTTGAGGTCAAGTGGAAAGTGTTCTGGAGTAGCAGTCCATGGACTCTGGTTCAATTTCTGCTGAGGTGGTAACAAATGGGCAGTTTCTTTTACAGTATTGTGGTCACTGATGATCCAGAGATAACACTTCCACCTGCCACCAAGACTGTCGGGGGTTCACCTTCACGATGCTGGCTAGCCTTAGTGGGATTTACAATTTATACCGAGAAAATGAAACACGGCATGCAACTTTCATCCTCTAGTACACTTAGTACAGATTCACACACAATATAGATGTGTAGTATAATACATACTGCACAAATTTACACGAGGACAACAATCTCTCTCGTGGGCTCGATTGAGGACAGGAAACCAGCTGCTTGTTAAAGGCTCCATCATTATTTATGAAGATTTTTCTAACTTGATTTTGACCTGAAGTGCTGTCTTGGCATTTATGGCTTTGGCATGTAGGCAGTTTCATGAGTTTATAACTATGGGTGAAAAGGCATCTTCTCTTTTCTATCCTACATTGTAGCTTGTTGAGCTTGAAGCATTTTCCCGTTGTTTTACATTACATTAGATCTTTTAAAGACATGATCTGGATTAATATCTTCCAAATTGTTCAATATTTTAAAGGTCTTGAGATCAACCCTGTCATGTCTGGTTTGCAGTTTAGTTTGTTCAGTGGCCCTCAACCGTTCCTAGTAAAAGAGTGGACTTAGTTTTGGGACGATTCTTGTTGTGCCAAGTTAAACTTTCTCCAAAGCAGACCAGTCCTTTTGAAGTTGAGGTTTCCATGCTTGGATACAGTAGTCCAGATGGGTGCACACCTTAGACAATTACAGTTGAATAACCACTATTTTCCTTATAATCAAATATTCCTTTGAATATTCCTACGTTTTAGTTGGCTTAATTTTACTGCCATTTGTGGAACCTTTAATGACTGATGGATCAAAATTCTTAGGTCTTGTTCTTCATCAATCTTCTATATGGTAGTGTTGACATAATAGATATAATGTGTATTGTTATGCCCTACATGCAAGGTCATGCATTTATATAAATGTATATAATGCATATGTACTGTATTTGTACATAAATGCATATGTACAGTATATGTATATACGTGTGTGCATTACATATATTAAGGTCTCGCAGTACAGTTGGCTTCATTCTTGATTCACAATCGGTGATCCAAGGTGCGATTCCTGCACGAGACAAATAGTTGGGTATACAGGTATTCCCTTTCGTCTAATGTCCTAATGGCAGTGTCTGCGCTGAATATTCAGCCATGGTCTTGATGATGGTCGAATGAACCCAAGTGTGAGCTAGCTGTTAATAGTTGGTTAAGATTGTTTGATATGTAGTATTTTGCCAATGTCTAATTATCTACAGTATTGTAATTTTATTTGTCAATTATTTTTGTGTAGTTGGTTAGGATATCTTTGGTGATGATGTGGTCGTGTATAGAAATGATATGTTTTTTGACAGAGCCTTGTTATTTGTGCAATGTCAAGCACCTTAAGAGAGATGTAGTTATATTGCCTATACAGTATACCGATATTGTTCGGGCTGACAGTCCCCAGGTAAGCACGTGCAGGCATAGAGGACATTCATCTCTTTCAAGGCATTTCACTTTATATCAGGAGAGTTCTTCATGAGTATGTTGGAGGTTTTCTTGCTCTTGTAGTAGATAATTACTTGGGTAATTACCAAAGTATAATTACCTACTGGCAAGTGTAGTTACAGGACGAAAGCTACACTCACAGTGTCCCATCTTCCCAGCACTATCATATAAAGCTGAGGTTTTGGCCTCCACTCTCTTCATATCATAGTAGTTTTGGCCTCCACCACCTTCTCACTTGTTCCAACTGTTTACAATTAAATAAAACAGAGTTTAAGGCAAGTTATCATTTAACCTAGTATACAATTATTCTTGTCTTGTGTATTCCCCATTTTAAAAGCGAGAAGGACAGGCTCTCCCACCAAGGTAAGTCTCATTAGGCATATCATAAATTTTAAGTCTCGTATTTCGGATTGATTTAAGTGCGGTGATTTGTACGGGTGGAGAATCTAGCACTCATGTAGGCTGTAATTGTTGTTCCATCAGGATTTAATATCTTGTACTTGTATTCAGTAAGAATAGGTGAGAAAGCAATCCATACCCTTATGCTGGTTGATGTCAGTGTTTCATTTTTATCAATTATGTCTTTTAGGACTCTCCTCCATTTTATGAGCTGTAGAAAAGAAGTTCCTGTAGGATAATTTAATAGGTAGGGTAGATACTGTAGTGTTGGATATTTCATAAGAGGCAGCATGGCAGTTCACCTTCCTTTCACTATCGCCATCATACCAGTTATTATATTCATTATTGACTAGGACCTGCCTTACTCTACTGAGTTTCTCATCAACCTGCTTCCAACCGTAGCTGTGTTTTTGAGAGAACTTCGATGTAGGCATCAACAACACTTTGCTTGTACCTGTCAGGGCACGCAGTACTGGCATTAAGGCATAATTAATATGTTGGTTTCCGTAGTGTAGACCAGTGTGAAAACCATTCCTTTGCCAGACTGTTACATATCAGAAGGGCAGCTTATTTACACTCTCCATCTCACAAGTGAAACTTAGCATGGATCTTTGCTTAACTTCATCCTTAATCTGTAGGAAGCACTCGGTGCCAGATCCCTACAAGAATATGTCATCGAGATACCTACAAGAGACATTAGGTTTTATGTCCATAGAAACTATGGCTTTCCTTTCAATAGTACCCATGTTAAAATGTGCAAATAAGACACCATCATGAGGGAGGGAAGAACCAATGGTAACGATAGCTACTTGTTTGTACATGTCAAGCCCACGCCCTTACATTTGTGGCCCTCAGGTAAATTCAGGTAAATTTCATCTCCTTGACGCTCATCTTGATAAAGTCAAGGAGAACATTGAAGCATATTCTGAGGAGCAGACCAAGCTCTTCCACCAGAATATACTGGATGTTGAATGCCTCTACCAAGAACAGTATAAAGAGGCCATGATGGGAGACTACATTCGGAGGCCGATTCGTCAATGTAACTTACAATTTAAAAAAAAAAAAAAATTAACTCGTCTCGTTTGACTTTTTTACTTTTTTGAGTCAAAGTTGTTCAACAACAACTTTGTAGTTGTTGTTGATGACAAGAGTCAACAACTACAAAGGAAGATTGACAACGAGAAAGCAAGAGACGAAGATCTGGAACCAAATCCATCACACTAGAATCCATATCCAGACTAACAGGCTCCAGCATATACCTGGTATATGCACAGCCTGATAGTAGATTGTTTTGTGCAAGTGATGTTGGCACATACTTCAATCATAATCCAATTTACATCTGCTTAATGACAACCAAGAGTTAGGCAACTGTTGTGGGTTATATCCTGGGGAACATCAGTAGTTGGTCTAGGGAGACCTCAGTGAGCATAATAAGGCTTCCTCTCTTGACTATGGGAACTCTAGGTGAATCATTACTCTTAAATCCTATTCCAAAGTTGATTAGACAAGATCTCTGTTGCCCAGAGTTGGAACTTCCTGATAGACAATTAACTACCTTGATGGTGCATTATTTACTGACCATTAACTCTGAGTTGCTGCTGATTTTACCATGTAACATTCAGGTATGCACAAAATAAAATAAAATAAAAATAAATTTCTTTCTAGTATTGTTAAAATTCATTCCCCGATCACAGGAAAAATAATGCAAAATTGTATGTCTCTGCCCGAAATGCTGCGCGTACTAGTGGCTTTACAAGATTGTAATTACTATACTATGTATCCTCACAATCCCAATGTACCTTCTTGTATATTATATATATATATATATATATATATATATATATATATATATATATATATATATATATATATATATATATATATATATATATATATATATATATATATATATATATATATAATAAATGTACAGTAAATTACTTTGGCTGTGGTGAAGCCCGAAAATCTCGCGATGACGTACGTACTTATTAGTATCTATGGAAAGTGAGGTCTAGCTCTTTATGCTCCTCGTACTAGTCTTGTACCTGTTGTGTTTCAACCTAACTACTGTCTTTCAAATTATTTGTCGAATCTGGCCTTAAAGTTGTGGATGGAGGTGGCTTCCACAACTTCCTCTGGTAGAGCATTCTGTTTGTTAACTACCCATAGAGGGTATGAGTTCTTTCTTATGTCCCTTTGCACTTGCATGCATGCTTGCATGTCCCTATTCCCTTGCATTTCCACCTGTGACCTCTTGTCCTGCATTCTTCTAGTCTGAAGAGGCTATCCTTGTCCACCTGATCTATTCCCTTTCAGTATCCTGTAAGATGTGATCTTATCCCATCCCTTCTATCTTCTAGGGTTTCAAGATCTAGTTTCATTAACCTATGTATGTAGCTATGTCCTCTTAGCTCTGGCACTAATCTTGTTGCAAACCTTTGTACTTTTCAATTTTTGCTTTATGTTTCACAAAGTGTTGATTCCTTACCGGTGATGTGTATTCCAATATTGGTTGAACAGTTGCTGTGTAGATTGCTTTGAGTCATGATTCAGGTTCTTAAATTACTGTATGTTCTTATATTTGCCAGTGTCCCATATGCTGCCGATGTTATCCTGTTTGTGTATGCTTCCGGCATGAGTGTTGAAATTATGTCCACTCCCATATCCTCCTCTCTCTCTCTAATCCCTGTAGCTGCCTGCCCCACATGGTATAGATGCCTTCTGGTCCCCTCTCTCCATTTCCCATCCTCATTACCTTACACTTGTTGGGGTTGAACTCCAGCAGACATTTGTCTGACCACTTCTGGAGATTGTCAAGGTCCTCCTCTAACTTTCTGCAGTCCTCATCTGTTCATCTCATGTTTATAATCAGCTTTGCATCACCAACATTGACAGTGACAAATGACTTACCCTCGGGTAGGTCTTTCACATAAATTAGGAACAACAGTGGTACCAGGACTGAGCCTTGTGGGACCCCACTTGTTACATTCCTTCACCTTGAAACCACCTCTCTGAATGACTTTGCTTTCTGTCATTGAGATACTTACCCAGTCCAGTATTTTCCCAGGTATCCCAGCTTGGTTCTCCATCTTGTACAAGTCTTATGGGGAACAATGTCAAATGCCATTTGAGAGTCTAGAAAAATACAGTGTACCCAGCCTTTCTTTTCCTGTCTAATTTTAGTAATCTTGTCATAACACTCGATCAGGTTTGTAAGGCATGACTTGCCCCTAGAGGTACAATACCTCAAGCCCCTCAACTCTTGTTTTTTAGTTCTGAAATCCATTTTGTAGCATGTCTTTGTTCCTTTTCCAGTTTATTGATGTACTTCTTGAGATATGGATACTATGCAAACTGCTGCATATTCCAATTTTGGTCTCACAAAAGTCATGAACAGTTTCTTTACTATTTCACCATCCATGTAAGTAAAGTGATTTAGTTGGAAAGCGCAGCATATGCTCCTCGTACAATGTCCTTTACTTGTTCCTCTAGTGCCATTCTACTATTCAGAACCACCCTTAGATCTTTTTCTTTGTTAGAGCTTTTTAATTCCTTTCCACATAATTTGTAGGGTGTATGTGGTCTATTTTCTCCTATTCTAGCCATTCCATAACTTGGCATTTATTCACAATACACTTATTTTAACTTTGTCAATTAGAAGGGCACAACAATCGTCAACATCTCCTATCTTTCCTAGTAGCTTAGCATCATCAACAAACATGTTCACATAATTCCGTATTTCTTCTGGTAGATCGTTTGTGTGTGTGTCTCCTTATTTTTTGGTATAAATATATTGGTAGATGTTGACAAGCAAGTGTTCTTATTTAGCAAGATACATACATAAAAATAGTGTACAAGTATTAGGAGAGGAGACACCATGCATGTTTATAGGGAAGATGAGTTATATGAGACTGCTGCATGCAGACATTGATGAGTGGACTAGTATTACACAACTTTAACAACTTCCTCCTTACACAAAGCTACACACACAATAGAATTATTTACATATTAAGAAGTACCGGTAATATATTTATTTCAGCTTAGCTGTTTTATAGAAATTACTTTTTATATACTACACACACATAAGTTGTAGTTGTTTATACTACAATGGCCAAAGCTATACAATAATACAATGCAGCTGTCAAATATATTTTGGTACTGTATTTTGAAAAAAAGTGTTTTGCTAACATCCATTCACGCCCTCTGAATTATTGTGCGAATATGTAAGGGTATACAAATTAGAATAAACCTTGTTGGGTAGGAAGTGCACATACCAAAATTATTCCTCTGGGCTGTAAAATCATGTTCACTTCATATTGTTTTATATACCTTGGCTAATAGGTTGGCTAAATTCAAAAATAATCAATATAGCATTTATTTGGTACACTCTAACAATATAAAAAATGAGTATATATATTACTTTAAAAATAAGTGTTGAATGCACTATACATGTGTTGAAACTATTCTTAATGGCGAGTGTAAAACCAGTCCTAAAAATTAAAAAGAATTAAAAAAATAACAAAGAAATATGCAAGGATTTTAAAAGTAAGAGTACACAAGGACTCATAACGCCAACTCGGTGCATTGGTACTACACACACACACACACACACACACAAATAATGCACATCACTGTGTAGTAACAAGGTGTTAACAACGTCAATTTTCCTATTTAACCCTTAAACTGCTCAGCATGAGGGGGGTATAAATAAAAAAATATTCAAATTATGCCAAAATTACTTAAAAATGTTGAACAAATCTCCAACTTATTGGCTTCAGCATCATGAAACTTTCATCAAAATATTTTCAGAAATTGGTTTTAGATGAATATTTAAAAAAAAAAAGAACGTTTTGTTGATAAGGAGAACAGCTCCTATTAACTGGAACTGATGGATAATCTAATAATAAAAGTGATGCAAGCACCTGTCCAACGCACAACGAAGAAGAATAGTACTGTACTGTAGTAAGAAGTGTCCACAAAGTGGATACACAGTTGGTGCCTTTATAGCATTGCTGAGTAATATATAACAAATAATAATGAGTAATTATGTTGTTATTCTCTATTTTGTTATATATCATATAAATACATTGCCCAGTGTTCGTATCAGTTACTTTCAACAATGTCCAATTTTTTTTTTTTTTTTTTTTTTTTTTTTTTTTTTTTTTTTTTTTTTTTTAATAGGATTTCAGGTTTTTTCCTCCTTTGTTTATTATTTGAATTTGTTGTAACCTATACATCCTGGAGAATGCATACCCCCTACCTAACTATATGAAGACAGAATTAAATTGGTCAACAAATAAATCAGTCAACTCTCAGAACTTGATACTTTGAATTTTTTGGGTTGATTTTTTCACAGATTTCAAACTCTATTTTCCGTGTTTCTTTAGGTTGTTTTGATGATTAGGGACCAGATTTAGAACTTTTTTACTTATATAAAATATACCCTAAATATATCCCCTAAATCATTATAATTATACAGTACCTATATTTGTTTCTTTGGGGGGTTATTTTGTCTTGACTTCATTTCAACACATATTGACCTACAACTTTCACTTATTTGAGTACGAATGCCAAACAATGTTTATTACAACATACAAGTAAATTCATGAATTAGAACTGTCTTATTCATTGTTGATAACTTTAACTTAAATTATATCTATAACTAGAATTTAAACTTCAGTATCTAAAAATTCTAGTTTCTGACTGATTCTCATCATTTTTACATATACTGTACACAGCTGTCTGATATACAATCCTTAGAGAATTGATTTTTCATAAACTCTAAACGTTTGGAGTTATATATTTTTGTTGTCTAAATTTGCGCATATTTCAAATGCCATATTGACAATTTTTTTTACAGTAAACTATACTGAAAACCTATATTCTAAATATATGAAAATGAAGTTCATATGCTATTCTGAGAGCATAACACCACCAAATGAACAGTTGGTGGTATTTTATATTTTTTTCAGCCGATTTCAAAATCTGACATTTTCAATATTCAATTTTATAATTATTTTTTACTTTCTTGTTTTTCAAGTTACACTGGTATCATTTAAACAAAGTTGGAGCATTTACGTAGTAGATTATGCACAAATCATTTGAAAGAGTTTCAAAAAATTTAAAAAACTGAGCTCAATGTCACACATCATATGACGTTTTGCGCAGTTTAAGGGTTAAGCACCAAGTTACCGAGTGTGTGACGAGTGCTTGACAAGAATAAATGTACTGTACTGTACTGTTTATTTATAAATCTATAATCTTAAATTGCATGCTTTCCAAGCAGAAGTATGCTGTAAATCATATTTGTAATAACCATGATATATAATACTTGCATGATATAATGGCAAAATTTGACAAAGCATCCATGATAGAGCATATGTCAAGCAACACATTATATCCACAGTTTTTTTAAGTATTCATAGCTATGATACAGAGTCATAGAAATTCTTTGTACTTTTTATTACTATACTCTACTGACTATCATAACACTGAACTGATATGTTTGATGCCAGGTGCTCCTTTGCAAGAACAAAAGTAACTGTTCACTGAATAACAGCATCAAACTGGTGGCGTCTTGTTTGGGACATGCTTATTTTATAGTTACTGGTAATTTAGTTAATATCTTTGACAAGTTACACTTTAGCTTTAAAAGTCTCACAACTGATATTTCTTATGGTTTCTGGTAATTTAATAAAATTTTAATACAGTATTAAGTAATGTTTTATATTACCAAGTAAATTAAATACTATTATTCAATGAGCAGAAGCACTGCCTGTGAAAACAAGTGCACAATGAGCAAGTACTCGACATGATTAACAACTTAACATTGAGAAAGCACCTATTCCAAACTTTTGAGTGCGCAAAAGTATGACAACAGCCAGGCATGTTGAGTTTGTTATACCTTCAAGAGATTTCATACACAATTTCAGTTTCTGCCATTCTGTTTATACTAAATTTATCAAACAACATAAATTACAGATTTCTTAATTTACACACATGCTTGCATCATGTTTTTTACAAACATGGATATTAATTATACTTTGAGCGTGTAACTACCTAGATATAGTTACAGGAAAGAGAACCATGCTTGTGGTGTCCCCTCCCTTCCCAATAATTTGTACAGTAATACCGTATGACATTTTGAAGCTCTTGATAGTTTTGCCACACACCTTCCTCATTTAAATCATCCCACACCTGCCTATTGGCCTTCCAGGTTATTTTGGTGACTTCATCTATATGCTTTTGTCATTTAGTTTGCTTAACTACAGTTACTTTATGCTGGACAGCCCATGTTGAAATCTTTCTCACTCACTACTGTATATATTATAATGATCTATCTATCTCAAATGATAAACCTGAATAGTACACAAGCCTCACTTTTATTACTTGAAAGTTCCAACTGCCCTTGATGGGACTAGAACCTCCACCCGCGTGATGCAAAACCGAGTGCCGTACCACTGTACCACCACACTACAAAAGCATGGGAGAGTCTTTATGAACTCGTGAAGTTTATGAACTTTGAAGTATGTAAAGTGAAGCCCGTGTACTATTCAGGTTGATCATTTGATCTTTCATGTTCTGTGACTTAAACCTGGACTAGATGCAATAGTTGACCACATAACCTGAATGCACTCGGGCATGGGGTTACCTTACCTTGAGGATACCTTGAGGTGCTTCCGGGGCTTATCGTCCCCGCGGCCCGGTCATCGACCAGGCCTCCTGGTTGCTGGACTGATCAACCAGGCTGTTGGACGCGGCTGCTCGCAGCCTGACGTATGAGTCACAGCCTGGTTGATCAGGTATCCTTTGGAGGTGCTTATCCAGTTCTCTCTTGAACACTGTGAGGGGTTTGCCAGTTATGTCCCTTATGTGTAGTGGAAGCGTGTTGAACAGTCTCGGGCCTCTGATGTTGATAGAGTTCTCTCTCAGAGTACCAGTTGCACCTCTGCTTTTCAACGGGGGTATTCTGCACATCCTGCCATGTCTTCTGGTCTCATGTGATGTTATTTCTGTGTGCAGGTTTGGGACCAGCCCCTCTAATATTTTCCACGTGTAAATTATTATGTATCTCTCCCGCCTGCGCTCAAGGGAATACAGATTTAGGCTCTTTAGTCGGTCCCAATAGTTTAGATGTTTTACCGAGTGGATTCTAGCAGTAAAGGATCTCTGCACGCTCTCCAGGTCAGCAATTTCACCAGCAGTGAAAGGGGCTGTCATTGTGCAGCAGTACTCCACTCTAGAGAGCACAAGCGTTTTGAAAAGTGTCATCATCGGTATAGCATCTCTAGTGTGAAAAGTTCTTGTTATCCAACCTGTCATTTTTCTTGCAGTTGTGACGGCTACTTTATTGTGTTCTTTAAAGGTAAGGTCTTCCGACATGAGTACACCCAGATCCTTTACATTGCCTTTTCGTTCTATGTTATGATTTGCCTGAGTTTTGTACGTGGTTTCCGTTTTTATATTTTCATTTTTTCCATAGCGCATGAGCTGGAACTTGTCTTCGTTAAACACCATATTATTTTCTGTAGCCCATAGAAAGACCTGATCTACATCTGACTGGAGGTTCGCCGTGTCCTCTATGTTGCCTACTCTCATGAAGATCCTAGTGTCATCTGCAAAGGATGATACAGTGCTATAGGTTGTGTTCTTGTCTATGTCCGATATGAGGATGAGAAAAAGTACTGGAGCAAGCACAGTACCCTGGGGGACTGAGCTCTTAACGGTTGACGGGTTGGATTTTATTTTGTTGACTATTACACATTGGGTTCTGTTGGTCAGGAAATTGTAGATCCATCTGCCTACTTTTCCGGTAATTCCTTTTGAGCGCATTTTATGGGCAATAACACCATGGTCACATTTATCAAAAGCTTTTGCGAAATCTGTGTAAATTACATCAGCGTTTTGTTTGTCTTCCATAGCATCTAATGCCATATCATAGTGGTCCAGCAACTGCGACAGGCAAGAGCGCCCTGTTCTGAAACCATGTTGTCCGGGGTTATGGAGATGCTGTGATTCCATGTATTTTGTGATCTTACTTCTTAGCACTCTCTCAAAAATTTTATGATGTGCGATGTTAGTGCTATCGGTCTGTAATTTTTTGCCTCTGCCTTATTTCCTCCTTTATGAAGTGGTGCTATCTCTGCTGTTTTTAGTATATCAGGAATAACGCCAGTATCTAGGCTTTGTCTCCACAGAATGTGAAGGGCCTGCGATAGTGGTTTTTTACAGTTCTTGATGAATATGGAGTTCCAAGAATCCGGGCCTGGTGCGGAGTGCATAGGCATACTGTTTATGGCTTCTTCAAAATCCAGTGGGGATAGGGTGACGTCTGATATATGATTTGATGTTGGTATCATATCCATGAAAAATTCATTTGGGTTATCGATCTTTAGTGCGTTTAATGGCTCGCTGAAGACAGAGTCGTATTGCTTCCTCAGTAGCTCGCTCATTTCTTTGTTGTCATCGGTGAAAGTTCCATCTTCCTTTCGCAGGGGCCCGATACTAGATGTGGTTTTTGATCTTGATTTTGCATAGGAGAAAAAATATTTCGGGTTTCTCTCTATTTCACTGATGGCCTTTTGCTCTCTTTCCCTCTCCTGCGTTTTGTATGATTCTTGTAGCTTGAGTTCAATTTTCCTATTTCGCTACCTAACCTTCTTCGCCGTTCCTGAGATAGGGTGCGACTCTCAAGTTGTACCGCGATTCGTTTTCTTCGCCTATATAGGGAACGACGTTCTCGTTCCAATCTGCATCTCTTCCTCTTTTTTCTTAGGGGGATGCGGTTTGTACATATTTCTAGTGCTACTGAGCTTATTTTTTCCAGGCACTGGTTCAGGTTCGCATTTCCTAGCTGTTCTTCCCAGTTTATTTCTGTGAAGTCCTGGTTTATTTGCTCCCAGTTTATCTGTTTATTATTGAAGTTGAATTTGCTGAAATCTCCTCCACCGGGAATCTGGACTGGTTTTGAAGGTCTATTCCCCATGGTTGTCATAACTTCAATTAAGTTGTGATCTGAGTAACAGGTATTTGTAATCATTATGTTCCTGATCAATTCATCATTATTAGTGAAAATGAGGTCCAGCGTGTTCTCCTTCCTGGTTGGTTCTACTATTTGCTGGTTTAAGGCAAACCTGTCGCACATCCGTAGCAGGTCATTTGCATGTGCCTGTTCATTAAGGCTACTTCCTGGTATTCTTTCTGATATTACTGTATTAGCCAGGTGCTTCCATTTCAGGTGCCGTAGGTTGAAGTCCCCAAGCAGGATGATGTTCGGAGCTGGATTTGTGAGGTTTTCCAAGCAGTGTTCTACTTTCATTAGTTGGTCTTTAAACTGCTGAGGGTTTGCCTCCGGTGACTTATATACAAGGACAATAACTACATTTATAATCTCTATTTTGATTATCAGCACTTCCACCATATCATTTGAGGTGTTTAGCAGCTCAGTACAGATGAGTGTGTCTTTGATGTATAGGCTGACCCCACCCTGAAGCCGGTGTTTCCTATCACATCTGAAAAGATTGTACTCTGAGATCCATATTTCACCATCATGGTAGTCCTTTGTGTGGGTTTCTGTTAGGGCTGCAAACACTGCATTTGCCTCATGAAGGAGACCATCTATAAAGTGAACTTTGTTGGATTTGCGTGTTTTTATACCTTGAATGTTGGCAAATATAAATGATGTTATCGTGGTAGTGGAAGTGCTGGATGCCTTACTTGGTGTTAATATCTGAGGCTCTGGTAAGGGGGCCACTGTGTTTGCGTCCAGGGTGTGTTGTTTTCGAAGTGATTCGTCCAGTTTCGGTAGTGGGGCGAGTGTTGTGTGGTGTAGTACCTGTGTGTTTGTTGGTAATGTGTATTCCAGACTTGTGGGTATCTCCCTTCCCCTCTGTAATCCTGTGGTGGTTCCATCTGACTGTTCCTCTCTCTTATATTTTCTGCTCTGTTTCTGCCTTCCTCTAAAAATTGCCAGCTCGGGTTGAATGAGTTCATAAACACTCTCCTATGCTTTTGTAGTGTGGTGGTACAGGGTACAGCACTCGGGTTTGCATCACACAGGCTGACGTTCTAGTCCCAGCAAGGCCTTTTGAAAAGTATATTTCAAGAACTTATACTGTATATTTGTACATACCTGTATATGGTATATACCATATACCAAATATGGTATATACTTATACCATATTTGCCGGCGTATAAGATGCACTTTTTTATTTATAAATTAATAAAAAAATTGCCCTGCATCTAATGCAAACGTATTACAGATGTGAGACTGAGCGCACCTTAGGCTAGGGAGACAGACAAGCATTCTTGGTAAGTTCCCTAGGCACAAAAATCATTAATCAAAAATGTTGAAACAAGCCAAGTTATTATAGTAATTGTGTTACTAATAATAAAATATTGAAAACAAGCCGAGTTATCACACTATCACAAACTTACGAAAAATTGCTTAAGATATACGTTGGCAATTATGAAGGAAGCTCTCATCATCTCACCACCTTACCCAGCATACATAACCCACACCTGATATATATTATACATTATTTAACAATGGTGTTACCTTTAAGAAACATTTATTCATTATCTAAATGAAAAATGCTCCTAGAAATTTGAAAGGATGTTAAATTTTTATCCGCTAGTCAGCCACTTGCAAAGGGTGAATGACAACAAAACCAGAGCGGTGATGATGCACAGCCGGGTGGCCTGATGCGGCAACACAAAACATCACATCCAGAAATACATGTTTTACATCCTGTATAGCATTTTCCTGCCCAAAATATAAATAACTATACAGCTGATCTTAGAGGAGGTAAGAGTTTGGATACCAAATCCACTTTAAAATGTCTTTNGGTCCATCGCTTCTGTCAGAGCGTGCTGAGGGTGCTGCAGAAGTAGTAGAAATTAGAGTAAAAAAACACATATATTATTTATTGCAATATTATTTTGAAAAGCATATTTAATAAAGAATGAAAAATATATATATAGTTATATAAGTATCCACTAGGAAAATGAAATGAAAAATTTCAAATGTTTTCGTTTCATTTTTAGGCAATGTTAGAGTAACTGATGGCAAGGAGGAGGAATTAAGTGCATCAAATGTCAGGAGGTTAGATAGGTCTGAAGCAAATATGGTACAAATAACCATTGAAAATTTTGAACACAAAAGGAAAATACTAAACCATGCCCACAAATCAATGATCTCAAGGGGTATAACAAGTATACATACCTCCAGATCTCACTATTGAGCAGCAGAAAAAGACAGGATGCTAAGAGGTAAACGGAAGGAGTTAAGGACACAGAATGATACAAAAAATACACAGCTAAAGATCAGGAGAGGGCAGGTTATCAGATAGTAGATGGAGAAGAGGACATAGTCCTTCACCCAGCCAGGCAGAACTAACTCTATTATCTCTGATGACAAACGGCTCAGAACCAAAGCGACACTGTACAGAATAGTAATGTGCTAAATACAGGAGCACTGTCAGGCATTTAAATGTTTCTACACAAATACCAGAAGCCTAGTAAATAAATTTGACTCTTATGTGCATGTACTGAGGCTGAAAATCCAGACATCATTGGCATCAGTGGAAAATGGGGACCGAGCGAACATAAAGGAAGGGAATTCCATCTCCCAGAATACCACCCACCATTCAAAAAGAACAGAACAACAAGAGTAGGAGTAATGCTGTATGTAAAAGAGGACCTGGATGCAACCAACATGAGGAAGTGAACACAATGGGATCCTCAGAGTCTGTATGGTGCAACATACTAGCTCAAGATGATAGCACTGACAGTGGGGGGTATGCTACGGGGTGACATGCAGTAGTAGCAAAGGAGAGTTGCCGATGTGCATAACGTGATCAATGCGGCATCAGAAACCCAAACCTAATATTGGGGGACACTAACCATGAGATCATAGATTGGGTAAATCTAACATCACAAGCCAAAGGAGATCAATTTTTAGACCTTATGCAGAACTCCTTTCTCTTACAGCATGTGGTAGAGCCCACATGAGGTACAGTAACAACATTCTAGATCTTGTATTAACTTCAGAAGAGAGCATGAATGATTAAATTCAAGTGGGGGAAAAGCTAACCCCCTCCTGTGATCAACATATTTTAAGATGGACGAGGAACACAGACACTCATATAAAGGTCAAAGATGATGACTGTCTAGATTACCATCGAGGAAACTATCAAGGAATGAGACAGGAACTGAAAAACACCTCCTGGAGGGAGTTGATAGGGAAACATGGCATGGGAGCATCATGGTAAAAATTTCAAGGTCATCACGGAACTCGTTCAAAAATACGTGCCAAAAAGGAGGAAGAAAAGAAAGGGAACTAGATGGATGATACAGGTCATAAAATGAGCATTGATAACTATAGTGTGCAGAACCTCTGAAGAACATATACTGCAAATCCACAATGGACAACATTGATTATGAGATGTACAAAAGGGCACTAAACTCGGCCATCCAGGAAATTAGATCAGCCAAAAGAAACTACGAAAGGAAACTTGTCCAAAACAAAGAAAGATCCATAATCGTTCTATGCCTATATAAGAAGTAAAACCAAAACAAAGGACTCGGTAGAACCCTTAAAAGATGAGACTAACCAAGTCATATTGGACGATAAAAGGGCAGCAAACACAATGAATATTTTACATCAATGCTCACACTAGAAAGGTTAGATGACATCTCATCACCCACAGAAATGTTTGAAAAAGGTGAAGAAAATGAATTTAGGGATATACTCATAACATGGGACATAATCAGAAAGAACATTGACAAACAAAAAGACTCTAAAGCCCCAGGTATGGATGGAATCCATTCCAAAGTTATAAAGGAACTGGCAGAAGAACTATGCCTACCTCTGAAATTACTTTTCACAAAATCTCTGTACCAAGAGATAGTCCCCCTAGATTGGAGATATGCAAATGTTATCCCTATTTTAAAGAAAGGCAGAAAGAGTTCAGCAGAAAACTACTGTCCAATCAGCTTAACATCACACATCTGAAAGTTCAAGGAGAGAATCATAAGGGAGGGAATCATTCATCATCTTTCTGTGAACAATCTTGTAAAATCGACACAACGTAGGTTTGTTAAATATAGATCATGCCTCACAACCTGCTCATGTTTTTGAAGCGGTAACCAGACACTCAGTCAAGCATCTGGTGGATGTAGTATACATGGATTTTGCTAAAGCCTTTGATAAAACACTGGTTGAAACAAAGAAAACAAAGGATCGTACTAAATGGGTCCGAATCAGACTGTAGAAATGTGGTGGTAAGGAGGATACCACAGGGGTCCATTTTGGGGCCAACCCTTTTTGTAATTTACATCAATGACATAGATGTGAATATTAAACCACTTCATCAAATTTACAGATGACACAAAGACATTCGATAAAGTGGGAAATAATGATATTGGAGCCCCTACAAAGAGAATGTGCAAATGAACTTCAAGTAGGGTAGGGCTTCAGCAGTAGTAGGGCTTCATGAAAGCCCTACACAAACTTTGCAAATGGTCAGAAGAATGGCAAATTAGTTTTAATATTGACAATGCAAGACCTTGCATGTGGGTATAGTGGTCCATGTTGCAACTACCAAATTAATAACATTCCATTACAGAAGATTGATGAAGAAAAGAACCTTAGTCAAAATCCACCAATCACTGAAAGTTGCACAACGGGTAGGAGCAGCAGTCAGAAAAGTCAGCCAAACACTTGGAACAATCAAGTGTACCTTTGACTTTAAGGAAAAGAAGGGAGTGATTCAAATGTATAAATCTCTGGTGCTCCCCAAGCATGGAGGAGCTTGGGGGGTGCCTCCATGCTCATCTCATCTTCAGAAGGACATAGCTACTTCTTAAAACCTCATAAAACTATGCTCATAAAACCTCATCTTCAGAAGAACATAGCTGCTCTGGAGAACATGAACACGGGGCAGCAAAAATCATTCCAAAGCCAAGTCATCTTTCGTGTCGGGAACGAGTGAGAACCACATAGTAACAGTGCAAACTAGGCACGACAGGGCGGATCTCATTAAAGCTTTTAAAATAAAGAACAATTTGGAGGATGTTGATCTGTACAATTTCTTCAAAAGATCAGATGTAACACAAACAAGGAGCAACAGTTTCAAGCTCGACTAGCCACAATGTAGGATGAGAACAGGAGATGGTTTTTCTCCCACAGGGTTATAAACGCATGGAACCGCCTACCCGCCGAAGCTGTAAATGCCAAAACTGTTGAATTTCAAAATCCAGCTAGAAACTATCAAAGCAAATACCTTGTACCTTCGACAAGCCGCCGGCTTCCTGTCCTCGTCGTGGCCACTAATGTCAGTGGCCATGAGATAAATTCAGGTGTGTGTGTGCATGTGTACTCACCTAGTTGTGCTTGCGGGGGTCGAGCTTCAGCTCTTTGGTCCTGCCTGTCGACCGTCAATCTACTGGTAATTACCTAAGTGTAGTTACAGGATGAGAGCTACGCTCATGGTGTCCCGTCTTCCCAGCACTCTTCGTCATATAACGCTTTGAAACTACTGACGGTCTTGGACTCCACCACCACCTCACCTAACTTGGTCCAACTGTCTACCACTCTATTTGCGAAAGTGAATTTTCTTATATTTCTTCGACATCTGTGTTTAGCTAGTTTAAATATATGACCTCTTGTTCTTGAAGTTCCAGGTCTCGGGAAATCTTCCCTATCGATTTTATCAATTCCTGTTACTATTTTGTACATAGTGATCATATAACCTCATTTTCTTCTGTCTTCTATTTTTGGCATATTTAATGCCTCTAACCTCTCCTCGTAGCTCTTGCCCTTCAGTTCTGGGAGCCATTTAGTAGCATGTCTGCACCTTTTCCAGTTTGTTGATGTGTTTAAGATATGGACACCACACAACCGCTGCATATTCTTGCTTTGGCCTAACAAAAGTCGTGAACAATTTCTTTAGTATATCGCCATCCATGTATTTAAAAGCAATTCTGAAGTTAGAAAACGTGGCATAGGCTCCTCGCACAATATTCTTTATGTGGTCCTCAGGTGATAGTTTTCTATCTAGAACCACCCCTAGATCTCTCTCTTTATCAGAATTCTTTAAAGATTTCTCACATAATATATAGGTTGTGTGGGGGTCTATGTTCTCCTATTCCACATTCCATAACATGGTGTACAGACTCTTGAGATTCTCAAGCTCTATCATATCAACATTTGAAACTGTCTATGGAGTCAGCCTCCACCACATCACTTCCTAGTACATTCCATTTATTAACTACAGTACTCTGACACTGAAAAGTTTTTTCCAATGTCTCTGTGGCTCATTTGGGTACTCAGCTTCCACCTGTGTCCCCCTTGTGTGTGTACGACCTGTGTTAAACAATCCCTCCTTGTCTACCCTGTCAATTCCCCCCGAGGATTTTGTTTGTGGTGATCATGTCTTCAAAAACTCTTCTGTCTTCCAGCGACGTGAGGTGCAGTTCACGCAGCCTTTTCTTGTAACTCATGCCTCTTAATTCTGGGACTAGCCTACGGCATACCTCTAAACTTTTTCCAGTTTCATCTTTTGCTTGACAAATTACGGGCTCCATACTCCTGGAGTATGCGGCCTGGGCGCATACTCCAGGAGTGGCCTTACATATGTAGTATACAAGGTGTTGAAAGATTCACTACACAGGTTTCTGAAGGCAGTTCTGATGTTAGCCAGCCTCGCATATGCCACTGATGATATTCTTTTGATGTGGGCTCCAGGAGACAGGTTTGGCATGATATCAAGTCTTAGATCTTTCTCTCTGTCGTTTCATGCAGGACTTCATCACCCATTCGGTATCCAGTGTCTGGCTCCCTATTTTCTCCGCCTAGTTTCATTACCTTACATTTACTTGGGTTGAACTTCAGTAGCCATTTGTTAGACCATTCCTTCAGTGTGTCTAGATTATCTTGTAGCCTCATACTATCTTCCTCTGTCTTAATCCTCCTCAAAATTTTTGCATCATCAGCAAACATTGAGAGGAACGAGTCTATACCCTCTGGAGATCATTTAACATCAGAAAACAGTATAGGTTCCAAGGAATGATCCCTGTGGGGCTCCACTGGTGACACCTCGCCACTCCGAGACCTTTTCCCCTCACAGTAACTTCTTGTCTTCTGTGCTTAGGTACTTCCTATCCATGGGAGTACCTTCCCTTTCACTCCTGCCAGCATCTCCAGCTTGTGCACTAGTCTCTTAAGTGATACTGTGTCAAACATCAATACCGAAAGCAAGCTGCAAGCTGGCTCGCCAGCGCTGCATGAGTAAGAGGTGACAGTGTTAGGCATAAGATGATGGTTCCGGAACAACCAAGAGGAGAAAGGACAACACCATCCAAACAGAAAGCGAAGCACAACGACGAAGACGCAAAAAGAACCGGAAGGAATGCCAGGAAACTTCATATTGCCGCAGAGACAAAGCCAGCCGGTGGGACACTAACAAGGAAGCCACCTGATCATCATAGAGATGATGATAAACTAGAGTAAAAACACCATACACGAAGACTCAAGGAGATCAAACCAGCTACGTGACACTCCGGTCCGATCTGCTGGAAGAGGCGGAGCCGCGGGAAAACTTCCGGGTTCGGACACCGGGCAAGCAGCACCTGAAACCACAACTGGGCCGGCCACCACGGGGCCAAGAGGCCCCGTGGTGGCCCTGGTAAGTCTCAAGCGATTTGGGAACCTGGAGCAACAGCTGAACTGGGAAAAGAGGTACAGGAACCCCCACCTCAACCAGTCCTGCCGAAAGGCATCGACTACAACAGCCTTGCAATTGGGGAAGAATGCCACATACTGAGGAAGGCACTGTGACCACGCCGACACGAAGAGGTCCACCTCGGGACGCCTGAACGTCTGGCAGAGCCAACGTGAAGGAATCGGCATTGACCATCCATTCCGTGGAGAGGGGAACGAAACGAGACAGGCCGTCGCCCAAGACATTGGACACTCCGCGCACGTGAACCGCCAGGAGAGCCCAACACCAGAGAACTCAGCAGACGAGTCACCCGAAGCGACCAGCACCAAAGAGCCAAGGACCGCATCGAACTTCCTCGTTCAGGCAATTTACCAGTGGAGAGCAGTCCGAATGGAGCCAGACCGTCGATCCGCAGGCGGTCCGAACCCAGCACTTCCCTCTCCCGGGGAGGGGGGGTGCTGCGTGGACCAGCGGTGCAGCGACGTGTGACGTCATGCTCGTTTGCTCGTTTCTTTCAGGGGAGTTCTATCCACTTGTTCGGCTTTAGTAGCAAAATTTTCACCAGAATAGTGGTTTGTTTTGGAATGCTTACCTTTCTGGGTGCCTGACCCGGTCGATGGCAGACATAGAATGCTTCCAACCAACACAGGGGTTTCTATAGGCCATTGCTCCCCATGCCTCTCTGAGGTAGTCAGGTTCTGGCTCGTGGTCCCCAGTAGGCCCTCAGAACTCCATACACATGACTGATGCCAAAGTCTGATATTAGCATATCAGCCTGGTAAGCTCGGAGAGTTGAAGGGGCTTCCCCCCAGAAAATCTAACTAATGTAGGAAAAACTATACCCAAAAATGTTAGTTATTAATATTATGAATGTGACAAACTAAAGCACACTAGCTATTAGGACAAATGCACCCGGCCTACAAAGTCTAGTAGTGCAATTCTGGCTATTAGGTATGACTAACAAACAAATAAATAAATTAATAATTATATATAATATATATCTATATATATATCATATATATATATATATATATTATATTATATTAATTATTTATTATTTATTTGTATACTTGGCAGCAGGCATTCCTTTAAGCATATTTGGTTAAATATGACAGCATTGCTGTCATTGTTGCTATTATAGTACTGTATAAGCTTTCTATGCTTCTATTTTCTTTCTCTAGGGATTAAGAACAGTCACGTTACCAAAATTCATGGTAAAGAAACTAATGATTATTAGATATACTGTATTTTCTAGAGTGTACATAACACAACACTCACTAGGAACGCGCTAGTAGAAAATACAACAATCCTGGCATCCACCACTGATCATAGAAGACTGCAAATACTGGAAGCTATATTCGTAAAAGAAAAAAGACCCATCCTAAATGTACAGAGTAACGACTTAAATACCTTGCCTACGCTCAGACCCAGACAGCACCTTGCCTATGATCAGACCCAGGCTCACCATACAGCACCTTGCCTGCCTCAGACCCAGACCTCACCATACAGCACTTGCCTATGCTCAGACCCAGACCTCACCATACAGCACTTGCCTACGCTCAGACCCATACCTCACCATACAGCACCTTGCCTATGCTCAGACCCAGACCTCACCATACAGCACCTTGCCTATGCTCAGACCAG
>WNGS01169217.1:21035837-21067164 GCA_020271785.1 Procambarus virginalis
AGGTTTTCTGGCATCCAAAAATATGCAGTCTGCCCACCCCTCTCTTTCTTGTCTGATTTTTGTTGCCTGGTCATAGAATTCAATTAATCGACGACGTTTCGGTCCGTCCTGGACCATTCTCAAGTCGATTGTAAATGACTTGAGAATGGTCCAGGATGGACCGAAACGTCGTGGTCCCTTCACCTTCTAGTGTGTGGTCTGTCAACATACTTTAGCCACGTTATTGTGTCTCATCGCCTGCATTCAATTAATCCTGTGAGGCATGATTTGCCATCCCTGAACCCATCTGATGTTGTGTTACAAAGTTCTTTCGCTCCAGATGTTCCACTAGCTTTTTTTTCCACAATCTTCTCCATCATCTTGTATGGTATGCAAGTTAGGGACAGTGGCCCTGTAGTTTAGTGTCTCCTGTCTATCACCCTTCTTAAATATCGGGACTACATAGCCGTCTTCCAAATTTTTGTCAGTTTACCTATTACCAGTGATTTGTTATACAAAATGGAGAGTGGCAGGCACAAAGCTTTTGCTCCTGTCCTTTAGTATCCATGGTGAGATGACCTCACCATACAGCACTTGCCTACGCTCAGACCCAGACCTCACCATACAATACCTTGCCTATGCTCAGACCCAGACCTCACCATACAGCACCTGCCTACGCTCAACCCAGACCTCACCATCAATACCTTGCCTAGCTCAGACCTCACCATACAGTACCGGATAACAACATCTCTACTGAGTTCTCCCTACCCACCACCTTATCCAGTGTTTGATAAGCATCCATCCCCTCATTTCCCTTTTTTATGTGTAATTACTTCACCTTTCCCCCGCCCCACAACTTCACCTCCTTTCACATGTATATTTAAGATAAATTTGCACCTCGTATAGATTCCTCTACATGAAGACATGAAGATGTCCAGAGTGGAATGAACGTTGTAGAAAATATACCCTTTAGTTATCATTAGAGTTTTTTACCATGAATTTCTGTAACTGGATTGCACCTCTTAATCCTGTGAGTTAGAAAATAAGAACTATAAGAACAATAATGCCAGCAATGTGGTCATATTTTAACCAAAAAATATATATATGTATATATTTATAGTATATATTATATAATAATTTTTTAAATATTCATATTTAAATATTTCAAGTATTAGCCAATCATTCACAAATATTTGTTTATTAATTTGGATGTGCAACATGGCATTAACTAACACCTCTTATCACAAGTCACACATACTTGGCGGCAGTGGTGAGGGTTAGGTAAAGGGGGACTCTGCATAAATCTGAAACCGTTTTGAAATTCATAAACCCTATAAAAATTATTTTAACTAGCCCAATAGTCTATGCCACTATAAACAACCAGAGGGAGAGATCAATGGTGAGTCGATGATGACACATTTCACACCTTTCATCATAATCAACTATACAGGGCATGTCTTGCATACTGTGAGTGTCACTATCTTGTGCTCTACACTAATCGTCTTTTTCCTAAATTTAGACAGCGATATCGTACAAAGCAATAAAAAATGTAGCAAACTTCAAGAATAACAACTTTTCTGTATCACATGTCGAGCAACTCTATAAAAACTGGTGAGCGTGATCTATAACTGTGTACAGATTAAAGATAAATTTGAAAATTCCCTAACTATTTTAAACCCCAACTTTCATTCATATATATATATATATATATATATATATAATATATATATATATATATATATATATATATATATATATATATATATACTATAATGCAAAAGCTAAGTTATACTGTATAACCTTTTAGATATATGTATGTGCTGCTCATACTTAATTGCCAAACATTCAAGTTATTATAGAAAGTTTTATTTCATTAAAAATATCTAAAGAAAATTTATTTGTTAATGTCTTAACATGCAAATTAACTTGATTTACTTTCTGGAAATTCTAAAAGAATGACAACTCATTTTTCCATAATTAAATCAATTGGTATACTATGTATACAAGATGATATACATAAATTCTTAAAAGTCCAGAGACAGTGAAAGCCAGATTTTGTATTTATTCAGAACTTGCCATCCTTTTTTTTTTAGCAATGATTAAAAAAAAAATATTATGTTTTAATAGCAATAAGAAATATTTATAGTGTATTTTGAATACTGCATGCATAGCATACTTAATGTTTCTTTAACTTTTCAAAGCCCTACTAATATATATTTTATTATGGCTAAAACATGACAGGCAAAGGATTTTTTGACAAATTATCTTGCGATTTTTTTTCAGCATATAGGTTAATGTACCTGTATACTGTAAAGTATAGTATTGCAAATTATCATTATTGTATATGGCACACTTTGCTCTCTGTTTTGGAGATCAATTCTCATTCTCTCAGTAGATTTGCACTGACTCTGAATTTGTAAGATTTTATTTTTAATCAAATTCTTTTCAATTACTGTACAGTATATCAATAAATTTAAAAGAACATGATATGTTATGAAATGCAGTCAAATGCTCACATTCTGTTCTCAAATAATACTCTGCAAATCACTAATTCCCTCCCCTAATATCTAATAGCTGAATGTACATAATGAAACCTATTTCAAGATTTACAAATGTAGGAATGTTTGATGCTGAGCCTACATAGCAGTGTGCGCCAGGCCCACCTAACAGGGGGTCACTGGACTACCACAAGTGCAGCTGCCATAGATTACATCAACAGATGATGATGATGATGATGATGATGATGAGGATGGTGATAATAGTGATAATAGTGGCAATAATGATGATGATGAGAATGATTATGCTCTCCACCAAGATACAGCAAAGCCATATTATTACATATTAGTTGGTAATGTGAAATTAAATATTAATCCAGATTCAGTGTCATTAATATGTATTGCATTAATTAAATACTAACTTTTATTGAAGAACAAAGCATACTAACTAACAAGATCTGACTGTACACACCAAGGCAGCCAAGTAAACTGTAAGGGCAGCCAGCACCCCCTGTTAGGAACAACCCAGCCACTGAGCACCAAATGGGGAAGGTGGCACCCATGCCTCCACCCGCAACTGGCCAGAGATTGGAGGGGATGGTGGTGGCAGCTGTTCCGCTCTCTGTGTCAGCTGTGGTGGTCGGCACATGAGGGCAGTGCTTACTCGAGGCCTCTCCACATATTTCTTCATGGTATAAGTGGCGTGGCACAGGGATGCAATTTTGCACTGAGCCCTTCTCATCTCTTACCCGTGAGCAGTGGTATGAGTATTGCTTCACCCTGCATACCACTGCAGGTTTGTGCAGTCATATGGCCACCTCACCGATTGTCTCCTTTCCATGCTCTTCTGCAGATCCTGGTAGTCTGACTAAACAACAATGCCAACAACACATTGTAACTAATAAGTATTTATATTACTGTTTGATCAGAAATTCTAAAACCTAGAGATTCCTTAGCAAGCAATTTTCTCTTTTGTAAAGCATCATGTAAATTATGCATATTTCAAGTAAAATTAACTTGGTAATGTTCTGTGTCTGTATGACACGATTCACTCACAGTTGCGTTCACTCTGACGGCATATCACTGCTAGCTCAAAGAGTACTACCTCCTCACAGGGTCTATAATCTTCCTGGCAGTCTTTCTAGTACCATTATTATTCAGTACAAAACTTCTCTAAGTTACATTACCTTGAAGGGCTAGTGGCAATCCTGTTATTTTTCAAGGTTTTACAGTACTACCAAATTCTCACAAGATAATTAACATCCTGGCACTTACTCTTTTATTATTCCTATATACCTCATATAATCATCTGTATCACTGAAAATGAATTTACTTGCCTGCACTATTTCTCATTCCTTTAAATATTTCCTAAACATTATTTGAGCGAGCTCAGTCCACTAATTCTATATTTGTGGCACTTTTTGGAAACATTGGTGTCTGTTACTTTGTCTTTCATGCAAAACAGTTTGGTATAAATTGTTTCAGTACTCTACTATCACATCTTCATTGCAACACATCTCTAGCTCTGATCAAAGTACAGAAGTCTCTGGGATGCAGAGCTGATTACTAGTATCACTCACAGTACACCAATACTTCAAGTATCCAAGATCCAATTAACTGGATTTCTACATTCAGGACACTAGTTTGAGATTTTTTGTGTATTGCATAGTTTATGTGTATAAACCATGATTCAAACTGCTCTCATGTCCTGGATGGTCCACCACATGGTTAACTGGGGTCTCGGAGATGGCAGTAGTGGTAAATCATCTAATGGCGGGAAGCAACACCCTGGACACATTTAGTTCAACAGGTGGGATGGCACTTTGCAGGACAGCCGCCACATTGCTCCCTCGATTGTCTACGGATCTGCTGAACTATTACAAAGGGCCCTCCATCTCCAGCTATCACTAGAGGCAACAAACATGAAGAAAGCTGGGGCAAGCGTAACGGAGTGAGTCGTCTGTCAGGGACAACCACAGGCTCAGCTGCAGCTGGAGCTGCTGCTGCACACCACGTGTTTAGGGCAGTGACTCGTTGGAGGAGAAGGCTGCTAAGGGCCTAAGGAACCTGCGACCCTAGCGCAGGTCACTTCCAGGCGAGCTGTAACCCGATCTGTGCCCAGACCTACTGGCTGACCTGCTTCCAGATCTACTAGCTGACCTACTGGTAGGCCGACTAGTTGTTCTACTACCTTGCCGACTAGCTGGTCGACTACTTGGCCGACTGGCAGGTCGACTACTTGTCCGCCCACTTTCTGGTTTACTATCCAGTCTATGAGCAGGGCAATCAACTGCATGACGCACAGGATGATGATCATATATTATTTGTGCACCACCTGCCACAGCAGCCGCTGCAACTGCTCCTGGACTTCGGGGATCACCTCTACTTGCAGTTACAGTGCTTGCTGCTGTTAGAGGTAGATGCTCAGGCCGAGGTGACCAAGTGCCAGGCATAAAGGCGCGTGGGGGAGGAGGAGCTGCAAGCTGATCTAATTCAACTCCTGGGGGTGGAGGGGGCCAATCTTTAGTTTCTAGGGCCTCTTGACTAGCTCTTAGCCTTGCCGGAAGCACACCATGGGGCCCACGAACGGGAGATGGTGGTGGTTCCGGTGACCATGATGGCTCACGGCCTCGGGGCTTGAGCGAATGCCACGCGGGAGGATGGTCCTCCGGCACCACGTGTGCCGGAGAGGGCTCAGACCGCCGCCCTGTGGCGGCCATGAGCCCTGGGCGTGTCCTCACATCCGCGTGGTGGCCTCTAGTCATACAGGTGGCTCAGATGGATGAGGCATAGTCTGGGTCTGGGCAATTACAGATTGCCCCTGCTAGCACTGCTGTCTGTTGACTAGAGGCTTGGCTAGAGGCACGGGAACTACTCACCCCACTTTCTGCCCTACTACTACCTCCGCAGGAATTGCTGCCATCACTCCCCCGTCGCCCCAGGCCGCCGGTCCATCGCTTCTGTCAGAGCGTGCTGAGGGTGCTGCAGAAGTAGAAATTAGAGTAAAAAACACAATATATTAATTTATTGCAATTATTATTTTGAAAAGCATATTTAATTAAAGAATGAAATAATATATATATAGTTATAGTAAGTATCCACTAGGAAAATGAAATGAAAATTTCAAATGTTTTCGTTTCATTTTTAAGGCAATGTTAGAGTAACTGATTGGCAAGGAGGAGGAATTAAGTGCATCAAATGTCAGGAGGTTAGATAGGTCTGAAGCAAATATGGTACAAATAACCATTGAAAATTTTGAACACAAAAGGAAAATACTAAACCATGCCCACAAACTCAATGATCTCAAGGGGTATAACCAAGTATACATACCTCCAGATCTCACTATTGAGCAGCAGAAAAAGACAGGATGCTAAGAGGTAAACGGAAGGAGTTAGAAACACAGAATGATACAAAATACACAGCTAAAGATCAGGAGAGGGCAGGTTATCCAGATAGTAGATGGAGAAGAGGTCATAGTCCTTCACCCAGCCAGGCAGAACTAACTCTATATATCTCTGATGACAAACAGGCTCAGAACCAAAGCGACACTGTACAGAATAGTAATGTGCTAAATACAGGAGCACTGTCAGGCATTTAAATTGTTTCTACACAAATACCAGAAGCCTAGTAAATAAATTTGACTCTTATGTGCATGTACTGAGGCTGAAAATCCAGACATCATTGGCATCAGTGGAAAATGGGGACGAGAGCACATAAAGGAAGGTGAATTCCATCTCCCAGAATACCACCCACCATTCAAAAAGAACAGAACAACAAGAGTAGGAGTAATGCTGTATGTAAAAGAGGACCTGGATGCAACCAACAATGAGGAAGTGAACACAATGGGATCCTCAGAGTCTGTATGGTGCAACATACTAGCTCAAGATGATAGCACTGACAGTGGGGGTATGCTACGGGGCTGACATGGCAGTAGCAAAGGAGAGTTGCGATCTGCATAACGTGATCAATGCGGCATCAGAAACCCCAAACCCTAATATTGGGGGACACTAACCATGAGATCATAGATTGGGTAAATCTAACATCACAAGCCAAAGGAGATCAATTTTTAGCCTTATGCAGAACTCCTTTCTCTACAGCATGTGGTAGAAGCCCACACTCCACACATTTACCAAGTTGGTAAAATTAGATACTATAGTGAACTCTCATGTAGAAATAATTAGTAAATTGAAAGAAAGTAATGATCATTTGAATAGCAAAGTTTTAGGTCTTGAGGGTTTAGTGAAAGACTTGCGCAAGGAAAGAGTCAATTGGAAACAAATTGCAAAGCCATGGAAGAAGAAATATACTCTTAAAAATAGCTTTGGAAGAAGTTAGAGCAAATTTAACATAAATGATTACAATAGGCTAGGCAAGGAAATTCAAGAGGAGAAACAGCTTTTGTCAGCACAGATGGAGGAAGTTACACAGGGAATAGAACAGTGCAAGAAAGATATGCAACTCACTATGCACAAGTGGCCAAGGAGAAAGAAAAAATGGAAGCAGCAGTAAAGGAAGCCCAAAAATGCAGCAACCAAGATAAAACAAACATTAGGCTGGAAGTGAGAAAGGAATTGGCATCTAACCCGAGGTTGGTGCAAAACACAGTTGATCGGAGTAAGTCCCTGATAATTTTGGCTGCAAAGAAAGGAGATAACATCTAGGTCAGAAAGAGCTGTAGAAGAAGCAAAAGTAGTAGATAAAATGTTGGCCTCGTGGAAGGTCTTACAACCAAAGAGAATGTGTGCGACTACAGGAGAATAGGCAGATATGTAAAAGGGAAAGATCGACCTTTGAGGATCACCCTAAACGGTGCCAAGCAGATGGAAGAAGTACTAAGGAATGCTAGAAAGTTACAAAGTGATGAGGATGGGAAAATGTGGTCATTAAGACGAGATCTTTCAAGAGAAGACAGAGAGAAGCTGAAACTGAACCTCGCTGAGGCAAAACGTTTAAATGAGAGCAGGAATGAAGAAGAAATCAATTCTTTTTCTACAAAGTGTTAGGGGTAGGCAGACCAGTAAAGTGGTACATAAAGGCAAACCCAACAAAATCATAGAGAGAGGGGAGTGAAGAATAAGGAGAGGGGGAACAAGTTCCTGAAGATTGCATACACCAACATAGATGGAGTAAGATCGAAGATATTGGAGTTAAGTGATGTAATACAGATGCAGACACCAGACATTGTTGCACTCACGGAGACAAAACTTGAAGATGATATTTTAAATGAGGTCATATTCCCAAGGGGCTACTCAATTTGGAGAAGGGACAGAAAAATTAGGAAAGGCGGTGGCGTTGCTGTGCTGGTGAAAGAACACATAAAGGTGAAGGAAATAATGACTGCCAATCCACAAGAGGTTGACATAATAGCACTAGAGATCTGCCATGAAGATGATAAACTAATGGTCATAAATGCATATAGTCCACCACCAAGCAGCACATGGTCAAAGGAGGAGCTAGATAGTAAACGAGAAGGTCTTATAACAATAATGAGAGAGATTATAGCGAGAGCGGATAACGATAGGTCACGACTGTTGATAGTTGGTGACTTCAACTTGAAATCCATAGACTGGGAAGCATATGAAGCTAAAACAGAAGATTTTTGGACCTGTAAATTTGTAGACCTCATCCTGGAAACATTCTTGTATCAACATGTTAAACAAGCTACGAGGATGAGGGAAGGGACGTTCCCTCCATGCTAGATTTGATATTTACCAGGAAGGAGGAAGAAGTATTTGACATTCAGTACCTTCCTCCCTTGGGTAAAAGTGACCATGTTTTTGGGAATAAAGTATGCAATGCGTTATAATCTGGAAGAAAATAAGGAGGATGAGGCAGTTGAAAAACCTGACTTCAAGAGAGGACATTATGGCAACCTTAGAAATTTTTTTAGTGAGTATAATTGGACAGACTTGTTGCTAGGCAAGGAAGTGAATGAGATGTATGTCAAGTTTTGTGAAATATATGATAAAGGCACAAACAAATTTATACCAAAACAGAGATGCAGAACTAGGAAACAGGATTGGTTCAATAGGAATTGCGAGAGGGCCAGAGACCAAAAGACACAAAAATGGAATCAATACAGAAGAGGCCAAACCCCCAAACATACAAACGATACAAAGATGCAAGAAACAACTACACAGCAGTGAGGAGAGAGGCAGAAAGAAATTTTGAAAAAGGGATTGCAGACAAATGTAAAACAGAACCAGGTCTATTCTACAAATTCATAAACAACAAATGCANTTGCAGACCTAAAAAAAAGACATGGTTATGAAGAGAACTGGAGACATTAAACATGCCAAAAGCTAATAAATAGGAGACATGATCACGATATACAAAATGGCAGGAATTTATGAAGTTTCAATAAGGAAATTTTAAACCACATCATAAAGAACAAGAGGTCACAAACTTGAGCTAAATAAAAAAAGGTAATGAAAAAATGTCAAAGTTCTCTTTTGAGGGGGAGAATTATGGGAAGTGGGAACAATTTAATAGAAAAGAAGTGGATGTTAGTTTCAAAGAGTCATACAACACAAGGAAGACGGGACATCATGAATGTTAGCGCTGTTCCTGTAACTATACTTAGGTAATTACATACATTGCATCGTGGAATGGTGCTTGCAACTAAAGAAATGTATTAAATAGAAAAAAGTTTGAAGTATGCAACAGACTGGGTCCGAGATTAAGAAATAAGAGCTACAGGGAAAAATAATAAATGCTCTAAACATGTTTAAATTGTATGCAAACAAGTAAAAGGATATGATAAAGTTTCTATAAGGATTGAGAAAAGAAAGCTTTTAAGACAAATAAGCGGAACTATATGTGACGTAATTGTTAAACTGTACTGTACAGTTTACTGTACAGTACAGTTGTTAGATACTGTACAGAAATAATAGGATATTTTTTACCTATATTATAGTGGAAGGTACCCCTTCTGCAGCTATATTATAAGCTGCAGAAGGAGGAAGTTTATGCTAAAACAAAGCTATATTTGAAAACTTACAATTTATAATGGGCCACCATGCAACATGTCCTCTTACAATTACGTCGCTTTTTGCTCGTATGCGCTATGACTGAAAAATGCAGTAATTTGAAAATGAAAAATAATTTAAAATACAGTAATTTTTTTTTTTTCCAAAACAGCAAGTTAAGGGTCCTCTGGTAGGTAGGAGGGCAGGAAGTTCTCCTAAGGTTGTTTCAAACGTCATGAAAAACTGTTTATTGAAAGTGTCCTCACCTAACAGCTTAAGCCAGAGGACTCAAAACAGTAATCGGGACAGTACGTCACGTTCGTGAGCCGATTTCATTTTCAATTACCTTCTTTTTTAGACCAGGTGCATACGAGTGAAAAGCGAAGAATTTGTAAGAGGGCGGGGTTGTACCATGAACCTAGCACTACCTGTAACTACCACTAGGTATTAACATGTGCAAACATTTTATATGTACTGAGACCGAACAAATAACTGGTTGTGTCCGGAGTATTTTGTTGTTCTTATGAAACATGTTTACTATAGTTCTTTGTGTGGGTGTTTGAAAGTGGGTATCTGGAGTGGGTGTCGGGTCTAGAGTAGATGTAGGTTTTTATTACTTATTTATTTATTTATATACAAGAAGGTACATTGGGTTTGTGAGAGTACCCGGTAATAACATTTGTGTTCTTACATTCTTGCAAGGCCACTAACATGCATAGCATTTCTCGCAGGTGATTAATTTAACTGATAAAAGTAAAAATAACAACAGATACATTGTAGCAAAATATGATTCAACAAAAACTACAATATAAATTGATACTATTGAATATACAGTGAAGTTGCATGTCTTATGTACAAGAATTGGGTGAGTTGGTAGCACAAGGTAGGAACTATGAGGATGAAATAGGTATTTTTTGTTTTACTTTTGAATAAAACATTGGTGGACAACATTTAATTCATTAGGGAGTGAGTTCCATCCCTGGAAACACAACCGAAACTGTCTCTATTTTCCGCTTGTTACAACTTGTAATAAAGTTGTTACATCTTGGCTTAACATGTTTACGACGTATTAGAACGTTGTTTCAACTTGCTATATTAGTTGTTATAACTGGTTAGGAGGTGTTAAAACTTGTTCGAACGTTGTACCAACGTCGTAGTTTCGATGTGTGTTTGGCGGGATACAATGGATAATTTTATTTGTATGGAGTGTTTGCACAGACTAAGTCTGACTATGTATATCAAAGATAGATTTATTTCTGATGTAGTGTTCATGGCTTCTTTTTCATCAAAGAAGAGTTTCAGATCAGGATTAGCATTTAGGAATAAGGTTTTGTACATGTAAATAGCACAATAGACTGTGTAGATAATGATGGCGATATACTAAAGAAATTGTTCACGACTTTTGTTAGGCCAAAGCTAGAATATGCAGCGGTTGTGTGGTGCCCATATCTTAAGAAGCACATCAGCAAACTGGAAAAGGTGCAAAGACATGCTACTAAGTGGCTCCCAGAACTGAAGCAAGAGCTACGAGGAGAGATTAGAGGCATTAATATGCCGAAACTAGAAGACAGAAGAAAAAGAGGTGATATGATCACTACATACAAAATAACAACAGGAATTGATAAAAAAGAGTGAGTGATGTTCACCATGTTTAGGAATATAAACTGAGCGGGCTGTGTTTATAGTTCTGATAGTTACATGCTTGGTAATGAGAGGACAGTGTGCTGTAGATGCTTAGAGTTTTTAAGAGGAAGATGTTGGTTAATGAATTTATAGTCGGTGTATTATTGAATTCAGATTACCAGTTTATATTGTGAAGTGCATTTTGGGATTGCCTATTGTTGCTTTGCTGTGTAGTCTGAATGTTATTTCTTGGTATCCGGTAGTGTTATGTCCATGCTTGCTACAAGGAAGGTAGGATAGTGATTGATTGTTCTGTCAGTGATTATTCCAGTGGCAAGAGAAGCTGTTCTGTTAGTCCATGTGTGATCCAAGGTAATGGCAGATGTTTGAGTGATTCAGGTGGGCTTGGTGATCGTTGTGATTGGCATACAGAGAGTTCATGCTGTTAAGGAAGTACTGTAGTTAACTTGGTGGCTATTTTGTTGCAAAGGTCAATGTTGAAGTCACCTCCTAAGATGATGTGATTTTTGTTAAGTTTGTTGTTTGACTAGATTCCTCAGATTATCTGAGAATGCAGTTGTATTAGTACAGTATTGGGAAATCTATAAACAGCTCTTAAATTAAAATTTTGAAATAGCTCTATTTAAATCACTTAAATAGAGGATTTAAGAGATTTAATGGAGACTTGAGAAAAGGTGTATTCACAATAGTTGTCTAATCACTAATGACACTTGTGCAAGGTAAGTTATCTTGATAATAGATAGCTGTACATCCCTTTTTTTTTATCTGGCCTGCAGTTGTGAATGGCTTTATATACAGCTAAGTTGTCTAGTTGGGTATGGTCTAGCCATGTTTGTTTTAATTACAGTACATAAAAAGTAATTGCAGTAAAATACTAAATCTAGGCACAATTACAGTAAAAATTATCAAAATAAAGTACAGTAATATAATTAAAAATGAAACTAAACTGATATCTAATATTATTGAGCAAATATATATCCCGAGCTTATTACTGACATAAGTGGAAATAGATAAGTGTTAATACAAAATAAAGAGCTAGAGATAAAAATGCAGCTGGATTACGTATGTAATATGAACTGTGTGTACTCGCCTAGTTGTGCTTGCGGGGGTTGAGCTTCGTCTCCTTGATCCCGCCTCTCAACTGTCAATCAACTGGTGTACAGGTTTCTGAGCCTAATGGGCTCTTTCATATCTACATTTGAAACTATGTATGGAATCTGCTTCGTACCTAGTGCATTCAATTTGTTAACTCCTATGACAGTGAAAAGGTTCTTTCTAACATCCCTGTGACTCATTTGGGTACAGTTTCTACCTTTGTCCCCTTGTGCATGTTCTGCCCATGCTAAACACTTTGTCTTTGTATGGGTATTGATTTATGGGTATGGGTATTGGCATATAGGCATGTGGGTACTGGTAGGCAAGTGTGGGTATTGGCAAGTGAATGTGGGTTCTGGCATGAGAGTGGGGGTATTGGCATGCGAGTGTGGGTATTGAGACAGGAATGTGGGTACTGGTATGCAAGTGTGGGTACTGGCATGTGAATGTGGGTTCTGGCATGTGGATGTGGATATTGGCATGCGAGCGAGGGTATTGGCATATGAATGTCGGTATTGGCATTTGGATGTGGGTACTGGTATGTAAGTGTCAGTATTGACATATGGATGTGGGTATTGGTATGCGAGTGTCTGTACATGTATTGGCATTTGGATGTGGGTACTGGTATGGGAGTGTCAGTATTGGCATATGGATGTGGGTATTGGTTTGTGGGTGTTGGCATGTATGGGTAATTACCTAAGTGTAGTTACAGGATAAGAGCTACACTTGTGGTGTCTCATCTTCCCAGTACTCTCTGTCGTATGTCAGGTGTAATTTGTTGGGTGTCAGGGTTTGCGCACGCATGTAATTACCTAAATGTAGTTACAGGATGAAAGCTACGCTCGTGGTGTCCCGTCTTCCCAGTACTCTTTGTCATATAACGCTTTAAAATTACTAACAATTTTGACCACCACCTTCTCACCTAACTTGTTCCAACCATCTACCACTCTTTTTACAAAAGTTAATTTTCTTATATTCCTTTGGCAGCTTTGTTTACTTAGTTTAAATTTATGACCTCTTATTCTTGAAGTACCAAGTCTCAGGAATTCTTCCCTATCAATTTTATAGATTCCTGTTACTATTTTGTATGTAGTGATCATATCGCCTCTTTTTCTTCTATCATATAGTTTTGGCATTTTTAATGCCTCTAACCTCTCCTCGTAGCTCTTGTCATTCTGTTCTGGGAGCCACTTAGTGGCATGTCTTTGCACCTTTTCCAGTTTGTGTTATGCTTCTTCAGATATGGGTACCATACAATTGCTGCATATTCCAGCTTTGGTCTAACACAAATCGTGAACAATTTCTTTAGTATTTCTCCATCCATGTATTTAAAAGGTAAGAAGCGAGTAGTGTTGCTGGGAGAGTGGCAGGTCTTGGAGCCAGAGCTCAACCCCCGCAAGCACAACTAGGCAAGTACTGTACATCCTCTGTGAACTACAGAGATGGACATGAATAATATGGCTCCATAGGCTCACACTGACCTAGTGAGGGAGGGGTCAGGGAGGGTTGGGTAATGGTAGGAGAGTCAGAGAGTTGGTGCTGGGAGTTACTTTCTTGTCACCAGTTGTAAATAACAGAACATGTTTTGTTTTTTGAACTGCATGTAAATATTTAAAATAAAATAAAATGTGTTTTGACACAATTTATGGCATGTGATGTTACATCATCCTGCAGCAGGTGTTAACTCTCATATGGGGTAAGTTGGAGAAGGGAAAGGGGACAGTGTTGAACAGGAAGGAGACATGCGATTATCATCTCTTCAGTTTGAGTGTGCAGCCTGTTCATCCTGGCAGCCTGTCTGGCATGTCTAACCTAACAGTTTGTCTAGCATCACAGCCTGACAGCCTGTCTTACCTGACAGTTTATCTAGCCTGATTGCATGTCTAGATTGACAGTCTGTCCATCCTGACAGTCTGTTTAGCCTGGCTGCTTGCTAGCCTATCTAGCCAGACCACCTGTCTAGCCTGAAACTTCTAGTTTTTCTAGCCTGACAGCAATTATAACCTGGGTTTGTCTACATTCTGTCTAGCCTGATGACATACCCTCAGATGTTTTAAGTACTTGTACCATTCCACACTCCACTTTAACGCACATCTTTATTCACACAAACCTAAAATGGATAACAGGTATATCCAATTAAGAGGTGTGTGTTGGAAAGCATGTGGTTGTCTGTATATACTGAATGTATATATTGGTGCACCCTCTCAAATATGGATCTCACTATAATGGATCCCCCGTAAATAATGCATTTATATTTAAAGGTTTTAGTGAGCTTGTATTGTACACTACTACAAATTGTGCAAACCAATGTTTTTTTTACATTTTTTGAGGCATCCAGCCCTATAATAAGGTCACGTGTGCCAACTGTGTAATTACCTAAGTGTAATTACCTAAGTGTAGTTACAGGATGAGAGCTACGCTCGTGGTGTCCCGTCTTCCCAGCACTCTTTGTCATATAACGCTTTGAAGCTTGTGTGTGTGTGTGTGTGTGTTTCCTTTAAGTGCAAGTGCATCATACCTAATTAATCAAGCGCTTTCACTGGCTCTCCTTGTTGTATATCATTATTTGTGAGTTGAAGCCATGTAGGGGTACATCAGACAAATATATGAGAAACTTCCTTATCATGGATAATAAGGCCAAGTTATTAGTAAAATGTGATCATGGGTAGGAAGGAATATGGTATTGGTACTAATGCTGTGTCTGATATAAACAAAAGGCAAAGGAAGCAGATCAAATAGTTTGTGAATAAAATGGAATCACTTGAAATGAGAGAAGCAACATAAAAACACTGAAACCCTTGACTGAGACTTTAGGTGGTGATGTTTACCTATGACTTACGCAGCACTCTAGCTGGAGTCTGGCTGTTGTTGGTGAACGGTTACTGTCTTCTGGGAAGGAAGGTAGGAAGAGGTGGTGGAGAGGGGGGAGGAGGAAGAGCAGGTGGGGAGGCAAGGGGAGGCCTTATTTATCAGGTGGTTGTTTGCAGCACCACTGAGTGTCACTGTAACCTGCACATAATTCTGACCCAGCCTGTTTCCATTTGATGTGCTTGCTGCCATTCAACATCTTTCCTGCTAAACTGTATTATTTTGCAGAGGATCAGAAATATCATGCCACTATGGCTTCTAAAAATACAGGTGATGAGATGATGTTTGAGCAGAAAGCACAGTTTATGGAAAAGTGGAATCTGATGCCCCTAGGGCGATAGTTTGTAAAAATTCAGAATTAGTGAAGGTTCTCTCTCTCTCTCTCTTTCATTTTGAAGGCCAAGATAAAAATGTTTATGTATTATGCTCAGAGTAAGTGATATATAAAAGTGGAGGAGCCTAGCTATACTGTCTGGCTATGGAACACGCAAACAAGATTAAACAAAGAAACCAGTAGCAGGGTGGCTGATCAAGAGCATCAAGCGTTTCTATAAGGAAATGAACAGTAGTAAGGAGTGTGTATAGTGATGGATGGCTAAGGCACTTTAATTATCGCCATGGTACTAACACGTGAGGGTACACTAAGAGAAGCACTTGGTTGATGAAGGTGCACAGGAGCTACTGTTCAAATTTTAAAAAGCTGCACGAGACAAAGTTTTATCTCCCAAACAGATTTATAATGTTTATGAAAAGCATTTACTGGTGCCAGTTACACATGAGCATGTGTACACGTGTTCATGTGGGTGAAGGCAGAGATACAGCTGGGTTCATACTGTTTCATGTGTCATGTGTATTGGCAGTTGATTGACAGTTGAGAGGTAGGACCAAAGAGCGAGAGCTCAACCCCCACAAGCACAACTAGGCGAGTACCACTAGGTGAGTACAGTTTACTGTAGCCAATTCAGCTGGCATGCATAAATTAAAATGGCTTATGATTTGAAAGTCTCAAGCCAGAGGCATTTAAAGAGGTAAAGTCTCTCCCTGTGGTTTGAAAGTCATTTTGTACCCAAGTTGCATGGCCACAGTGTTGGCTTGTCAGAGAATAGCAAATTAGTGTTATTTCTTGATAACAGCCCATCACATCCAAATGAAGGTGAGGTAATCAATCGCAGTATGTTTGTTACATGCAGGTGACCATATGCTTTCTAGGCATCTCCAGACCCAGGTGGCCTGAAAAACTTGTTGTCCAAAAAAGTTGATCATCATCCTGAAAAATTTTGTTTTACTATGTTCAATGACTCATGGCACAATTAATTTTCTAATGTTGAGCCAATCTCTGAAAATTATTAAAAGCTCATTCTGAGCAATTTTGAAGGAAATATCAATCATGACCACTTTCCCCCCCACCACTATTGGCATATTTAATGAGCAAAATTTTAATTTCAACCTGTAATGTCCTGATAGGTTGAAATTTAACTACAGAGTTTTCCTCATATCTCTAATTTTTTCCCATACCTCAGCCTCTAACCTTGTTGTTCAGTGATAATGCCATGACTCCAATTGAATGAAAATGTGTCAAATTCACTGACTTCCTATTTTCAACACAAAAATCATCACAAAAATCATCTCTTCCTTTTTGGGTTTCTTCCTTGTTGATGTCTTTACTGACACAATACCTGCATTTGTAATTGAAATACAGTAGTGCACGGCTATTCATTATTTTTGGCAATATATCCAAGGATGGCACAAGAATGAATGCTCAATTACTGGACCACTAAAACAAACCTGGGTGGGGACCCCTGTGCTAGTCACGTGTACAAGAGTTACATATGCGAGTCCTTGGGGAGTTAAATGGCAAACTTTGACTCTCCTTCCCATTTGCTCCTGCCACTACTCCAGCAACATTTTGTCAGAGAGGCTTTTCTGCCACTCACACTTGCCACCTTATTACAAAATTTATCTGCACCACAAACTCTAAAAACTTTATTGGTAAGTTTTTTTTGAACTGCCCCAAAATGAGAAACTGGCATTTGTGGATCAATTGTTAGAAAGCATGTGGTCAACTGTACGCATTCAAAACAACTCACTAGATTCAACTCGTGGATCAGGGGAATAAATTAGAGCCTCAAACACCTGTACATAATTGAGTTTGCGAGATATGCACAAAATGGTTCATTTAAGGAATTCATGTAAACCATTAATACAGTATAATGTCAAAACGAATTGGTCTAATCTCTCCAAATTTTACAACATGGCAAACTTGTGAAGGTTGTGGTGTAAAGAAAATCAGTAAGGACAAAAGTTAGACAAGAACTCTACCTATGTCAAGGTAATAAAGTCCCTAAAACTCAATATTGATCACAGACAATCCTGAGGAACAAATAGATGCATAGATCGAGTGTAATAAAGATGCTTCTAATGCACCGAGCTTGTTGTTGTCGAGATGATATATATATGGTGACAATAATAATTATTCCAGTGACTGTACAGTAATTTGTATAACTTGCAGGAGGAAGTAAATGAGCACTTTGTATCAATTTTAAAGTTAATGTAGCAAAGAATGCATTTAAGTACCCTTGAGTATGATGAAATTTGTCAGTGTGTACATGAACTTCCCAAATTTAACATAATAAAATTTGTTAACCCTTAGAGAGAGACTTTTAAGAGGGCTGCCAAGAGAGTTCATATTGAAGGCTGTAGTGTTTCTCTTGTGTGTAACCCTGGACCCTCAACCTCTCAGGCTCATCTTCCACTGCCTCTCTCAATTAACACCACCATACTCACCTAGACAACACTCCAAGTTAATATGAGGAGGAAGACCTGGACCCTTGGTGAGCCTCTACATGTATTTTTGAATGTTGTTATTGCTACAATATTATAATGGCTTTATTTTACAAAATTTTGTGAATCTGTACAGGAATATGATGTGTTTTTGGCCATATATTAATATGTTTCAAGTGGTGGGAGGGTGCACCCGACAATCTAAGCAAATTGTCTTCAGAGTTCAATACCAAGCGATTTGGAAACCAGGATGGTCACTGTGTAATTAAGTGTAGTTACAGGATGAGAGGTACACTCGTGGTGTGCGTGTGTGTGTGTATGTAATAACCTAAATGTAGTTACAGGATGAGAGTTACACTCATAAGTGTTCCATCTTCCCAGTACTCTGTTGTATAACCCTTTGAAACTAATGATGGTTTGGTCTCCACACCACCACCACCTCATTTAGCTTGCTCCATCCATCTACCACTCTGTTTGCAAAAGAAAACTGTCTAATATTTTTCCGACACCTTTGTCTCCTTAGCTTGAATCTGTGCCCTCTTGTTCATGAAGGTGCTGGTTTCAGGAATTCCTATTTGTTAATTTGGTCGATTCCTGTTTGTATTTTGTAAGTGGTCATCATATCATCTTTTTTTCTTCTATCTTCTAGTTTTGGCATGTTTAACACACCTAGTCTCTCCTCGTAACTCATGTTTCACAGTACCGGAAGCCTGCCGTTGCACCTTTTCCAGTTTCCCTATGTGCTTCTTGAGATTTGGCACCATATATCAGCTGCATATTCCAGTTTTGGTCTCACAAAAGTCATGAAAAAAAAGAGTGTGCATGCATACGCGCCTATTTGCACTTGCTGGATCAAGCATTGAGTCTTGGATTGCGCTTTTCTAGCCACCGGTTGTTTAAGGCAATGACTCCTGTCCTATTTCCCTATCATATCTAGTTTTAAATTTATGAATAGAGTTTTGCTTCCACAACCTGCTCCTTAAGTTCATTCCATTTTCCCACTACTTTAATGCTAAAATAAAACTTCCTAAAATCTCTATGACTCGTATGAGTTTCCAGTTTCCACCCACGTCCCCTTGTTCTGTTAGTATTCAGTGTGAACATTTCATCTATTTTCAATCTGTCAGTACTCATTTGTATATGTTTTTTTTATATGTTTCTATCATATCCCCCTACTCCCTTCTTTTTTCTAGTGTTGTCAGGTTCAGTTCCTTCAGTCGCTCTTCATACCCCATCTCTCGTAACTCTGGGACAAGTCTCGTCGCAAACTTCTGAACCTTTTTCAGTTTCCTTATGTGTTTCTTTAGGTGGGGATTGCGTTCTCCAAGACTGGTCTCATGTAGGCAGTGTAAAACACACTAAATGCCTCTTTACTTAGCTTTCTGAATAATGTTCTAACTTTTGCCAGCATAGAGTACGTATGCTGTCATTATTCTATTTATATGTGCCTCAGGAGTTAGAGTAGGTGTTACGTACACTCCTAGGTCTCCTTCTCAAATTGTCAGAGGTAGGTAGTTTCCCTTTATTGTGTACTGTCCCTTCGGTCTCCTGTCACCTAATCCCATTTACATAACTTTACATTTGCTCGTGTTGACCTCCAGTAGCCATTTCTCTGACCATCTCTGCAAACAGTTCAGGTCCTCTTGGAGGATCCTACAATCCTCAGTATGTGGTGTGTGTGTAATTACCTAAGTGTAATTACCTAAGTGTAGTTACAGGATGAGAGCTACGCTCGTGGTGTCCCGTCTCCCAGCACTCTGTCATATAACGCTTTGAAACTACTGACGGTCTTGGCCTCCACCACCTTCTCCCCCAAATTGTTCCAACCGTCTACCACTCTGTTTGCGAAAGTGAATTTTCTTATATTTCTTCGGCATCTGTGTTTAGCCAGTTTATATCTATGACCTCTTGTTCTTGAAGTTCCAGGTCTCAGGAAATCTTTCCTGTCGATTTTATCAATTCCTGTTACTATTTTGTATGTAGTGATCATATCGCCTCTTTTTCTTCTGTCTTCTAGTTTTGGCATATTTAATGCTTCTAACCTTTCCTCGTAGCTCTTACCCTTCAGTTCTGGGAGCCACTGTGTGTGTGTGTGTGTGTATTTGTGTATGTATAAAACTGTACAGTACATATACAGTATTGTATATGTTGTACCTGATAGTCTGAGCTGCCTGACATGTCTAACAAATTAAGAAAAAGAGTCTAGACATTTATGTATAGTATTAATAAATAAAATTTGAATATACCTGCCATAGATTTTTTCAGTTTGAGCTAAATCAAAGAACTTGACCTAATCTAAATATTTTAATTATACAAAAACCCAGCGTTGAATGTAATTAAACGCCATTTTCTGGGTGAGACCCGGAGGCTCCCGGAGCTTACTAGGCTGATATGCTAATGTCAGACTTTGGCATCAGTCATGTGTATGGAGTTCTGTAAACCTACCGGGGACCAGGAGCCAGAACCTGGCCCCTTCAGAGAGGCATGAGGAGCAATGGCCTATACAAACCCCCGTGTGGTTGGAAGCATTCTGTGTCTGCCATCGACTGGATCAGGCACCCAGAAAGGTAAGCATCCCGAAACAAACCCCTATTCTGGTGAAAATTTTGCTACCAAAAGCCGAGGCTCCCCCTCCCCCCTGGGGCTCCCCTTTCCCCTGGGGCTCCCCCTTCCTCTCCCTGGGAGGGGGAAGGGGAGCCCCAGACCCCCGTGCTGGCTATCCAACCTTCAGTTCTGAGGTGGATGTCAAAACACGCAAAAAAAAAAAAAAAAACGCCGACCGAAGCATCCCTCCCTCTGCTGGAGGGAGGGATGCTAGGGAGCCTCCGGGTCTCGCCCAGAAAATGGCGTTTCATTACATTCAACGCTGGTTTTCTGGGGAAAGCCCCTTTGACTCCCCGAAGCTAACTACCCACAGAGAAAAACGGAGAGGGACTTACCCGGGAGGTGGTCGCTGCTCACAACTCAACTCGAAGTCGAGACAACTGACTGCAACTGCCAACCCAACGCAACACAGGACTAGGCCCAGGAACGTTCACGAGATATCGAACAGCCAGGACCCTGTTCGACCGCCAAAAACCCCGCCCCCGAATGTCAGACAGGACATGTGCCAAAGATGGCAGCAAGCGCAACGAACTTATAAACGTCATGGGCACGGGGATAAACCGCAGGCTGGCTAGACTTAATAACCCTACGAACAACCTGGGAGACCCACACCCGTGAACAGGAAAGAGGTGGAAATCGGATCAACCCAAAGCGTGTCCCAGGACACAAAAAACCGTGGGGTGCAAATAACGGCGGAGAGCCACTACCGGACACAAAACATGATGCACCCCCGGCCTGACCAACCAAGCATCAACAACCCAAGGACCCCTCCGGAAAGCAGCAGTCTCTTTCTTTGCCAGAAAAGAAAGAGACGGTTGCAGACAAAACATTGCTACGACCAAGAGCAGAAACCCCTGTGCCGAAGGAGAGCATGAAGCTCTCCAACCCGACCCCCAGAGGCCAATGCCAACAGAAAAAGAGCATTCAAGAAACATTCCAGAACCGAAGGGGCCACAACAAACCGAGGAAAAGAAGAAAGAAAAGAGAGTACTCTGTCCAATGACCAGGACGGCTCAGGCGGCGCATGAGCAGGTCGGAGGTAAAACAATGCGCGAAACAGCGCAGAAGTAACATCAATACCGAAAGCAAGCTGAAGTGGCTCCGCCAGCGCTGCATGATAAGAGGTGACAGTGTTAGGCATAAGATGAGGTCCCGGAACAACAAGAGAGAAAGGACAACCCCATCCAAACAGAAAGCGAAGCACCAACGACGAAGACGCAAAAAGAACCGGAAGGACCGCCAGGAAACTTCATATTGCCGCAGAGACAAAGCCAGCCGGTGGGACACTAACAAGGAAGCCACCTGATATCATAGAGATGATGATAAACTAGAGTCAAAAAACACCATACACGANTTCTCCCTCACCGTCTTCCCTCTCCCTCACCGTCTTCCCTCTCCCTCACCGTCTTCCCTCTCCCTCACCATCTTCCCTCTCCCTCACCGTCTTCCCCCTCCCTCACCGTCTTCCCTCTCCCTCACAGTCTTCCCTCTCCCTCACCGTCTTCCTTCTCCCTCACCGTCTTCCCTCTCCCTCACCGTCTTCCTTCTCCCTCACCGTCTTCCCTCTCCCTCACCGTCTTCCCTCTCCCTCACCGTCTTCCCTCTCCCTCACCGTCTTCCCTCTCCCTCACCGTCTTCCCTCTCTTGGTCTAAATTACTCTTTACAATTTTTATTGCTGAAACCATTTTCAGTATACACTGTCTTTATTTATCATAAAGCACAATATACAGTGTATATATATATATATATATATATATATATATTATATATATATATATATATATATATATATATATATATATATATATATATATATGTATTGCATAATGTGAAATGGAAAACTTTACCATTTTCCCATCATTACTGAAACCATCTTCAACATATTCTGTCTTGATTTGAGTAATTAAAAGAAAGGCTTCTTCTATAGTACACTATGTAATAATGAACAGTGGAAGCTGTGCATATGTTTATATAAACACTGCTGGGTCTGGCTAGTAACTAGTAAGTAACTAGTTAGTAACTTTGCCACTTGGATGGCAAAGAATGCTTATTAGTTTTTATTAATGATAAGTATGAAAGATCATGACATGGAAATAGTAAGTACATTTGTTAGCCAAGTGGGTGTGGGGATGGGCCAGGCGGGTGTGTTTGGGGGCCCTTAACGTGGGCGGTTGATGGAGGTGGGGTGGTGGAGGACAGGCAACAAGAGGTGGTTGTGGAAGAGTGAAATGTTGGGCTATGAGGTGGCAGCCAGGTTTGGGATGAGGAAGTAATTAACAAAAGAAAGTATAAAGCCGGGAAGGCTATTTAGCACCATCAAATGTGCAGAATAATCATAGGGTGCTAAATATCACTAAGGATGCCAATATGAGAACAGAAACGCATAAAGCGAAAGATATCAAAGGTATCCGATTCACCAAGAATTCTATCGAGGGACAGTCAGAAAGCGAGACACACGAGTGTCCTGGTAGTCAGGAGATTCAACAAGGATATGCATGACTGCAAGAGGGACAATGCAGTTTGGACAATAAGGAGCAAGGCGGCACTCCACTAAGTGCCCGTGAGTTAAGTGTGTATGGCCAATACGCAACCTTGCCAGAGCCGTTTCCCACCGTCGGTTACGGTGGTAGGAGGAAGGGCATGGGGACACACTACTCTTAAGAGCACACAGTTTGTTACCAGTAACAGAAGACCAACAACCTTACCATCGGGCAAGGATGGAGGAATGAATAACTGGGTAAAAGTAGGAATAAGGAATTCCTTTATGGGAGATGGGACAAGGCGGATAGCTTCCTTAACGGCAGTGTCCGCACGCTCATTTAAAGACACCACTATGGCTGGGAACCCAGCAAAACTCCACTGTCTTAAATCTACTGGAGATAAAAAACGGCCACTGTTGAATCTCGACTACTACCGGATGGACAGGATTAAAGGACTCCAGAGCCATGAGGGCACTGTGAGAGTCAACAACAACCACAAAGGGGGATTGACAGGGAGAAAGCAGTTGACGAAAAGCATAGAGAATAACATAAAGTTCTGCCACGAAGATGCTAGTCTCTGGAGGCAGGCGACACATATAGGTGTGGTGAGGAAAAACAACAGAGTAGCATACACCTTCTGCAGACTTAATGAGAATGGTGGGGGAAGGCAGACAGCCTGCTTGCTATGTAACTCATACTCTGATTCCCATTTCCAAATTTTCCCTTCACCTGTACCTCTCCATTTTCTTTTCTCTTACCTTCCCCCTGCCCCAAAAAAAGGGATGAGAGCTGGCGGAGGGGGTGTGGGGTGCGTGTGGCAGGCAAAAGTTGAGCAAGCCTGTGTGGTGGGAAAGATGCATTCCGGCAGGTGATGGTGGACTTAAACCACCTGGGCTTCTCCAGAAATTGATGTTACATTACATTCAACGCTGGGTTTTAAGTGAATGTAAAATTTGAGGAATGTAAGATAAACAAATATTCTATGAAAGAAGAACATACAATGTTTATTCAGTAACAGGTTACAAACTGTGGGTAATGTAGCCTTTAAACAGGGCGCAGTATCAGTACTATCAGGTTTGGTAAGCATGCCACGGTACACACTTCCACTGTGGCAGTGAGTAGCCTAGCATGCCTCCACTGCGCTAGTGAGCAAGGGCAGGGCCGCGCCGCCCCCGCTGCCACGCTGCCCTGCTGCTTGTGGCACTCCAGTGATGATGACCTTTTAGGGTGGTAGTAGCTGTGAAATGGAAATAATCAGAACATCAGTAGTGAAGCAAGCAGCTAGCTCACCTGCATAAATACTTGCCACTGGTGACAGGTGACAACAGCAGGGCAAGATTTGCCAGCAAACAAGCATTCTACTCTTCAGTCTGACTGTTATTCCAGTACAACCACCATCACCTGCCCACCACACTTCCCTTTACTTTGCTGGCAAGTACCAACACTGTAATGGGCCTGTGGACTGATGTAGATCACCAGTGACCATGTAAGGTGGCTACGGGAGACATACTAAAGCTGGGTGGGCGGATCATCCCTGGCGGGGGCGAGCGCAGGGAACCAAACAGTTTCATTCACACTGTCAACATTCGAATGTCTTATAGAAAGACAATATAACCACTTATAAGAAACATTAATAATACTTTGGATCATAGGTGTTCCATGGAGCATTAGTCTTGGCAAGATTACTACATTCTTCTGGGTGTAAGGCATTGGCAGAACAAACCTACACCGAAGTTAGACTACACTGCCACCCACATCACATACCGTATTGATTCACACATTATTCACGTATTTCAGGCACCTGGTGCATTACAGCCCACACGCAGGAACAGATTGTGTAACTAACGGAGCATGGGTTCTATTGTGCACATCTACCAAATTTTGCCTCGTTAAAGCCTGGATGGAGCTGGCAGAATTGTTACAAAGTTACTATACCAGCCACAATGAGGCACAATATCACATTACCTGGCCAATGTATTAGTTCACGCTTAATTGGAGATGTAACATTACATGTTTAGTAATCCGTGGATTTTCTTTTCTCGTAAAATGTCTAAGTTTTTTAAAGAATAATTATAATTTGTTTCTTCTATCACAAATTAATAACAGACATTGTATTGCAATACAAACATAATATGACTGTTATTGTTCATGCAAACTAACTTACGAATCCACACATTAAGCATATCCTCATTAATAATTTAAGTAAACTCAAATGTGATGCAAGTGTTAAATTGTCCATCTTCCAACTTCAAATTAATCATAAATTATAATTAATATGCAAGTATCAGGATGTGCTAATATGGCTGTAAAGCAATGTACAGTTGTAAGATATTTTTCACTTCGGTTCATTCACAAAGAAATCTGAATAAGGCTTTCGTATAACTTAGTTTTTCCTAGATACAGTATTGCTTTCCGGATTTTTTGAACAACTACCAACACCATCCAGGTACAAAGTACAGTAATTTAAGATATAACTGGATATGCATTGTTCTGAAACCCATCACATTCTTGAAAATGGCAGAATGTATACTTGTATATATGTCATGAGTTTCATTTCTGCAATAACCCATGCTCTTAAACAGTGCTTGTGTTTTATGTCAGGGTGTCGGTTGCAGTGCCACCAAACGCCTGGCCTGGGAGGCAGTGCCATCTATACCTTAGGATGAGTTGCTCTGCCAACCACATCCAGGCACTGAGATGACAGTGCTCCATAACAGATGGACCTCACCCACTGCCGCCACCACCACTATTACAACTGCCTTCTGGCTTAAGTTATAAAGTCCCCTCGTACATATACACATATGCAATGGAACTGAAAACTCAATTATTCATACACACCATACATCTTATAATATTATAATGTAATGTAGCTTAAGAAGAAACTTTGAGAGAGTGACCTTCCTCATCCCCACAAAAAAATATATATATATCTTCTGATTCCTCAACAACTGAACTGTGCACTTGTTCAAGCAGTAACTAACAATTTATAAACAAAAAACTAAGAGTTACCAATAAAGTTCTGAATATGAAATTGCCACATATTAGCAATATTGAAGGGTATTATTTTTAACAGCGATAAAACACACACACATACACACACACACACACACACAGTGAGGGGCCAGAGATAACAAAACCTAAAAAATTGGAATATAGAAAGATCTAATCCACATGCATACCAGCACTACAAACTTGTACAAAACTACACAGCAGTGAGAAGAGATTACCTATTAACGATTTTGAATTCTTATTCTCCCGCAAGCCTGGCCTATGGCCAGCCTTCCCTGATGATTGCCTGGTCTGTGAAGCTTTTTGAGAATAGCAGTACTGTAAAACTAGCCTATAACTTCGTAAGCAAACTGCATGGAAAAGTTAAAATCCAGAGATTAAGAAATGGAAACAGATTCCGAGAGACAAAATCAATTGGTTGAAACCCTAAATGAACAGTTCAGAGTGTGTTTATACAAAACAAGTTTTTGTTTTAGAGAACCATTCACACACACTGAACTTTAATAGAGCATGACCTATGAGGCAAGGTAGAGAAACTATTCAAAGTTTGGCAGTTGGGCCAGGTGTAGTTTCACCTTGGGGTCTAAAAGAATGTGCACTTGAGCTAAGTATTCCACTGCAAGTTATTTTTCAAGCATGGACATATGGAAAAGGGGAAACATGGGTCCAGTCTTCAAAAATGGTAACAGAAGACTAAATGAGTGGTTTCTAACCCACCAGTTGGCTTTAAACTATAGGCCTATATCATTGACAAGTGTGGTAGTTAAATCATTAAAGAAAGTAATTGAAACCAACCAAATAGGTAGAATACTCAGAAATATATGACATGATAACAGACAGGCAGTATGACTTTCAAACTGGAAGGTTCTGTGTAATTAATTTACTTAGTTTTTATGATTGTCACAGAAATCTTACAGGAAAGAGATTGAGTTGACAGTATCTATCTGAACCTACAAAAAGGTATTTGATAGAATCCCGCACAAGAATTCTGGAAGTTATTATTCTGGAAGCGAAGAACACGGGAGGGATGATGGGCAGACTGCTGATATAGATGAAAAATTAGGAATGTACCCAAAATGAGAAACATCACTAGCAGAGTACTGCAAGCCTTTTATAGCTGGTACTGTTCATTATCTATATATAAGTGATCTACCAGATGGGATTCAGTTTTATGAATTAGTTCACAGATGATGCTAAGCTACTAGAAAGAATACGAGTCCTAGCAAAAAATATGTGAAAAGGGCAACACATGATATATGGAATTAAATGTAGATAAGTGCCATGTTACAGTGTGCTACAGTATGAAATACAGCATGAATAAGGGAAGACAAACCACACTCAATCTTCAAATTATGTGAAAAAGATGCTAAAGCATTCTGAATGAGAGATCTAGGAGTGGGTCTGAATATTTTCTTTGTGAAAGAAGCCTATGCAACAATTGTAAATTTCAGAATCACTTGAACTTAACGATGGAGAAATACTAGAAGTATTGTTCATGACATTCAGGAGCTACGGCAAGACCAAAATTAGAATACAATATGCACAGCATTTTGTGTCATGTCCATATTTCAAGAAGCACATTAAATTTGAAATGGTGCAAAGTCAGATACCAAAAATTTGCAGACCTAAAAAAAAAACAATGGTTATGAAGAGAAACTGGAGACATTAAACATGCCAAAAGCTAATAAATAGGAGACATGATCACGATATACAAAATGGCAGGAATTTATGAAGTTTCAAATAAGGAAATTTTAAACCCACATCATAAAGAACAAGAGGTCACAAACTTGAGCTAAATAAAAAAAGGTAATGAAAAAATGTCAAAGTTCTCTTTTGAGGGGAGAATTATGGGAAGTGGGAACAATTTAATAGAAAAGAAGTGGATGTAGTTTCAAAGAGTCATACAACACAAGGAAGACGGGACATCATGAATGTAGCGCTGTTCCTGTAACTATACTTAGGTAATTACATACACTGCATCGTGGAATGGTGCTTGCAACTAAAGAAATGTATTAAATAGAAAAAAGTTTGAAGTATGCAACAGACTGGGTCCTAGAATTAAGAAATAAGAGCTACAGGGAAAAATAATAAATGCTCTAAACATGTTTAAATTGTATGCAAACAAGTAAAAGGATATGATAAAGTTTCTATAAGGATTGAGAAAAGAAAAGCTTTTAAGACAAATAAGCGGAACTATATGTGACGTAATTGTAAACTGTACTGTACAGTTTACTGTACAGTACAGTTTTAGATACTGTACAGAAATAACAGGATTATTTTTTACCTATATTATAGTGGAAGGCTACCTCCTTCTGCAGCTATATTATAAGCTGCAGAAGGAGGAGGTGTATGCTAAAACAAAGCTAATTTGAAAACTTTACAATTTATAATGGGCCACCATGCAACATGTCCTCCTACAAATTACGTCGCTTTTTGCTCGTATGCGCTATGACTGAAAAATGCAGTAATTTGAAAATGAAAATAATTTAAAATACAATAATTTTTTGTTTTTTTCCAAAACAGCAAGTTAAGGGTCCTCTGGTAGGCTAGGAGGGCAGGAAGTTCTCCTAAGGTTGTTTCAAAACGTCATGAAAACTGTTTATTGAAAGTGTCCTCACCTAACAGCTTAAGCCAGAGGACTCAAAACAGTAATCGGGACAGTACGTCACGTTCGTGAGCCGATTTCATTTTCAATTACCTTCTTTTTAGACCAAGAGTGCATACGAGTGAAAAGCGAAGTAATTTGTAAGAGGGCGGGGTTGTACCATGAACCTAGCACTACCTGTAACTACCACTAGGTATTAACATGTGCAAACATTTTATATGTACTGAGACCGAACAAATAACTGGTTGTGTCCGGAGTATTTTGTTGTTCTTATGAAATGTTTACTATAGTTCTTTGTGTGGGTGTTGAAAGTGGGTGTCTGGAGTGGGTGTTGGTGTTAGAATGGGTGTGGATATCTGGAGTTGGTGTCGGTGTCTAGAGTAGATGTAGGTTTATTTACTTATTTATTTATTTATATACAAGAAGGTACATTGGGGTTGTGAGAGTACCTGGTACATAACATTGTGTTCTTACATTCTTGCAAGGCCACTAACATGCATAGCATTTCTCGCAGGTGATTAATTTAACTGATAAAAGTAAAAATAACAACAGATACATTGTAGCAAAATTTGAATTCAACATACTGTAATAACTACAATATAAATTGATACGATTGAATATACCAGTGAGTTGCATGTCTTATGTACAAGAATTGGTGAGTTGGTAGTACAAGGTAGGAAACTATGAGGATGAAATTAGGTATTTTTTTGTTTTACTTTGAATAAAACATTGGTTGGACAACATTTTAATTCATTAGGGAGTGAGTTCCATCCCTGGAAAACAAACCGAAACTGTCTCTATTTTCCGCTTGTTACAACTTGTAATAAAGTTGTTACATCTTGGCTTAACATGTTTACGACGTATTAGAACGTTGTTTCAACTTGCTATATTAGTTGTTATAACTGGTTAGGTGGTGTTAAAAACTGTTCGAACGTTGTACCAAACGTCGTAGTTTCGATGTGTGTTTGGCGGGATACACTGGATAATTTTATTTGTATGGAGTGTTTGCACAGACTAAGTCTGACTATGTATATCAAAGAGAGATTTATTTCTGATGTAGTGTTCATGGCTTCTTTTTCATCAAAGAAGAGTTTCAGATCAGGATTAGCATTTAGGAATAAGGTTTTGTACATGTAAATAGCACAATAGACTGTGTAGATATATGATGGCGATATACTAAAGAAATTGTTCACGACTTTTGTTAGACCAAAGCTAGAAATGCAGCGGTTGTGTGGTGCCCATATCTTAAGAAGCACATCAGCAAACTGGAAAAGGTGCAAAGACATGCTACTAAGTGGCTCCCAGAACTGAAGACAAGAGCTACGAGGAGAGATTAGAGGCATTAAATATGCCGAAACTAGAAGACAGAAGAAAAAGAGGTGATATGATCACTACATACAAAATAACACAGGAATTGATAAAAAAGAGCGAGTGATGTTCACCATGTTTAGGAATATAAACAGAGCGGGCTGTGTTTATAGTTCTGATAGTTACATGCTTGGTAATGAGAGGACTGTGTGTGCAGTAGATGCTTAGAGTTTTTAAGAGGAAGATGTGGTTAATAAATTTATAGTCGGTGTATTATTGAATTCAGATTACCAGTTTATATTGTAAAGTGCATTTTTGGGATTGCCTATTGTTCATTTGCTGTCTAGTCTGAATGTTATTTCTTGGTATCGGTAGTGTTATGTCCATGCTTGCTACAAGGAAGGTAGGATAGTGATTGATTGTTCTGTCAGTGATTATTCCTGTGGCAAGAGAAGCTGTCTGTTAGTCCATGTGTGATCCAAGGTAATGGCAGATGTGTTGAGTGATTCAGGTGGGCTTGGTGATCGTTGTGATTGGCATACAGAGAGTTCATGCTGTTAAGGAAGTACTGTAGTTAACTTGGTGGCTATTTTGTTGCAAAGGTCAATGTTGAAGTCCACTCCTAAGATGATGTTGATTTTTGTAAGTTTGTTGTTTGACTAGATTCCTCAGATTATCTGAGAATGCAGTTGTATTCGTACAGTATTGGGAAATCTAAAACAGCTCTTAAATTAAAATTTTGAAATAGCTCTATTTAAATCACTTAAATAGTGATTTAAGAGATTTAATGGAGACTTGAGAAAGGTGTATTCACAATAGTGGTCTAATCACTAATGACACTTGTGCAAGGTAAGTTTATCTTGATAATAGATACCTTACCTTACCTTGAGGATACCTTGAGGGCTTCCGGGGCTTATCGTCCCCGCGGCCCGGTCATCGACCAGGCCTCCTGGTTGCTGGACTGATCAACCAGGCTGTTGAAGCGGCTGCTCGCAGCCTGACGTATGAGTCACAGCCTGGCTGATCAGGTATCCTTTGAGGTGCTTATCCAGTCTCTCTTGAACACTGTGAGGGGTTTGCCAGTTATGTCCCTTATGTGTAGTGGAAGCGTGTTGAACAGTCTCGGGCCTCTGATGTTGATAGAGTTCTCTCTCAGAGTACCAGTTGCCACCTCTGCTTTTCAACGGGGTATTCTGCACATCCTGCCATGTCTTCTGGTCTCATGTGATGTTATTTCTGTGTGCAGGTTTGGGACCAGCCCCTCTAAATATTTCACGTGTAAATTATTATGTATCTCTCCCGCCTGCGCTCAAGGGAATACAGATTTAGGCTCTTTAGTCGGGTCCCAATAGTTTAGATGTTTTACCGAGTGGATTCTAGCAGTAAAGGATCTCTGCACGCTCTCCAGGTCAGCAATTTCACCAGCAGTGAAAGGGGCTGTCATTGTGCAGCAGTACTCCACTCAGAGAGCACAAACGTTTTGAAAAGTG
>WNGS01169217.1:21080727-21121890 GCA_020271785.1 Procambarus virginalis
GAGGGAGGTTGAGCCACCTAAAATAAATATTATGTTATATATGTACACTATTATAAATAACCTAGGAATATTAAACAATAGATAAAACAAACCATCACCTCCCTAAGATTGTAGTTATTACTGTACAGTAATTACAATTTCATTATGTACTTTCCAGAGGATCGTTTTGCCACACCAGAGCGGTTGGTACTACAACATGTCCACGTACGCCCGTGAGCCAGACGTGGATCCAGAACGCATTCAAGAGATCCTCCTTCACGGCATACATTGCCATCTTCCGTTCGAGGTGATGATGAGAGATTATCAGATTTTCAAGACCTTAAGGTTAGTACAGATTTTATATTATCTTTATTGTGAATTTTTTAGTATAAATTTCATACACTTTACTCTCCCCATTCTTCGCCAATACCCTTCCACTTATGTTTTTTTCTCCTCTTCTCTGCCTTACCTATTTTCCTTTTCTCATTCTTTCACTTTTTCCTTTTCCCAGATTTCTACCAATACATTTTGCTTGTGTAGTTTATTTCCCAGTTAACAGCTTTATTTACTCTGCCCGAGTTGTACTGGTAGAGTTCGATGCTGTATTAATGGCCTTTCCTTTGAAGTCTTTTCTTCCATTGCAACATGTGTAAATATTCCAACTGTAATGTCATTTACTTAATCACTAGATAGGGTACCTAGCTGTGCCTGGGTAGACCCCAATTGGTTGCACCATTTAAGTGTTGGGAACACGGGTTAACCTGACCACCAAAAGGTTGAGTCATAGACTATGTACATATATTTCAAAGTGGCTCAATTATGAAATTCTTGGAACTTGGCTAGCCACCTTGCATCTCCATCAATTTCATGGAGACGCTGACTACCTTTTAATGGAAGCTGTGGGGGGGGGGGGCTAACCTGCTCATGTTGATCACCAATCCCTTGCCAGTTGGCCTGCAAAGTTGGGCAAGGGTAGCCCAAAACAACTGGCCTACAACCTTGGACAGACTTGACATGTTTAGACTTGATGTGTTATTTAGATAAATACCTACTGGTCTTTGTTTATGCTTCCCCTCTGAGGTTTATCAAATTGTTACCATTAGGTCATTCTGTGTTCTTCAGCAATTCCTGTTTTTTTCTTTTATTTGATTATTGTTGAGTAGGCAGGATGTTTAACAGCATCATTAGTCAGGTTGAATTTGTTCTTACAACACTCAATAGTCCTTATTTCTTATTCTCGGTGTTATTCCAGCTTGTCGCTTTATCTTGAGCATTTGTAAGAAACTGTATTGAAAGCTTTCTGGAGGTTTAGGAAGGTGGTCTTGCCTGCATTATTCTCTTGCCTTATTTTGGTGGCCTTGCTGTTGAATTCAATAGTTTCAGGCAGGATTTTTCATCTCTGGATCATTGTCCTCCGTCAGTTATTAAATTTCATCTCCGCAATTGTTCCACTATTCATTTTCCTAATTACTCTAATAGACGTTTTCATTGGATGCGTGTCGGCAAGTATTTATTTAATACGATACTTTCCTCCCATGTGTGTTAATTTTATATAGGGACCTTGACATAATTGCTCACCAGTTCCCATATCCTTTATTTTTAATTGGTGACCTGAGCCGATTCTACTCATTACGGCAGAACTCCTTGTCCAACCTAAAGGAAGACCTTGGTAGAGGACTTCAATGACTATATTGATATGATTGTGGTGGGACTTTAGTGCTTGCTGGACCCCAGCAGACTGTTGGCGAGTATCGTGTGTCGCATGATGGTCTTGCCATTCTGTCCGAGGGTTCTTGGTGTCTTCCTGTGTGTGACCACCCCGTATATTAGTTTCCTTTTATTTGTAACTTAAGTCTACTTGGAGGCTTTGATACACTAAGGGATTAGGATAAGATAGGCAGCTTGGCAAGGCCTGGATAAATCGGTTAGCCTGTTATACCGTGTTGCCGCCATAGTATTATGTCCCTTTGTGGATAAGGAACTTGTTACTTTGAAAGATGCTCTTGCTGTCCAAGTATATGGACACGTCGCTTAATTCTGTCTAAAAATGTAAACGCTCGGTGGGATAAGAGTTTCCTGTAGCCAGCTGCCCCATGACTGTCCTGGCCTTTTGTGCTGCTGCCAAAAGTGCTATTTGTCTTGTGGCTGTGAGCAACAAAAGTACAAGATGTTGATTGACAAGAAAAGTTGCTGACAGGATCACTTTTTGTGGAGTCTTTAGAGCAAGGCAAATGTCCTTGCCCTACACCATAGGGAGACCTGTGCTTTTATCTTATCCCGCCAATCTCTCTCGTGCTGCAACTCTCTTTGTTGTGCGCATAGCCTACCCTTCAGAACTTGAGCAAATATAAAAAAAAATCACTTTAATGTTGGGCAGTACAAAAGGCTAAAACTTTGGATTAGGAGCTAGATTTCACTTCCCACTAGCCTGATGAGCAAGTACCACCTCATATCATGTAATGCACATCACTACCACCAGCCTGTGCTCTTTACACTTACCTTGAGGTTACCTTGAGATGTTTTAGGGGCTTAGCGTCCCTACGGGCCGGTCATCGACCAGTCATCCTGGTTGCTGGACTGGTCGACTAGGCTGTTGGACACGACTGCTTGCAGCCTGATGTACGAGTCGCTTGCATGCATTCATTGTATCCCATGTATTTAAATTCCACTTCATTCTTATCCCAAGATATTCCTAATATCCTTCCTGATTGCCCTCGTGTGATCACACTACAATATATTAAATTATGTATTGTGCCCCAAGCTGGCAGGGGTATTTAGTAATGATAGTCAAGTGGTCTATTCATTTTCAGGTGTCAAATTAAATTTACTCTTTGGGAATTAGCTGTGCACAAGGTTTTCAAAGAACACATCCCTTGTACTCGCCTAATTGTGCTTGCGGGGGTTGAGCTTTGGCTCTTTGGTCCTGCCTCTCAACTGTCGATCAACTGGTGTACAGATTCCTGAGCCTACTGGGCTCTATCATATCTACATTTGAAACTGTGTATGGAGTCAGCCTCCACCACATCACTTCCTAGTGCATTCCATTTATTAACTACTGACACTGAAAAAATTCTTTCTAACGTCTCTAGAAGGATAGTCTTGTGTAGACAAAGATCTTGTGTAGATCTTTGTCTTGTGTAGACAAAGGGCCAACTGTACTGAAAGTATATAGCATTTATAAGAGAACTTTGTACTTTTTAATATTTTCTCAAGTTTTGGTTATTTATGATACTAAAGCAATTACCTTGTCCCCTCCCCCCCCCTCCTCCAATCTCGCCTCTTGCCTTACTAATACACGTGTTGATTGCTCCTACCTCTTCCTTGTGGGTCATAGTTTGACCAACATTATTCCCTGGCACTTCACATTAATCCTCTTGTTTTGATTCAGTGCTTAATATACATGTATTACTTTTTTTAATTTTTTCTATTTCTGTGACTGCAGTGAAGATTCATTATGCAGAACTGCGTAGTACAGTACTTACTTTTTGTCATCTACAGGTCAAGTCCATCCGCCTCCCTAGGGAAGGTGGTGAAACTGGACGATTCAAAGGCTTCGGCTATGTGGAGTTTGAAACAAGAAATGAATTGATTGAGGCTCTTTCTAAGAGTGATGATGTGAGTAAATTTTGTGCTAGTTATTTGGTGGTTGTTATTCCCAAAATTTATAATTGAAAATAGAACAATAATCATGTGTAGCATTAATATTTTTGTCGGTTCAGGTTATGGGCAACCGTAAGATACGTGTGGATATTGCCGAGGGAGAGGGAGGTAACCAGAGACGAGGCTTCTCGGATCGCGGTGGTAGGGACGAGGAGCGACTAGATCGCAGTGAAGGAATTTCTGATTGGAGAGCTGGTCCTAGAGATGCACCACAAAGAGATGGTAACTGCTTGACTATTGCCATTTGCCTCCGTTTTATTAAAATAAAATTGTTTAACTTTGTATAACTAAAAAGATTTAAAGGAATGTGTATGTAAGCATTATGTAAGGATATGCTGTACTTCATAAATTTCACTAGTATAGTTAATATTTGTAAGAATATTCTCTTGTTAATGTTATGAGATTTTCTAGGCAAGATACCCTCTATCATGCAAATACAAACCCATAAGTATAATCATATTTCTTTTTTCCGTCACATTTTGACAATTTTTCTTAAATTTCAGGAAGAGATGATCGTAGCCCAGGCCGAGGGGGATTTGACAGGGACCGTCGTGATGAAGGGTATGCCCTTTTTCTTAAGAAATGAGGACTAAGTGATAAAGGGAGTAGGGTTGAACTTGTATAATTATTATTTAATAGTACTGTATAGAAAAAAAAGCAAATGTGTATTAGTACTTTAAAATGTACATTTTTTTCTTCAGCCGTGGGGGATTTGGTGACCGTGACAGAGGTGGCTTTGGCGATCGGGATCGAGGTGGCGGTTTCGGTGATCGGGACCGCGATCGAGGTGGCGGTTTTGGTGACCGGGACCGCGATCGAGGTGGCGGTTTCGGTGATCGGGACCGTGATCGAGGTGGTGGTTTTGGTGATCGGGACCGCGATCGAGGTGGTGGTTTCGGTGATCGGGACCGCGATCGAGGTGGTGGTTTCGGTGACCGGGACCGCGATCGAGGTGGCGGTTTCGGTGACCGGGACCGCGATCGAGGTGGCGGTTTCGGTGATCGGGACAGAGGTGGTGGTGGAGGTTTTGGTGATAGAGACCGTGACCGTGGTGGATTTGGAGACAGAGAGAGAGGTAAGCAAGCTTATTGAATTATGTAGATTTTTATATTTTAATACTGTACTGGTATATTTTGTCCAATGAATGCAATAATTTGTCATGTATGTGAATTTAACAATTTTAATTGCTGGATATTGGTGTAACTTATTTTTTATGCAAATTTGAATATCACTAATATTTTAATATGTGAATTTTCAAATTTTTGGGTGTATGTGTTTGTGTGTGTATAAAATGTTCATACACAATATATACGTAGACATTTATACATATTGTGGATCGATATGGTGAAAGGATTCGAGAGGTTCTTAAGATTGAATGTTCACAAGTGGTTGACCGCTGTACTCTTTGTTTACCGTGTTGTAGAGCTACTGCTTTTTACTTGAACTACTCCATTCCTAATACAGTATAACTATTCTGTTCATGCTGTAGTGCAGTGGCACATTAGTGTGTGGTTGCTGAGGGTTCCCAGGTGAAGGGAGTTTGAGGAATGGTTGAAAAGAGTAAAACTTGAATAAAGATTTAGTGGCTTTTACTTTTAGGGTTATAGGGGGTTATTTTTTTAACCCTGGGTTACTTTTAGAAGTACTGTACAGTACTGTACAATTTCATTAATTAAAGGCCACAATTGGGTGGCAGTGTTCCATCAGCTGTTCGGATTGGGTGTTATTCCTTGAGGGTGCAATAAGCCATTTATTTATTTCTATTTTGTTTTACTACTTGATGGTAATTTTTTTTTTCTTGCCCATTCAAAACAGATACTGTATGAGCTAACTTATCTGGACTACTGTCTATGGGAAGGACCCCTCACGGGGAAAGGCTTAAAAATTAACATTCACAATTTTTTGTACTACAACCAACATACGAATTTCCATACACAGTACTGTATACTTAAAAAATATACCAGTACTGTAATTTAAAACATTTTAACTTGCCATGCTGTAGTTCATCTTGATTAATAGTGAACATCTTGAAATCACTAATTCTTGAATATTTATGCAACCTAACTTAACACATTAAAAATTACTGAACGTGAGCTGGGCAAAGTTAGTTCTGACTGTGCTGCTGAATCATTACTGGTTGAAGGCTCTTGACTTTCTGTTGAGAAAGCCAAGAGCCAAGTTCTTTCTGCTTTCCTCTTTATAATGTTGTGCCTCACTTTAAACCTGGAAATCCAACCAACACTTTCCCTGAAATTCGGTATTCCAAGGCTGGCTACAAACCTGCTTACAGCATTTCTTATTTCTGCACTGTGAATTGTCACACGAACTGCATGGTGCACTGCAAACTACTTGTACACAGCCTCGTCCAGCTGTGCATAGTGTGCAGGCTTGAAGTTTTCTATTACACTATCTACTACTGCAAGCTCCCTCGCTCATTAAGTGAACAAATCAACCCTCGCTCATTAGCAACTATGGATTTCATGCAGGCATCTTTGTTTCCATGTATCAGAAACGGTACTAGTGCCTGTACCAAAATCCTTTGGCATCACTCGCAGTCAACTGTCCACTTTCACAGAGTTCTATGACATGTAACTTATCTTTAATTGTTAGCACAACTTTCTTCCTCTTGACAACTCCAGGACGATTGCTGCCGCAGTTTTGGCAACAAAATCGGTTACTATGAAAACAAAAAAGTTAAAATGTTTCACAAATTGTGCAGCACTGTGGTATAAGATCACATGGCTTGTTTAGCTTTATCAAGCCTGGATGGGTCCACTTGGGGCAGGCAGGCATGTTATATTGGCTGGCAGGTAGGGGGAAAAAATCCCAAATTTTAGCAGGAAACTACAATGTTCAGCCTGTACACATATAGTTTTAAGAAATTTTTGTTTATAATATTAAGAATTTAGTTTTTATTGTAATGAATTATCATAATTCTTGGTTATTCTATACAATACAGATCATAGGCTCCTTCACATGCCCCTCATCCCCCAGACAGTTTCTCCTGACTCTCCCAACACCTCCCTTCCCTGAAACCATCCACCCCAACACCTCCCATACCCTGCACCTCAAGCCACTGCTGTACAAGAGTAATGTGGTGTGTTCCGATGCCTGTCTGCAGTATCTGGCAAAATCCCAGGTTTTCAGGATTTCTGTCTGGGTATGGGAAAGTTTGGTAGAAAGATATCTGGACTTGATTTAGAATCTGTAAGTCTGCACTATCCGACCAAATCTCCAGTTGTCAGGATTACTGTCTGAATATGGTGAAGTTTTGCCACAGTAAAGTATCTGGACGTAATTTTGGCCGGTTAACCCAAATATCCAGTTTAGCAGAATTTGGATAAGGAAGCTCATGCAGTACTTACACAAGCCAGATATGTTATTGTATGATAAATAGTAGTGAACATAGTGCAGGTCTAGAAAATGGTGCCTTGACAATTTTAGTACCTTGTTGAGCGTGCCATGAGTTTAAAATCTGTGCTGTAGTGTAATATTATCTCTCCTTCCTTTCATGATATAGCTTAATCAGTTCTGCTAATTTCCATACTTGATCTACATTTTGTAATGTTGCATTTATACTACACAAATTGTATACTACATATACTAGACTACATTCTTGTAATGTTGTAATTTATGCAATAGATGACTATATAAAGAAATTTAAATACTGTATAATCAAAAGTTCTTCAAATATAAAGCTTAGGTGATTATTCTTGAGTAAAACTAAAAAGTAGGAAAAAGTATTTAATATAGACAGATAAAGCAGTGTAGCATGATTGTCTTGTATTAAATATCGTGTGATTACTTTTTGTGTGTGATCTGGCATGTATAGGACTTGTGTGGTGTTGAGAGTTTACAGTGTGCTACCCAGTGCAATAGTAAATACCTTGTTTCATTGCTATTGAACTGACTTGTTTGTCAGGAAGAGATGCTGGCATTTTCTCGGGTTAATATCCCCATATTAAAGTTTTTTAAAGCTAATTCGCATGTAGTGTTTTGTTAATTTTTCTTTTATTTTTACTTTGGGCTAGTAAGGATAACATAAGGGGCAGTTTTAAATTCATATTTAGTATGCGCATCTATAAGAGTAAATGTCTTGTGTCGGTTGTGGAGGCCAGATTCTTGGGCCTAGCCTTGCCCTACAAAAGTCTGTTAAATGGTGGGGGGGGGGGGAATGGTTGAGATCTGCTACCACGGCACAACTTTTTGGTCTTTGGGTCAACCCGAGCTGCCAACACTTAAATGGCGCAGTTTTAGGTGTTGGCCCAATATTGCTGGGTGCATTTTTATATTTTTTTAATTGTTTTTTTGTTTGTGTGTGTGTGTACGTACATACAGTACACGCCTAGTTGTAAAAAAGCTTGCAAGGGTTAAACTTAGACTGTTTGGATCCAACTCTCAACTGTCGATTAACTGGTGTACAGATTTCAAAGCCTGTTGGGCTCTTATCATATCTACATTTGAAACTGTGTATGAAGTCTACCACCACCACATAACTGCCTAATGCATTCCATTTAACTACCCTACCCCTGACACTTGAAAAAAAATCTTTCTAATGCAGTATGTCTGTGGCTCATTTGTGTACTAGGGTTCCACCTGTGACACCTTGTTCGTGTTCCACCCGTGCTAAATAGTTTCCTTGTCCACCATGTCAATTCCTCTGAGAATTTTGTTGGTGGTGATAATCTCTCCCTATACTGTTCTGTCTTCCAGGGACGTGAGGTGTGTAATTACCCAAGTGTAGTTATAAGATGAGAGCTACGCTCGTGGTGTCCCGTCTTCCCAGTACTGTCATAAAACTCTTTGACACTACTGTTGGTTTTGGCCTCTGTCAATTTTTCACTTGGCTTGTTCCAAATGTCTACCACTCTGTGAAAGAAAACTTTAAAATATTTTTCAGCACCTTTGTTTCCTTAGCTTGCATCTGTGTGGCTGTGTGTGTGTTTTACATAAGTTTTGCTACTACAAGGGGCAATGTATTTGTATGAATAGTGGTTATTGCTTTCTTTGTAATTCACAATTCAATTATGGATAGAAATTTAGGAAGGCATTTTAATTGCTTATACAGTATTACTTGGCCATTAGAGTATATGTATTGTTTGCCTATATATATTTATATGTATCTGTATAGCTATATATACAATATATATATATCACAGCTATTTTTTGTATAATGGCTTGTGCAGGGTTCAGGGACAGGTATGGAGAGAGAGGCTATGACAGAGATAGAGGATATGACAGGGATAGAGGTAAGCAAAAATCCAGATTATCGCTTTTGTTCAGTACATTATGCTGCTTGCTCCTGTCTTCGTGCTTTGTTAGTTAATTTCCTATTTTGTACTTTGTTTGCAGTGTACATTTGCTTACTCAGATTTGTTCAGGTCATGATTGTTTTTTCTAGATACCCTGTAGTGTTTTACATTTTGTTAGGAGTTATGAATGCACGTAGTGCTTTTATATTATCGCAGCTGAAGTGCTTTATCTTGATATCTAGTGGTATGTTTTGATTTAATTTATTTTGTAAATTTATAATCGAATTGAGATAGTACCGTTTCACTACATTTCACCTGTGGGCAAAGATTGTTGTTCTTGTGGACAGGACTGGGCACAGTCGGGTATGGTTGACATTCCACACAAGTTTTTCTACTTCTCTGTTGGGTCTGAGTTAATAAACAGTCTGCCTAACAGTCCTTTTGGGACAAAACTGTTAGGCAGCTCGTCCAGCTACACTCGAAACTCTTCATAGTGCCACGTGGCATTAAAGCAATTGCCAAAATGTAATTTTGCTAATCACAAGTTGGCCCACCCAGCTGTTTGCTACCCTAGGTTCTACTGGACGGCTCCATCTACAGGTCAAAAGAAGCTTTAACTACTACATACATTTTCTTCTTGACTGATTCTACATACATTTCAGGCTGGCAGAGACAAATAGTGACATGTTCTGTCCTTAGAAACTTGTAATTCACTGTGCATTGGCTTGACATTATTACCAAACACTTGTAATGGGCATGTGTACAGGCTCTCTCTCTGTACTCGATAACTTGCTAGGTTTCCAGTGTTGTGCTCTGTTCTGGTTTAATTAATGCCTTGACAGATATAAACTGTGTGTTTCAACAGCCATAGATTTTGGGTCTTTGTTCTGGGATATAGACATGATGCTGGACATAAACGTTGACAGATTTTCAGTTACCACATCACCTGTGCTATGTGAATGTGAGCTGTTCTGTTTAACACGGATTGTGTCTATTATTTGCAGCTATATTTGCTCATTGATTTCTTTGCCACAGGCTGCCCTCGGTCATTTTGTTTAAAAGTGTTGGGTTAGGTCTAGTCTAGAGCATGCTTTGTCAACCAGGTCTTGTTGGGACTGCAGTGCGAAGTGGAGTTGCAGAGACCTGGTATACGCTTGCCTCATGTTGCTACTGTTTACCAAGGCTACTCGATGTGGGATTTGCATAAATAGGAAGATATATACATTGATTAATTTACTGTATGCCCTTTTTAAATGACGTTTCTCAATTTAATTACAAATTCCAAAGAGTTTTAAGAAACAAAAATTCTGTGCTGTTGTCCTCAAGATGACAGGTTTATGCTTGCATTTTCCATATATCTGGGGCTTTGGACTGTTCTTCCTCATTATAAACTATTACAGGGGTACTATTTTCTGGGTGAGCCCCGGATGCTCCCTGGCATCCTCCCTCCCTCCCTTGGCAGTTTTTGCTCGGTTTTGATACTTGGCCTTTGAATTTTAATGGCTTGGTTGGCAGCGGGGGCGCTTGCGAGGACAAGCGCCACAGCAGTGGAGTGTGATGTTTCCTTGGGATTGGAGGGAGTTCTGCCTCTGGTTTTCAGTTGCAATTTCCTTACGTGGGGTTTTTGTTATGCCTATCTTTCTGGGTGCCTAACCCCGGTCAATGGCAGATGAGGACAACCCCCAACCATGGGGGGGGGGGTGGTTTCCATGGCACTTTCTCCCTGTGCCTCTGAGGGGGGGGGGGCGCAGGTTCTGGCTCGTGGTTGCCGGTAGGCTGAACTATAATGCCCTGGTCTAATGAATTGCATATTATCCCTATAGCTCCAGGGAGCCTCCGGGGCTCGCCCAGAAAATGGCATTTCATTACATTCAATGCTAGATATTTTTGTTAGCTATGGCTGTGAACAGTTGAGTTAGTAAGCTTCATGCTCTACTTTGGGTTTCTGATTTAATAAAGTTTTGATAATGGTGGGGGGGGGGGGGTTGCATCTCTTATCTCTTTGTTTAGGCAACTGTCTGCAAAATTCTTCAGATTGTAGTTTATGCCATCACTTCTTTACAGTTGTTCTTTTACACCTACATTATGATGGTTTATATGAGGGCCAAACTCTCCTTGTATTTGTGCATGGGGGGGGGTCACATTCAGCCAGCCATAGTTTTATCCCCATGCTTGGTATCAACACCAGTTCACCACCCTGAAGGCATTTGTCACTACACCAGCCTGTGATGGCACCAGGGCTCAGGCTAGAGGTCACTGTAGACCTTTTTAACATTACAGTAGAGTTGTACATGTACTGCCTTCACTGTTGACCAGACCACACACTAGAAGGTGAAGGGACGACGACGTTTCGGTCCGTCCTGGACCATTCTCAAGTCGATTGTGACTTGAGAATGGTCCAGGACGGACCGAAACGTCGTCGTCCCTTCACCTTCTAGTGTGTGGTCTGGTCAACATACTTTAGAGACTCGTCGCCTGCATACTGCCTTCACTGTCGTAGAGGTCCTAGTACTGTACTTCCCTAAGAATCCATCCTGCACGTTGAAATCGCAAAAACAGCAGTGCGAGTGCCTGGGGGTCGAGGGATGCAGGTTCAGTTTCATCATAGGGCTTGGTATTTCTCATCCCTATCCTGTTTTTTGATCTTGGGATGCCTCTTCCTGATGACTATAGGCTGGGGTCTGGGTATAAAGATGGTTCGAGTCTTCTGGGATGCTGTGTCTGTGTGTGTAATTACCTAAGCGTAGTTACAGGATGAGAGCTACGCTCGTGGTGTCCCGTCTTCCCAGCACTCTGTCATATAACGCTTTGAAACTACTGACGGTCTTGGCCTCCACCACCTTCTCACCTAACTTGTTCCAACCGTCTACCACTCTGTTTGCGAAAGTGAATTTTCTTATTTCTTCTGCATCTGTGTTTAGCTAGTTTATATCTATGACCTCTTGTTCTTAAAGTTCCAGGTCTCGGGACATCTTCCCTATCGATTTTATCAATTCCTGTTACTATTTTGTATGTAGTGACCTCTTTATCACCTCTTTTTCTTGTAGTTTTGGCATATTTAATGCCTCTAACCTCTCCTTGTAGCTCTTGCCCTTCAGTTCTGGGAGCCACTTAGTAGCATGTCTTTGCACCTTTTCCAGTTTGTTGATGTGCTTCTTAAGATATGGGCACCACACAACCGCTGCATATTCTAGCTTTGGCCTAACAAAAGTCGTGAACAATTTCTTTAGTATATCGCCATCCATGTATTTAAAGCAATCCTGAAGTTAGAAAGCATGGCATAGGCTCCTCGCACAATATTCTTTGTGGTCCTCAGGTGATAGAAAACTATCTAGAACCACCCCTAGATCTCTTTCTTTATCAGAATTCTTTAAAGATTTCTCACATAATATATAGGTTGTGTGGGGTCTATGTTCTCCTATTCCACATTCAATAACATGGCATTTATTTACATTAAATTCCATTTGCCAAGTGGTGCTCCATATACTTATTTGGTCCAGGTCATCTTGAAGGGCATGACAATCATCTAAGTTTCTTATCCTTCCTATTATCTTAGTGCGTGTGTGTGTGTGTGTGTGTACTCACCTAGTTGTGTTTGTGGGGGTTGAGCTCTGGCTCTTTGGTCCCGCCTCTCAACCGTCAATCAACAGGTGCAGATTCCTGAGCCTATTGGGCTCTGTCATATCTACACTTGAAACTGTGTATGGAGTCAGCCTCCACCACATCACTTCCTAATGCATTCCATTTGTCAACCACTCTGACACTAAAAAAGTTCTAATATCTCTGTGGCTCATTTGGGCACTCGGTTTCCACCTGTGTCCCCTTGTGTGTGTGCCCCTTGTGTTAAATAGCCTATCTTTACCTACCCTATCAATTCCCTTCAGAATCTTGAATGTGGTGATCATGTCCCCCCTAACTCTTCTGTCTTCTAGCGAAGTGAGGTTTAATTCCCGTAGTCTCTCCTCATAGCACATGCCTCTCAGCTCAGGTACTAGTCTGGTGGCAAACCTTTGAACCTTTTCCAGTTTAGTCTTATCCTTGACTAGATATGGACTCCATGCTGGGGCTGCATACTCCAGGATTGGCCTGACATATGTGGTATACAAAGTTCTGAATGGGTCTTTACACAAGTTTCTGAATGCCGTTTGTATGTTGGCCAGCCTGGCATATTCCGCTGATGTTATCCTCTTGATATGGGCTGCAGGAGACAGTTTTGGCGTGATATCAACCCCGAAGTCTTTTTCTTTCTCTGACTCCTGAAGAATTTCCTCTCCCAGATACCTTGTATCTGGCCTCCTGCTCCCTACACCTATCTTCTTTACATTACATTTGGTTGGATTAAACTCTAACAACCATTTGTTCGACCATTCCTTCAGCTTGTCTAGGTCTTCTTGAAGCCTCAAACAGTCCTCTTCTGTCTTAATCAGTCTCATAATTTTGGCATCGTCCGTCCGCAAAACTTGAGAGAAATGAATCTATACCCTCTGGGAGATCATTTACATATCAGAAACAAGATAGGACCGAGTACAGAGCCCTGTGGGACACTCCTGGTGACTTCACGCCAATCGGTGGTCTCGCCCCTCACCGTAACTCTCTGCTTCCTATTGCTTAGGTACTCCCTTATCCACTGGAGCACCTTACCAGCTACACCTGCCTGTCTCTCCAGCTTATGTACCAGCCTCTTATGCGGTACTGTGTCAAAGGCTTTCCGACAATCCAAGAAAATGCAGTCCGCCCAGCCCTCTCTTTCTTGCTTAATCTTTGTCACCTGGTCATAGAATTCTATTAAGCCAGTCAGGCAAGATTTACCCTCCCTGAACCCATGTTGGCAATTTGTCACGAAGTCCCTTCTCTCCAGATGTGATACCAGGTTTTTTCTCACGATCTTCTCCATCACCTTGCATGGTATACAAGTCAAGGACACTGGCCTGTAGTTCAGTGCCTCATGCCTGTCATCCTTTTTGTGTATTGGGACCACATTCGCCCTCTTCCATATTTCTGGTAGATCTCCTGTCTCCAGTGACCTACTATACACTATGGAGAGTGGCAAGCAAAGTGCCTCTGCACACTTTCAGTACCCATGGCGAGATCCCGTCTAGACCAACAGCCTTTCTAACATCCAGATCCAGCAGGTGTCTCTTGACCTCTCTCGTAATTTCGAACCCTTCCAAGGCCGCCTGGTTTACTTCCCTTTCTCCTAGCACAGTGACCTCGCCTTGTTCTGTTGTGAAGACCTCCTGGAACCTCTTGAGTTCACACACCTCTTTGTCATTCTCTGTATACCTGTCCTCGCCTGTTCTAAGTTTCATTACCTGTTCTTTCACTGTTGTTTTCCTTCTGATGTGACTGTGGAGTAGCTTTGGTTCGGTCTTGGCTTTGTTTGCTATATCATTTTCATAACTTTTCTCTGCTTCTCTTCTCACCCTGACATACTCATTCCTAGTTCTCTGGTATCTCTCTCTGCTTTCTGGTGTTCTGTTATTCCAGAAGTTCCTCCACACCCGTTTGTTCAGTTTCTGTGCTTCCATACATGCCCTATTATACCATGGATTCTTCTTTTGCTTCTCGGATTTTTCCTTTAGGCCGGGATTTGTGTGTGTGTGTGTGTGTCTGTCTGTGTGTCTGGCACCACTGCAGCACAGGTATACTGCATGGGCAGTGATTGTGTCTCGTGTACAAAATATTGTTGACCCAAAACAATCTTTACATAAACCCTCAGATCTTGCTCTTAATATAATTAATGTGTAGGAGAAAAGCTTGGTGCTACATAAATGGGTATGGAGATGATGGGAGCCATTTGAAGTTGGGTAAATTTTATTAAAAATATTTAGTTCATGCTATATTTGGCAATATATTCTAAAGATGATGTATTTGTTTACTACTGGTTTCACATGAAAATACAGTACAGGATTTATATAATGTGATGTATTTTGTGTTGAATATTTTGCGAGGTTTGTATTCCTATAACTGTTGAATTGTATTGTACTGCATAATCGTGAGCTGGATTTTGAACACTGAAGATCCTTTTTTATATACAACATTTATCCCTTCCTTAGATTTGCTAAACTTAATCAGTTTTCAGTAAGGTTACAATTATTTTTTTATATTTTTTTTTATAATGCTTATGCAGGTTCAGGGACAGATATGGAGACAGAGGCTATGACAGGATAGAGGCTATGACAGAGACAGAGGATTTGACAGGGATAGAGGTAAGCAAAAGCCCAGAATATGGCTCTTGTGTAGTCCATTCCATTGCTCTTGCCCTCGTGCTTTGCTCTTTTTTTCATGCATTAGGGATTTGTGTTTAGAAATGCTTCTAAGTGCATTTAAGGAATTAAGTGGTAAAATATAGATTAGGTAATTTTACAAAATACATAAGTGTTCTAATGTTTATGATTAAGTGTGCATGGATTTGAACAGATTGATCATTATTTAGTCTTCTGTGCATAGGAATATTGTTATGGCCTTTGTGCATGTGCATGCAGAGAAAAGGGGAGATTGGAATGCACTAAATATTGGATTTTGTATGTAATTATCAGTGTAATTACAGGATGTGAGCTATTCTCGTGGTGTTCCGTCTTCTCATCACTGTCGTATAACGCTCTGAAACTGCTTACGGTTTTGGCCTGCATTACCTTCTCACTTAACTGGTTCCTACCATCTACTGCTGTGTTTGCAAAAGAAAGCTTTATAATATTTTTTTGGCACCTTTGTTTCTGTAGCTTGAATCTGTGACCTTTTTTCTTAAGGTTGCAAGTCTCTGGAATTCCTCTTGTCAATTTGGTCAATTCTCATTATTATTGTGTAAGTGGTTATCAGATTGCCTGTTTTTCTTTTTTTTCTGGCTTTGACATAGTTAATGCCTCTAGGCTCTCTTCATAACTCCTGTTTTTCAAGTCTGGAAGCCATTTTGTAGCATGCCTTTACACGTTTTTAAGTTTATTGATGTGCTTCTTGACATGTGGGCACCATACAACTGCTGCATAATCCAGTTTTGGTCTTGCTGAAGTTAAGTTTCTTTATTTCACCATCTATGTAATTAAAAGCTATTTTTAAGTTGGGAAAACGCAGCATATGCTCCTTGGACAATGTTCATGTCCCTCTGTTGACACTCTCTCTGTTAGCACTTTAATTCCTTTTCCACATATTTTATGAGCCGTGTGTGGTCTATTTTCTCCTGTTCCACATTCCATACTATGGCATTTAATCACACTGAATTCCATTTGCCACACATTGGGTTTGGTGCCTTCTTTTGATACTTTCTTGCCACACATTGCTCCAAGCACTTATTTTACAAATGGTAATTGCATAGTATAGTCCATAATTCCTTAATCTAAAGTTAATTCATGCTAAGGATTTCCTCTTTTTCTTGTAAACACTGTCTAGGATGGCTGGGACATTGCATTCTTGTTTCCTCTAACATTTTGTGCGTAATTGAACATGTTTACGGCAGCATGTTTACGAATGTAGTTGTTTGCTTAGACAAGTTTGGGTGGGGAAAAAATATTGTGGCATGAGCTGGCATTAAATTTTGTGTATAATGTTTTACTTTGATGCTTGTAGTTCTGCTTACAGCTGTGACTGAATCGATAAACAAATAATTGTTAATGATGTACAGTACCTGTGGTTTATTTTTTGGTAATAAACTAATGTTCTCTGTGTTTTACTTGGGAAATTCATATCCCGCATAATGTACAGGTCTTGTTTTGGCATGCTGTACTAAGAACTTATCTGCTTGTATTTTTATTGTTAATTGCTACTTATTACTTATGTATTCCATCTTTAAACTGTTGCATATTGGAAGGGGATTTTTTTTTTTCTGCTGTTATTAATATTCCCCCACTTACATGCCTGCTTAAATTGCAACCTTTGCCATTTTTCACCCGAATTGTTTGTCACTACTTTCGCTGATCTCTCTCCTTTTTTCATTTATTTTATTTGTCCTTCATATATTTAACACGCACACATGCCTTGGAATTATAAATTAATAAGCATCATTCACTCCACAGAGCTCATGATATTTATTTATATTTTTTCTGGGGTAGATTACTTGGTTGCTTCCCTAGGCAGTTTGATAATGTCCAGGATGGGTCAAAATGTTATCACTCTAATTTTGTATGTGTTGGATTGTTTATAAATGACCTGCCCTTCTCAGAACAGGCTTGTCCACAGCGAGGCACTATAAACACTTCCTATCAGGGTATGGCTATTTTCAAATGCCCCTGCTACGCAACGAGGGAGAAATTACTCGGTCCACCCTAGAATGAATGTTCATCTAAACTTGGTCCTCTCAAAGCACTACTTCACTTTTGGCATTGTTCTGCTGACTACCTGGTTGATGGGGTTCTGGTCCACCAGGCTGTTGCTTGGAGCGGCCCGCAGGCCCACATATACCTGGTTGATGGGGTTCTGGGAGTTCTTCTACTCCCCAAGCCCGGCCCGAGGCCAGGCTTGACTTGTGAGAGTTTGGTCCACCAGGCTGTTGCTTGGAGTGGCCCGCAGGCCCACATATACCTGGTTGATGGGGTTCTGGGAGTTCTTCTACTCCCCAAGCCTGGCCTGAGGCCAAGCTTGACTTGTGAGAGTTTGGTCCACCAGGCTGTTACTTGGAGCGGCCCGCAGGCCCACATATACCTGGTTGATGGGGTTCTGGGAGTTCTTCTACTCCCCAAGCCTGGCCTAAGGCCAAGCTTGACTTGTGAGAGTTTGGTCCACTAGGCTGTTGCTTGGAGCGGCCCGCAGGCCCACATACCCACCACAGCCCGGTTGGTCCGGAACTCCTTGAAGGAAACGATCTAGTTTCCTCTTGAAGATGTCCACTGTTGTTCCGGCAATATTTCTTATTCTCGCTACTAGTTGACCCACCTGGAAACTACCTCGGGTCATTAGCGGGTGTAGGCACCCTTTGTAGAGTCACAGGAAGCAGCTGGCGCCTCATATTGTGGTCACAAACTGTTGCTAAGAATGCCAGTTAACCACTGCTCTGCTCTGCTTTAAAATATGACAAACCCCTGGTGTGCAGAAAATAAATTCTTTCCAAAAAATGTTCTTATATTGTTAAAATAATCTGATCACAGGAAACTAAAAAAAAATATTGTAAATGACATACTTTACCCACGATGGAGCTGGGAAGTTGAGCAAATTATGAGCGCCGAGCGATTTATTTCAATAAGGTCATTAGGCTCTGCCACCCCGTGGGGCGGGAGTTGCCGCGAATATGTTTCACAATTATTTTGAGGTCTCGTTCGTTTCTTCTCTGGTTTTTGCAGTAGTATTATTCAGAAGTGTAATTTGTGGAATTTATATAGTTCAATGTGTGGAATATAGCTATGCTGAAAATTATGGGACTCATATATGTAACATGTATATTATATTCTATGATCAATCAAACTGTTTTTGCTGTTATTACACTATATGCACATATTGTATATACCTATCTTCATATGTGTTCACCATAACGGACCACTAAGTTGGTGTAGTGAGCCCAAAACAACAAAAGTGGCTGCAACACAGCAGCCAGCTGTCTGCTTGGCTGACCCCTTCCCTCCTTCAACACCCACTGACCAACATTCCACCTCCCACCGTACTGTTGTTTTTATTACACTATTTACACAAGTTTATATATAATGTGTCTACATGTTTTTTTTTCACCATAACTGTACAACTAGGCTGGTATGACAAGTTCGGGCAATAAGAGAGGTCGCACCACACAGCTGATGGCTGCCTCCCTCACTGGTTCAAGGCCAGATGCACTTATTCCTCCCACAACCAAACTGTTTGTGGTGTTATTACACTACGTTTACGCAATATATAGGCATCTTCGACATCTTTAATTAATGATGAAAGCTTGTATGTACGCTGGCCCTTTGATCTTATTCCCTTGATTTTTTCCTGACTTTCCTGATGTAGTTGGGTTTCATTATCCTAAATATGAGGTGGGTGGCTAATTGTGATTGTCGATATATATGTCCAAAATGATGTGCTGGATTGGTTCGCAGGTGGATGCTCGGTTACATTTTTTTTTTTTTAGGCTTGGTAGCTCTTCGAGGAGGTTTTTACTTCAGATAAAGGTTCCTTTTGTGTGACATTCGGAGTTGGGCAAAGTAATCTCCAGTGTTTCCTATTTATCCTAGTTGTCACCACATGGGCATTTGAGAAGACCCCAGCCATTGATGGAGAGAGATATCAACAGTACTTGGCTGTGGTTGAGCCTGTTTTGGAAAGAGAAGCCCACTGCCTGAAGGAGCAACAGTGACCTGCTCATAAGGGAGCTTTCCATCTTTACTCAGAGCTCTTATTATGTTTTATATATTTTTTTATGTCCTCATTTAATGCACTGTTCTCATTAACTTTATATATTATAGGTGGACGGTTTGGGGGTGGAGGAGGTCGTTATGATGAGGACCGCCGAGGTGGGGGTGGCGGCGGTTTCCGAGAAGATAATCCTTGGAGACGCGATCGTGAAGCGCCGTCTACAAGGGCATCCAGTGGGGAAAATTCTCTTCCTAAGGAACGTCCTAAGTTAGTTTCTTCAAGCACACAATCAGTTTTGTTTTGTTGTTGCTGTGTGCATGTGTGTATTTACTATTTGTATTTATTATTTGTCTGTAGGATTGAGCTATTAGCTCGTGGACCCCGCCTTTCTAACCAGTATCTCTTTCTCTGACCAAAGAGCCAGAGCTCAACCCCCGCAAGCACAATTAGAGGAATACACACACACACATACATATCCCCAGGATACAGCCCATAGCAGCTGTCTAACACCCAGGTACCCATTTACTGCTAGGTGAACAGGTGCATCATGGTGTAGAAACTGTCCATTTGTTTTTGCCGGGGATCGAACCCAGGCCCTTTGGACTACAACCTAGAGTGCTGTCCACTCGGCCGTGAGGCGTGTGTGATTACCTAAATGTAGTTACAGGTTGAGAGCTATGCTCATTGTGTCCTGTCTTTCCAGTACTCTGTCATATAACACTTTGAAACTACTGACAGTTTTGGTCTCCACCACCTTCTCGCTTAGTTTGTTAAAACCTTCTGCAATTGTTTGCAAAATAAAATTTTCAATTTTTTTTTTTGGCACTTGTTTCCTTGGCTTGAATTCGTGTCCTCTTGTTCATCACATTGCTGGTTTCAGGAATTCCTCTTTGCCAATTTGGTCGATTCCTGTTAGTATTTTATAAGTGATCATATTTCCTCTTTTCCTTCTACCTTCTGGTTTTGGCATGTTTTACGCCTCGATGCAACGGCTTGAACGTGACCATCGGCACAACGGCTTGAATGTGACCCTCAGCGTGATGGCTTGATGAGGGTCCAGGACAAACTGAAATGTCGCTTTATTTCATGTGTGGGGGTTGGGTTATTTGTTTTCAGCCACATTATTTTGAAAAATTATTTGAGAACACATTTGACATTTTTCCTTCATTGCCATTTCTTAACTTCATTAATTCATTAAATTTTATTTTAGATTGAATTTAATACCAAGAGGTGGTGCTGGAGGCGAAGAGAAAAAAGAACCTAGTAACAATAGTAGCGATGGTGGCGTAAGTGCTGACAGTGATGGTGGTGTAAATACTGGTGGTGATGGAGGTGTAAATACTGGTGGTGACCGTGTCCCAAGTGGTGGGCGTGGTGGTGACGGCGTCCCAAGTGGTGGTGGCGACGACAACCCAAGTGTTGGCCGTGGTGGCGATGGCGCCCTAAGTGATGGCCGTGGTGGCGACGACGCTCCAGGTGGTGGCCGTGGTGGTGATGGCGCCCCAGGTGGTGGCCGCGGTGGTGATGGCGCCCCAAGTGGTGGCCGTGGTGGTGATGGCGCCCCAAGTAGTGGTCGTGGTGGTGACAGCGGCCGTAGTCGTGGTGGTGGCAGCAGCAGCGGCAGCAGTATCTTCGGCGCAGCTAGACCTGTAGACACCGCATCTCGTGAAAAGCAAATTGAAGAGAAGCTAACAGTGAAGGAACATCCTATGAAACGGTCAGTGCAGTATAGTATTTCAAATATTATTTAGCTTTTCTGAAAGTCTTTATGAACAACATTTAAAATGTTTATGGATTTTGTCTAAAAAATTAGATTCTGGTATCGAAACTGGTTTTGCCAGATTCTTGTAGAAAATACCGTGTGCAAAGTAAATACTTTCTGCAAATAAATTCTGACCTTGAGAAATCTTGAGAAGTCCTTGAGAAGATAAGGTTCAGGATCCTTAAAGATTCTCTCATGATTGCATTTGATAAACGGCAATTATAGTATCCACTCAATGACCTATATCAGGCTGTTACCCTACTTGCTTAAATCCAGATCCTCTCTAAATCTGAGGTTATTGTAATATTTCAAACCACTTTCAGGCACCCAAAATACATCTTTCTTACTGAAAATTATAATTATACTCGTCCTCCCTCAGTCCCCACCCCCACAGGCACTCGTCTATCCCTCAGTCCCCACCCCCACAGGCACTCGTCTGTCCCTTCCACAGGCACTCGTCCCTCCCTCAGTCCGCACCCCCACAGGCACTCGTCTGTCCCTTCCACAGGCACTCGTCCCTCCCTCAGCCCCCACCCCCACAGGCACTCGTCTATCCCTTCCACAGGCACTCGTCCCTCCCTCAGCCCCCACCCCCACAGGCACTCGTCTATCCCTTCCACAGGCATTCGTCCCTCCCTCAGCCCCCACCCCCACAGGCACTCGTCTATCCCTTCCACAGGCACTCGTCCCTCCCTCAGCCCCCACCCCCACAGGCACTCGTCTGTCCCTTCCACAGGCACTCGTCCCTCCCTCAGTCCCCCACCCCCACAGGCACTCGTCTGTCCCTTCCACAGGCACTCGTCCCTCCCTCAGGCCCCCCCCCACAGGCACTCGTCCGTCCCTCCTTCCGTCTCCACCCTCGTAAGCACCCGTCTCCCTTCCTCTCCCCTCCCTCCCTCTCCACCCTCACAGGGTGTGCTTGGGTGTGTTTGTGATGTAGTTATGTATTTAAAGGTTATTTTATAAAATTATCTAGCTATAATGTGGTAAAGAAGGTTATACATTCTTTGGCTATTTTTGTTCAAAATTGTTTTCTTAACTGTTACACCTAAAAGTGACATTATCAATAATTGTTTTATTGGTTAAAAATTTCACTTTTGTGAAACTGGAATATGATTTGCAGGGAAGGTGGAGTAGGTGGTGGCAGCACTGGAGGTGGCATATTTGGTAATGCTAAACCTGTCGACACTGCTTCTCGTGGGGGTGGTGGAAGCGGCAGAGGTGGCGGCTTTAGTGGTGGTAGCAGAAGTGGTGGCGGTGGTGGTGGCGGCAGAAGTGGTGGTGGTGGCGGGGGTGGCGGTATATTTGGTAATGCCAAACCTGTTGACACTGCTGCCCGTGAACGCAGATAGAAGAGAAGCTCCGCAAATTAGATGGAGGCAGCAAGTAAGTACTGTATTAAAGTACTAAAGTAGTAGTGCTATTTTTTATGCTTATTTAATTATGGAAAGTTATGAGCAGATTTTCCTTAATGCTGCAATATGGCTTTCCTTCCTATAATTATTATTTAAGTTTTTGGATTAGGAGCAATTTGAGTATTTTCTTGGTATAAATCTATGCATTTTTCTTAGCAGTGCTGAAAATAATACAACTTTAGCATCTTCCTGTAATTTGGTTATTTTTGTAAAAAGTTATTTTTATAGTAGGATAAGGTTGCCAAGACTTTGACACTTCAAGCTACATTTCAATTTACAAATAGAATGGAAATACATTTAGTATAATTTTGAAAAACCTTTGGAAGAAATTTTTAAAGTTTATAAAGTGTCATCCCACATTGGCCTGATCATTTGCAGTTTAATTCTACACTTTTGACTCAACGTTTGAGATACTTTAAACTTCTTATTCTATACTTCAGAGATGAACCTCGTCGATTTGAACGTAGAGATGATAGAAGAGAGGATCCACGGGACGATCGACGAGACATTCGAAGGGAGAACTACACCAATGATCATCTGAGTGACCGGCAAAGAGATCAGAGAGACGACAGAATGGTAAACAACAATTGTGGCAAGTTGTTGGTCGAGTAACGAGTGTTTACATTATTTATGTAAAATATTCACTCTCGCCTTTCCTTCACTTGAAGTGTGGGGGGGGGGGGCAACTAGGATGGACTGAAACATCGTTCTTCTTCCATTCATGCAGTCCAACCACTTGGGGCTGGACGGTAGAGTGACGATCTTGCTTCATGCAGGTCGGCGTTCAATCGCCGACCGTCCACAAGTGGTTGGGCACCATTCCTTTCCCGCCGTCCCATCCCAAATCCTTATCCTGATTTCTTCCAGGTGCATATATGTATATATGTACATATAAGTGTATGTATATATATATGTATGTCGTACCTAGTAGCCAGAACTCGCTTCTCAGCCTACTATGCAAGGCCCGATTTGCCTAATAGGCCGAGAGATTCTCTTTATTTTCAGTAAATTGTTTCCAATTAGTTTATTTGAATTATTATTATATTATATTAAGAACATAAATTATTGACTTGTGTTAGTTTAGGTTAGGTTAAGTAGGGTTGGTTAGGTTCGGTCATATATTTACGTTAGTTTTCACTCGAATTTAAACAAATTAACTCGTTCATAATGAAATGGATTGCTTTATCATTTCATAAGAAAAAAAAAATTGAAAAAATATATAAATTCAAGAAAACTTGGCTTATTAGGCAAATTAAGCCTTGCATAGTAGGCCTAGTTTTCTGGCTACTATATCTAATATTAAATAAAAATTAGATTGTTAGATATCATATTGAAACTAGGAATGTGTTGGCCTAAGAGCCATATAATGTATGATAGTATGGAAATGTTCAGTTATGACCCTAATACTGTGCAGCATTTTTACAGTACTAATTCTAAGCAATTAGTTTTATTAGAGCACTTTTTGTTCATCTAATGTGATATATTATGATTGCATTATTGGTAACTTCATATTTGCCATGTTAATTGGGTTTTCTATTTACTGTACTTAATTCGGTATACAGTTCATTTTAGAATTATTTTTTTATCTAAAGGAAAGAAAATCGCATCAGCCAGATGATAGAGACAGAAAGGGTGACGAGGATCATGGTGGTGGAGGCCGCAGTACCGAGAACCACGACTTGCCGCCACGTTGTCTGAAACTTGCTAAGGATGATGAACCAGTTAGTAATTAATTTATCATTACATTTCATTTTGGTTTAGCGAGTTTTGAACATTTTAAATATTTTTGGTATAGTAATTAATTGCTNGCATCCCACTTAGCACAGTGGTGAGGGGTTGGTGAGATTGAATGACAGTGATTGAGACAGTGAATACTGAGCTAGAGAAAGTCCATTGGCTAATGCTAACAAACTCACCCTTAACATTGACAAAACTTTTTATATTCTGTTTGGCAATAAATTCTCTAATCATATAAATCTCAAAATAAACAATACCCAAATTTGTAACAAATTAGATGGCAAATTCCTTGGCATTCTCATTGACCACAAGCTGAATTTCCGGGGACACATTCTAAAATATCTAAAAAAGTTTCAAAAACTGTTGGCATTCTTTCTAAGATCAGATATTATGTACCCCGCCCTGCCCTGGTGACTCTCTATTACTCCCTCATCTATCCATATCTCAACTATGGTATTTGTGCTTGGGGTTCTACTACCCAAATCATTTACATCCTCTAATCACTCAACACAAAGCTGCTATTAGGACAATATCCAACTCTGGCCCCAGACATCATTCGGTACCCCTACTCAAATCTCTGAATATGTTAGATATTAAGTCACTGCACATTCTCTCATGTGTGTTATACATATATAAAACGCTGACCTGTAATGCCAATCCTGACCTCAAAAGCTTCATAGAAGGTTGTAACAGAACTCATAAGCACCACACCAGAAATAAATACAGTTTGATATTCCTAGAGTACGACTTAATCAAACTAGAAATGCTTTACAAATCAAGGTACCCAGAATGTGGAATGACCTTTCCAACCATGTTAAAGACTGTACTCTCTCAACCAGTTAAGAGAAAAACGAAGCTATACCTAATAAATTCCCTGTAACCTGCCTTACCCCTCTATTGTCAACCAATGTCTGTTTTTGTTTTATGTTGTTTGTTTTTGTTTTCATTTCTTTTATTACAAATTCGCTACTTTTAGACCGTCAGCTCGCTACTTTCCGCAATTTGGATCTGGCAACCCTGCTATAGCTGCCCCTAACCCACTACAACAACAAACACTATTCCTGAGTACATTTTTTCCAGCTGAATTTTAAGCTGAAGTGTCTTAGTATTTACAGCTCAAGAGGAAGAGGGGATTCCATGGGGGTGTATTACTATATGGGTGACAATGCGTCTGCTGTTTTGTGTCCTAGAGTGTTGTGTGGTTGAAATTGTCCCCTGTAAGAGATAAGAAACATGGAAACCTTTTTAAGAAGTGGTCTGGAATAATATCTTCGAATTTCTTCGGGATTTTAACGGTTTCCGTGAGCTCGGCCCCATCATGTTAGTCGTGAGGCCCTCAACCAGTGTTCTTAGATAACGTTTACCTGAATTTACCTAGGGGGGGGGACTCTAGTGGCCTCGATGAGGACAGGAAGCCTGCAGCTTTTGTTGCTGTCTTCAACTTTTTTATTTTTATTCCAAAGCTAAAGTTATGTCCTTTTGAAGTGTTGGATTATATTAGATAAGTTTACATAGGGTTTTAAAATCCATTGGAGAACCATCTTAGGGCATGATGTGACTTTGTATCTTTCAGTACAGTACTTGCAATGTATTGGATTAAAATGTACCTTATATTCAACATGTGTACCTATCATTTAGTTTTTGCTGCTTTAATTGAGGCAAATGCACTGTTTTAGGTTAATTAAGCTACACAGTAATATTTCATTGCTCCATGAGTATAATTGTAATGTACACCAATTATTCTTCTGGCCAAAATGCTGTGCATAGTAATGGCTTTTGCCATAGTACTGTATATACTACTTGCTCTATCTAGAAATCCAACATTCTTCTTATAACTCATTTTGTATGTATGTACATATAATATCCTAATTAGGCCTAATAATTAGGAATATCCTAAATAAATATTATTATTATTATTACCTAGGTTTTGCCCAAGCTATGGATCAATAATTTCATACAGATCCTATTGTGCAGTGGTAATTTCTGGTGAGTCACAGCTAAAAGGTACTTGGTTCGATTCTTGTGATAGGATAAGAATTTGAGCAGTGTTTCCTTTCACCTGAAACATAATAGTTAGCAATAAAGTAAATGGGTACTTTGCATCACCTAGCAGTAAGTGGGTACTTTACATCACCTAGCAGTAAGTGGGTACTTTACATCACCTAGCAGTAAGTGGGTACTTTACATCACCTAGCAGTAATTAGGTACTTTACATCACCTAGCAGTAAATGGGTACTTTACATCACCTAGCAGTAAATGGGTACTTTACATCACCTAGCAGTAAATGGGTACTTTACATCACCTAGCAGTAAATGGGTACCTGAGAGTTAAGCATCTGTTGAGGGTTGCATCCTGGGAAAGGTCACTAGTTGTCCTACAGGGACCTCAATAAGCCTAGCAGCCTTCCTATATCCAACTATGGAAAACCATAATTGTCGTATGCATGTAACAGACAGAACAGACACTAATTGTTTCTCACCCTAACAGTGCATTTAATGATTATTCACTATTCATTGGTTTAATAAAGGACTTTATAGTTTCCTAAAAAAAAATCCATAGTGCCTGCATTAGTGGATAGAACAAAACTGCAAAAATGCAAGAAATTCTTCAAACATACTTCATTATGTAGAACATATACATATCTAAAGAGAAACATTTGGAATAAAAATGAGAACGTTCGGCTTTCCATGACTTTGTGTTTCTTATTAAAGTCGTTAAGTAAAATATTTTTGGATGGTTGCATTTAAGGGGTTAATTTTTGTTTCTCTTGTTTTCATGTGGATGTACAATCCTTAAACTTTAGTATGACATAGGTGTAACCATCTAAAAAATGGATTGTGTAAAAGAAATAATGTATCTAAATGCTTGTACCTTGTACTCTCTGATATTCTGCCACCAAAACCAAGTACAGTATGTAGATATTAATTGAAAATGCTGCAAACATGTGAAAGCACACCATGCTGCCTTGCATATTAATGTTAGAGTTTCACAATTAGTGATTCCTAAGGAATGGGCCAAAAAACTTGGTGGAAAAGGTAGGGATGATAGTGTCTGAATATAGGAAAAGGGGGTGAAAATAATTTGCAAAACAATATGAAAATGCCTCCAAAAACCACCGACTTAGCTTTCACGTCCAGAAATATCGGGTCTTAATGCTTTGTGGCCTCTAAGGGAATGAGTTAGTGAATATCATTACTGCATAAAGGTAGATAGTAACTAACTACTGCTTTAATACAAAATTAATACATTTTTAATCACGATGGCAATAACTGATGTTTTTTTTATTTATTTAGGCACCACCAAGGATCTCTCATGATAAATGAAAATGGCTTATTTATTGTTGATTGCGATTAGTGTGGCAGCATCTCTTATGCCAGTGTCTTCGGGTTCCACTTGCCCGCTGGTCCTCAAAACCAGTGCCCAGGTGGAACGAAGACTGCTAAATGAAGGTTTCCACAGGTGAGTACACCTTAAGCTTGTTAACACAGGTGACACAATTATCTAAATAACTCTTGACCAAACTAAACATTCTGTTAGAATGAGATAAACATAAGGCAAAAAACCTTATGATCAAGTTCATGGTTTTTTGCTTTCTTGGATCAAAAATAGAAATAATTATAGTAATTTAAGACTATTCATACATTCTGATTTTATTATATGTAGCATGTAATACTGTCACAGCTTTTAAATCCTACAAGCTTGAGGCCATGAGCATTCTGAAACTTCCCAAGATAATTTTATACTGCCCTACCTATATATATATATATATATACCTCTGTCAAATTATGAGTCGGGAAATGTAGTGTAGATAATGAACATCAATAAAGAAATTAATTACAAAGTGATTTTTCATATTCACACAACCCAAATTTTAAGCTTAGGGCTGCTCACTGAGCCACAGAATACAATACTTTGCTAAGCCACATATTAGTAGCTCACTGACGTCCTGAGCGTGTAATTGTGTTTTTAAAATAAGATTTATAATTAAATGGCTTTTATTTCCAGAGACTTGGAGACCACAATTTTTCTTTCATCTCCAGAGGACCTGCAGTCATGTGTGGTTCTCATTAAGGAAGTCTTCCCTCCGGGCTCGTATGTTGACCCTAATCAGCTTCGCTTCCTCAAGCAACTTGGTGGCCCTGACTTTCATATTCCTCAGGTAACTATATTCCCTGATATGTCTTGTGAGAAGTGGTAGATAACATTTACACTATAATTTGCTATGCCCAAAGTGTTGTTATTCAATCTCATTCCACCAAGAATAAGAAATAGTGCTTGATCAAATGTGTGTCTTCAAAGAGCAGTTGGAAAAATTATTGCAGGACGTACCAAGTCAACCGAGTTGTAATGACATGTGTGCTTGCTGTCTGCTGCAAACAACGGTCTGAGTGATCAAGTTATCACCAAATAAGCCTACCCCCAGGCTGGGATTGGGGGATTAAAAGAATTCTCAAAACTGATGACAAGTAAACTTCTATTAATACACTCTCTTATTGCAACATCTTCCTTCAGCTTAACCTAATTTTGCACAGCACTGCATAATCTAAGCTGCTAAACATTCATCTCACTTCCTTCATATCTTTCATGTTGCTTTTATATTTTTCGTCAACATAACTGTAACCAAACTATTTTGCTACATTTCGTCCTCCCCCCCCTTTTTTTTTCCATATATATCACATTCCCATTTACACCATGCACACCGCACATTCCAACAACCTTGTGTTCATTCTCCACCCACCCTGGTATTCAATCTCCCAACATATCTTTCCTGCCATCTTATAGCTTCTTCATGTAATCAATAATTTGATTCCAGCACATCTCCATTGCATTCTTACATTTAATATCTGTACATACTGGAGCACATGCACTTAAATGCATGTCTCTACCTGCCTAGTCCTCAAAGAAGCATATTCTTGGATTAACACACATGTATCCCCCTCATATACTACATTCTCTAATATGAAAAAAAAACCTACCCTCTCAATTTGATCCTTATAACTTTCACCCATTCCTCACCACACAACTAACCCCCTCAAACACTCCCATTAGTCTGAGTTTTCACCATTCTCTCATTTACCCTTCCCATTAAAATGTTTCATTTTATACAAACTCATTACTTCAACCATTTCCTTGTAAAGTCACCTTCACCACTTGTGCATGTGAGAAGGGCTTACAGGTTCCATAAGAAGGGAGGAAATGTCAGCATTGTGGAAAATACTAAACAGACACCTGGAGCAATAACTAATAATGTGCAGTTACAAACCAAGTGAGGTTGCTATTGAGATTAAACACAGTGGACATAACCTTACTGAAACCAATATATGTCATAAATACATCCAATGCCTAAGTAAGGCCAGAATGAGTAACACTTAGGAGACTAATCATAAGCTTAGGGCCCATGCAGGAATATTCCTGCAAAAGAAAAAAAAGAAAATAAATAAAAATCCTCCACTGTTTTTCCTGCTTTCCCTCCACTCCAGTCAGGGGTTCTGGCTGGTAGCAACCCAAGGGAAGGGAACTATCAATAAAAGGTGCCAAGCCAATATGACTATATAGCACTGGGAAAGTATCAGGATAAGGATTTGGGATAGGATGGGAGGGAAGGAATGGTGCCCAACCACATGGACAGTTGGGGGATTAAATGCCGACCTGCATGAAGCGAATTCGTCGCTCTACCGTCCACCCCAAGTGGTTGGGCAAGTAGCAACTAAAGTGCATCAGGATCCCCATAGGGACTGGTGTTGGATTGTTTTTCTGCCCAACAAACTAGCCTGTATATCTGACTAGAGGATCTAGTAATTTTTAATTTACAAAGGTTTGCAGTTATCATGTAAGTTTATGTGAATTAATAGATCAATCTCCCAAACAGGTTATCAACGTTGAGACCCCAGAACACTTATCACCTCGAATTCTCGCATATTTTTATGCATTACCGAGTCCACTGAATGATGGTAGATGGCTGGTAAACATGACTGTCCCTGTCCACCTCCGCTATCACAGGTATGGATTATGGAAAGTATAATAGTCTTTACTTAGCTAAGGCAAGACTTTACCAGATGGTAGATCAGGAACCTACTGAGACTACGTACCTGTTGACTACCTGTTGATGATTACAAGGATCAATGTCCCCACAGCCCGATCTCTGACCAAGCCTCCTGGTTGCTAGTTTGATCAACCAGGCTGTTTGATACAGTTGCTCGCAGCCTAACGTACAAGTCACAGCCTGTTTTATAGACATCTTTTGGTGGTGCTTGTTGAGCTCTATTTTGAACAGTGCAAGGGGTTGGCCAGTTATGCCCTTTATGTATAGGGGAAGTGTGTTGAAGTGTGGCCTCCGCCACTTTCTCGCCTAACTTGTTCCAACCGTCTACCACTCTGTTGCAAAGAAAACTTTCTAGTATTTTTTCGGCTCCTTTGTTTCCTCTCCGTGTGTATGAGTGTGAGAGAGAGTGAGTGAGTAAACAAATGTGTACCCAGTGGGTACCATTGGAAGAAAGTGATTGATGGAGGCCTTCTGTGTATGGAGGAGGAAGTATGGGTCGTTGTGGTGCGTGAAAAGTTATTTCTTACTGCAACAATATATGATCATTTGTTATTGTTTTCATTAGTTAGTACAATACTACAGATTTTGAGTTAACACCTTCCACATGTGTGTGTATTGTAAAATTTTATTAAATTATTTCATCATGTTTGTCTACTTGTCTCTGATTTATTCAACCACATGCAGCTATTTCTTCAAACCCATGCAGCTGCTCTTTCTACTACATGCAGCTGTTCTTTCTATTACATGCAGCTGTTCCTTCCACCACATGCAGCTGTTCCTTCCGCTACATAATTGCACCATGACTGCACATGTTCCAATGTACAGTATCATACAAGGAAGAATGACCATATTTGTCATGCCTTCAGGGCTCGGAGTGGAGAGTCTTACCCACTGGAAGTTGCAGTAAGGCTCCTGCACCCTGCTGTGCTTCTACAGTGCGACGATGTTGGTGGAGATGCGTGTAGGCCTCTAGTGCAGTTAGAGCCATGTCCTCCAGATGGTGTGCATCAATGTGAATGGCTGCCTGTGCACACCTTTAGTGTAAGCCTTTTGCAAGTTTTTGTCTCTCTATACAGTATCTTATCTCGCTTTCCCAAGAAAGGGTCCATAATATTCAGGAAGTTCATACAAGTAAATAATAATATGCATATGATGTGTTGAAAAGAGGATGGAAGGCCTCAGATAAGCAAACAAAATGTTAACCACAGGCAATTTGTACACAAAATGACCAGCAATCTTCCTTTGAATATCTTAAAGTACCTATGTAATTTTTATGTGAGAAATGTCTGGCATATTCATAATTATCTAAAAAATTCACAAAGTAAAAACAACAATCGACAAAATCACTAGACAATTCTCACAACACAGACACTCAGTCTGGAGGTCGCAGAACCCTACATGTCATCAGGGAGTTTTGACTGTTTTCTCCCTCTGTGTAGCCTTACCACCCTTCCTACTCTATAAATAAATGTCAATATTAGTACTGTACTGTACATTAATATTGTGTTATTATCTGATCTTCAGACAAGTGAAGCAGTAATGGGAATGGTACCAGTGGGCAACACAGACCTGTTGGACACTGTGCTGCTCACCACCACCTGTATCACCGCTGGGGCTACGCTTCTCATCCTAGCAACACTTAGGAAAAAGTAAATGCATCAAATCTGAAAGCTGTATCTCTAAACTATTTTCCTACATCATTATAAGTGTTACTTATGATGGAGTGTATTAAACAAAAGACAAGTGTATTATATGACAATGTTTTATCTAGTCAAGAGTATGTTAAGATAGAAGCTGTAAATAAACTAACGATATTCTAATAATGTATTGAAGAGTTTTTAAATGGTGTGAATAGAACCCTGTAATTAAATATTTTAGCAACTGAGTGACAGCTTATTTGTAGTTTGATATTTTATATATATATATAATTATAAGCTTCTCAGACGTGAACAACCTGAGAATCTTGTGTGGTTTTAGGAGGATAGACTACATGTTTCCATATTTTCATTCTTAGAGTGCATACTTTTGTAACTGGTATGATAAAGAAGAGTAAACAGAGATGGTCTGGTCATGTTGAAGGAATTATGCTGATCAAGCAGTAAAAAGAGTGAACTAGAGGATAGAAGATTGAGAGGAAGGTTAAGAAAATAAACAGGTATGGTGAGGAGCAACAAGTGAATGAGAGTAATGTGGGAAACAAGATGGGGGATCAAATCTAGGTGGAAACATTTATTTGTTTAATGGGGAATAATTATTAGAACATATTTGTATATGGGCTCTCATGATGAGCATTTAACTCCTAGCATTACTAAGTGGACCAAGTTTTGCTGTGAATGATTTGCGGCCGTGTAATTGTTGGTGTCCACTCGGGACAAATGCCTTACATCACTATGTAATTGAATGTGAAAAAATATTTGAATTTAGAGAATTCTATCACAAATGTTCAAGTATATTTCATTTAAAATTATGTAATACCAGAAATCCCAAGTTTGCTTACTGTGGATAATTCAAACATGTGATTGCAAACTTTCCACTATCACCCACAAGATGGGTGTTGAGGTGCCTGATAAGCAAATTAAAATTCTATGTAACTAGCTCACCACAAATGTAAATTACTCGGCTTAAGAGATTGGTGTGGTCCAGCTCTTGAACAAGTTATGCTATACAAAAGTTTATATACTGTATACATATTAAACTATGTAACTAGTTTATGAAGACTGTAACATGCTTAGTTAAAGGAATTTTGTGGTTTAGTTCTGACCCCATTATCTATCCCTGACATTTTCCACTTACCACCCATAGGTATGGGGTGCATAATAATAAATGAGTTAAATAAAAAAACCTGTAACTTTCCTGCACCCGCCTTATTGACTATAGACTTTACTATGTAATAAATCACTGATTCTACAACAAGGCTGTCCTATGATCATTGAGTACAGGAGCCAAATAGTGATCACTTTGCCATATTAAGCATACTGTATATACAATGCAAAAAATAATCTATGAACCTTAACAAAACCTTTTGCCCAACCACTTGGCCTGGACGGTAGAGCAATGGTCTCCATTCAGTCATTCAATCCCTGTCTGTCCAAGTGATTGGGCTCCATTCCTTTCCTCCATTCTATCCCAAATCCTTATAATACTCATCCCTTCCAAGTGTTTTATAGTCATAAAAACTTATTGCTTTCTCCTGATAAATACCTTACCTTCAACAAAGTCTTGTAGATATGAGGTAAAGTGAAATCTATACTAGCAGTTCCATCTATTAAAATACTATCCAGCAAGAAGAGCCACACATCTATGGATCACTCAATAAAATCAGCAAACTCAGAGATGTTACTACTGCTTGGGTTTGACTGTTTAAGTATTGCTGGGAATTTGTATTATATATGTGCTGATGTAGACCTGACCAAAGGTAAACTGTGTTACAAAGTTATTCACATACCCTCTCGCTATGTGATGGAATAATTACCAAAATGTAGTTATAGGATGAGAACTACGCTCATGGTGTCCTGTCTTCCCAGTACTGTCATGTGATGCTCTGAAACTGTTGACTGTTTGGCATCTACCACCTTCTCACTTGTTCCAACCATCTACCACACTGCAGAAGAGAATAGTGCAGTCGGTGGTTTGAAAGTGTGGAAGACAGACAGTTCTAATTATTATAATGTTACCTTAGCTTGAATCTATGACCTCTTGTTCTTGAAGGTGCAGGTTTTCAGAATTCCTCTTTGTCGGTTTTGTCAATTTCTATTAATGTTTTGTATATTGTGGCCATATTGCCTCATTTTCTTGTTTTCTAGCTTTGATGTCTTTATTATCTCTGGCCTCTCTTTGTAACTTGTTTTTCAGTTCTGGAAGCCCATTTCATAGTATGCCTTTGTAGTTTTTCCAGTTTATTGATGTGCTTCTTGCGATATGGGCACCATTCAACCAATCCATATTCCAATTTTGGTCTCACAAAAGTTGTGAAAAGTTTCTTTAATATTTCACCAACAATGTATTTAAAAGCGATTCTGAAGTTGGAAAGCACAGCATATGCTCCTTCTTCTTGAGGTTATCTTGAGATGATTTCGGGGCTTTTAGTGTCCCCGCGGCCCAGTCCTCGACCAGGCCTCCACCCCCAGGAAGCAGCTCGTGACAGCTGACTAACACCCAGGTACCCATTTTACTGCTAGGTAACAGGGGCATAGGGTGAAAGAAACTCTGCCCATTGTTTCTCGCCGGCGCCCAGGATCGACCCCAGGACCACAGGATCACAAGTCCAACGTGCTGTCCGCTCGGCCGACCAGCTCCTACCGTCTTCATCCTTGCACAATGTTCTTTATGTAGTCCCGTGCTAACAGTCTATGGTTTAGAACCAACCCTAGATTATTTTTGTCAGAGTTTTCTAATGCTTTTTAACATAATTTATAGGTTGCATGTGGCCTATTTTCTATTCCACATTCCATAATGGCATTTATTCACATTCAATTTTATTTGCCAAGAGTTGTTCCATACACTTATTTTATCAAGGTCATCTTTAAGGGCATGACAATCATCTTTTGGGTGCTGCAAGAAGACCTTGACAAATTTCAGCACTGGGCAGATAAATGGTTGCTGGAATTCAGTCCAAGTAAGTACTTACCTAGTTGTGCTTGAGGGGGAGCTCTGGCTCCTTGGTCCTGCCTCTCAACTGTCAATCAACTGATGTACAGGTTCCTGAGCCTATTGGGCTCTATCATATCTACACTTGAAACTGTGTATGGAGTCTGCCTCCACCACATCACTTCCTAATGCATTCCATTTGTCAACCACTCTGACACTAAAAAAGTTCTTTCTAATATCTCTGTGGCTCATTTGGGCACTAAACTTCCACCTGTGTCCCCTAGTGCATGTGCCCCTTGTGTTAAATAGCCTGTCTTTATCTACCCTATCAATTCCTTTGAGAATCTTGTATGTGGTGATCATTTCCCCCTAACTCTTCTGTCTTACAGCGATGTGAGGTTTATTTCCCATAATCTCTTCTCGTAGCTCATACCTCTCAGTTCGGGTTAGTCTGGTGGAAAACCTTTGAACTTTTTCCAGTTTAGTCTTATGCTTGATTAGATATGGACTCCGTGCTGGAGCTGCATACTCCAGGATTGGTCTGACATATGTGGTATACAAAGTTCTGAATGATTCCTTACGCAAGTGTTTAAGAGCCATTCTTATGTTGGCCAACCAGGTACTAGTATATGCTGCTGATGTTATCCTCTTGCTATGGGCTTCAGGATACAGGTCTGGTGTGATATCAACCCCCAAGTCTTTCTCTATTTCTGACTCTTGAAGAATTTCATCTCCCAAATGATACCTTGTATCTGGCCTCCTGCTCCCTACACCTATCTTTAATACATTACATTTGCTTGGGTTAAGCTCTAACAACCATTTGTTTGATCATTCCTTCAGTTTGTCCAGGTCTTCTTGAAGCCTCAAGCAGCCCTCCTCTTTCTGAATCCTCCTCATAATTTTAGCATCGTCAGCAAACATTGAGAGGAATGAGTCATTATCCTCTGGGAGATCATTTACATATATCAGAAACAAGGATAGGTCCGAGTACAGAGCCGTGGGACTCTACTGGTGACTTCACGCCAATCTGAGGTCTCACCCTTCACTATAACTCTGCTTCCTATTGCTGTGGTACATCCTTATCCACTGGAGTACCTTACCAGTTACTCCTGCCTGTCTCTCCAGCTTATGTACCAGCCTCTTATGGGGTACTGTGTCAAAGGCTTTCCGACAGTCTAACAAAATGCAGTCCACCCAGCCTTCTTTTTCTTGCTTAATCTTTGTCACCTGGTCGTAGAATTCTATCAAGCCTGTAAGGCAAGATTTACCCTCCCTGAACCCATGTTGGCGATTTGTCACGAAGTCCCTTCACTCCAGATGTGTTACTAGGTTTTTTCTCACGATCTTCATCACCTTGCATGGTATACAAGTTAAGGACACTAGCCTGTAGTTCAGTGCCTCTTGTCTTTCACCCTTCCATATTCCAAATCTTCCATATTTCTGGTAGGTCTCTTCTCTCCAGTGACCTACTATACACTATTGAGAGTAGCAAGCAAAGTGCCTCTGCACACTCTCAATATTCATGTTGAGATTAACGTCCGGGCCAACAGCCTTTCTCACATCCACATCCAACAGGTGTCTCTTGACCTCATCTCTTGTGATTTCGAAACCTTCCAAGGCCGCCTGGTTTATTGTCACCTCTCCTAGTGCAGGAACCTCACCTCGTTCAGTTGTGAAGACCTCCTGGAGTCTCTTGTTGAGTTCTTCACACACCTCTTTTCATTTTCTGTAGACCTGTCCTCACCTGTTCTAAGTTTCATCACCTGTTCTTTCATTGTTGTTTTCTTCCTATTGTGACTGTGGAGTAGCTTTGGTTCGGTCTTGACTTTGTTTATTTTCATAATTTTTCTCAGCTTCTCTTCTCACACTAACATACTCATTCCTGGTTCTCTAGTATCTCTCTCTGCTTTCTGATTGAATTGAAATTGAATGTTCTGTTATTTCGGAAGTTTCTCCACGCCCATTTGTTCAGTTCCTTTGCTTCCATACATGCCCTATTATACCATGGATTCTTCTTTTGCTTCTCGGATTTGTCCTTTTGGGCCGAGATAACCTGTTTACTGCCTTCTGACACTTTTGGGTGACATAGTCCATCATGTCTCGTACAGACTTAGCTCTGAGTTCTGTGTCCCATGGTATATTCTTTAGGAAACTTCTCATCTCCTCATAATTCCCCCTTTCGGTATGCCAGCATAATGGTACGTAAGTGTAATGTATAATAAATGCAATTGCATGTGGGTGTTCCAAACAATTATCCCCCAAGCTGCGTACCTCCAGATACACAGCTTGGGGGTGTCAAGAGTGCAGGTAGACAGATTTATACAGAATGGCAATAAGCCAATTTTTTTGTAATGCAAGCAAGCATTTTGACAATGGACTAACCCACACTAATAATCAGGGCTCCTGTACTCTCGGCAGCATGGTTACGTTGCCCCACATTACAGTCTCATATTTTACAATTTTGGGGGATTATACCTGTATTTGTGCATCATTACACAACACAAGCGTTTTATAGTTATTTATTGCAGGGAGCCGGTCGGCCCGAGCGGACAGCACGCTGGACAATTGATCCTGTGGTCCTGGGTTCGATCCAAGGTGCCGGCGAGAAACAATGGGCAGAGTTTCATCACCCTATGCCCCTGTTACCTAGCAGTAAAATAGGTATCTGGGTGTTAGTCAGCTGTCACAGGCTGCTTCCTGGGGGGTGGAGGCCTGGTCGAGGACCGGGCCACGAGGGGACACAAAAAAAAAAAAAAAATCATCTCAAGATAACCGCAAATTGGAGCGCCCCAATTTTTTTAAGGCATATCAAATTAGCTTTGATAGGGAATAACCAACAACACAACAACCAAATTAACATTACCTTACACCAGATTGATGAAGAGAAAAAAAAAAAATAGCAATAATCTATAGTATCTTTGACCAAGGCGAAGAAAGTAGTTATCCGCCTGTATAAATCTCTGGTGCATGCCGAGTCACCTAAGCAACACAATCCAATACACTTTAATAATTGTATCCAAGCATCGAGACATCAGCTTCAGAAAGACATAAGCTGCTGTGGAGAAAATTAACACCAGGCAACAAAAATTATTAAAGAACCAAGTCAACTCTCGTACCAGGAACGGTCGAGACCCACAAGGTTAACTACTGTACACCGGACACGACAATACTGATCTCATCGAAGCTTAAAATATTGAACAATTTGGAATATGCTGATCTAGACAATTTCATCAAAAGATCAAATGTAATACAAAAAAGGAACAATGGTGTTAAGCTCAATAAGCCACTAAGTAGGACAAAATAGGAGATGCTTTTTCACCCATAGGGTTATAATTATATATAATTATGATTTATGGGCCAATAGGCCTTCTGCAGTTGCCTTTGTTCTTATATACAACATGGCACTGCCTACCTGCAAAAACTTTTGAGTTTTAAAATCCACCTTGAAAAATCACCAGGACAAATTTGGTGGGGGGGTCCTTTGACAAGCCCCTGGCTTCCTGTCCTCGAGACCACTATGAGTGGCCCTCAGGTAAAGAGTGGCCCCTTTTTGATAAATAATTATCAAAAGGCGACACTTGAGCCAACAAGACTAATAAAAATGAAAACATTTAACAAAGCAACTCGTACAATTATCATATGCAAACAGAGCACCATTAGGTCCAGAAAAACTATCGTCATTAATCAAGTACGAATCATTATCCTATAAATAATAAATTCAGGTTTACATATATAAAAAAATTCTGTGCCATTACTACACTAAATTAACAAAATACAAATTTACTTTCAATATACTGGGCATCAGGTGACATCATTGATGTCACTCTTGGACATATTGCAGATATCAGAAAAGGTCTCCCAGGAGATCTGTTGAAAATTATCGTCCATCTCCCAATACCAAACTCAAGACAAAACCCAATGTCTACAATTATGTACAACACCAATAATACATCGCCAGATATACAACACACACACACAGTCATGTGTGAGACCAAGCACGAGGCATTTGTGTGTATGGGAGCATCGTGTGTGTACGTAGATCATGCCGGACTACCACATATATCCCCCGTACACGGGTACACTAGCGGTGAAAATGAGTGCCAGGTATGAAGGAGTGTGCCAGGTGTGAGGCAGAGTGGCAGGTGTGTGAGTGAAAGCCTGGAATGGGGTGTGAGGGGGGGGGGTAGGGGTGTTGGGCAGCATGGGAGACAGGCAGGCAGGCGGGCGAGCGGGGCACACATATGACGTCTTACTGCCCCACCACACACCCCGAGGCAGCTTGGACTCGGCGCTACACCTGGCTACAACCATGGTGCCAGCCTCCGAGGTCAGGTGTGGGGGTCAGGCAAGGCAGGGAGCCAGCACATGGCCAATGTGGTACCCACCAGACATGACGATGGTCCACCCACAAGTCCAATGACAACAAACAACTGAGATGCGCCGAGCGAACGACCCCTAACAACCCTATATGTAACCACTAATAAATAATAATAAATAAATAAATGTTTATTCAGGTAAAGTACATACATACAAGAGGTTTTACACAAAATTTATGGATTTATAGATAGAGTTAGTACATACAATGCCTAAAGCCACTATTACGCAAAGCGTTTCGGGCAGGAAAAAACATTAAAGACTAAAAGTTAATACTAATAATAACCTTATATACCACTACTTAACAATCATATTAATAATGATAAGGATAAGAATAATAGTAAGGATGATAATATTTATTTATAAGATATACAAAGGATCAGATTACCTTGGTAGTAAGATATAGTATTTGTAAATTTTAGCATTTTTTTTAATTAACAAGCAGTGCACAGCAGTGTGCTGCTACCCTATTTTATATGACAGATTATATAGTATAGATCAAAAAACTAACTATAATTTCATTTAATACTTCCACCTCACACGATGGTTCGTCATATATGGAATTAGGGAGCAAATACCAGCCTCAATACAAAAATAAATTAACTTTACGATTTTCATAAGAGCATGAATCATGGAATATTATATTATAATTATTTTTACTAGTTTATATAACATTCCTCGCAAATAATGTCTTTTTTTAAACAAGAGTAGGTTAAGTAGGTGAATAGCTTTGCGATCATAATTAAAAATATTCACTTATATTTGAGGTTACTGTGCAAGGACTTGTTAACTTGTTAGCTACCATTATATTTGTTCAGATAAACTATAAAAGTATTATTAGATAACATTCATTAAGGTCTCATTAGGACTTTTTGTGCCCTCGCTGGCCTACGCAATCCATAAATTTGACTACCTTTTGTACCATAAATTTGACGTTGCAGGATAATTGCGTACTATGACTGACTACGAGATGTTGTTGTTTAGGATTCAGCTACTGGGAACCAAAAGTTCCAAGTAGCACGGGCTATGGTGATCCCGTAATGGACTTACCTGGCACAGGAGCGGGGAAAGGAAGATTAGATCTATATTATGCCCCGCCTCCTAGCCATGTATACTTGGCGCACTAATTACCTCTCTCGACATTAACTTTTTCGTCATTTTTGGGGGGGTTAGAGTTGTGGATGGAATTGGCTTCAGCAAATTCTCCCGTCAATGCATTCCACGTGAAGGAGAAATTGGAGAATGCATATATTTACCCCATACGTGGCAGCTTCTATTTATCTATCCACCCAGACTCATATATACGTATATGCGAAAAGCCTGAATGGTCCCCAGGACTATATTCATATACGTATATATATGAGCCCGAGCTGATCTGAGCTTACGGGCTATTCATGCCCGTGCCACCTCTTGGGTGGTTTAATCTTTAATTGATTGATAATCTTTATCAATCAATCATCGTTCCATGTATGAGTGATCTGCACATAATCACCCAACTAGGTAGGAAACCTTTGAACTTTCTCAACATTTTTTCGTGCTTTGCAAAGTGTGAATTCCATGCTAGTGCTATATACCCAGGGAATTGTCTCACATTGGCAGTGTTTATAGACATAAAAGTCTCCTTGTTTTGATTCTTAAATGATGTTGTGTGTTTGCTAACTTCCCATTTGCTGCTTGAGAGAGATAGGTTATCTTGAGATGGTTTCGGGGCTTAGCGTCCCCGCGGCCCGGTCCTAGACCAGGCCTTCCTTTTGTTACACATATACATCACCAGGAAGCATCCCGTAGTAACTATCTAACTCCCAGGTACCTATTTACTCATAGATAAACAGGCCTGTCAGGGTGGAAAAGAAACTCTGCCGATTTGGTTTTTACCGGGAATCGAACCGGCACCTTAGGACTATGAATAACCGGGCGCTGTTCACTGAGCTGTCAGGCCCCCCTCTAGATGCTAATGTTATTCTGTTCACACGAGCTTCTGATGTTAGGGTTGGGATTATATCTACGCCCAGGGCATTTTCTTTTATTGTTGCTTGTAATTGCTTTCCCCTTATGGCATACTTAAATGCAGGTCTCGTGTCACCCTTACCCGTTTTCACT
>WNGS01169217.1:21121915-21149725 GCA_020271785.1 Procambarus virginalis
GCCAGATTCACAAGCATTTACGCAAGTACTTACGAACCTGCACATCTTTTCTCAATCTTTGGCGGCTTTGTTTACAATTATTAAACAGTTAATGAGCTCCGAAGCACCAGGAGGCTGTTTATAACAATAACAACAGTTGATTGGGAAGTTTTCATGCTTGTAAACTGTTTAATAAATGTAAATAAAGCCGTCAAAGATTGAGAAAAGATGTACACGTTCGTAAGTGCTTGCGTAAATGCTTCGTGAATCTGGCCCCAGATTTCCTCACACTTCTTAGAACAGGGGGGGGGGGGAGGTGTACTTGAATCCACCAAGGATTGATAAAGACAAAAAGGGGGGGGGTGGAGGTTCCTTCTCCTTCTACAACCTGGGATTTAAGGTCATTACTTTATTCCACTCCTCATAAGTCACTACAAAGGCCTGGGTTTACAAATGGATATTCAAAATAAATGTGGATAACCCCTATATGACACACAGCTGAGCACATACACCTGAATTAACAACACACCACTCTCCCTACACATAGGGTTCCAAAAATCTTTATTTCCGCAAATTTCTAACTCATAATGAAAAGGGGAAGCACCGCTATGAACATCTATAATACTGCACTTATCATATTTGTTGGAGACCATCCACAACACTGGTCTGGTTGCCACTGCCTCCCTCTCCTAAGTGACTTGTAGCGAGTATATAAGCTTACTCGCTACAATACATCACATGCACACACCATTTGGTCACCATTTGGTCCGGGAGACATCTCCCGTCACGCAGGGTGCAGTCGCACCTCCACAGATCTCCAGTATCATCTCTCGATACTGGTAATGGCTCATAAGGGCCACCACTTACGGGCTATTCATGCCCGTGCCACCTCTTGGGTGGCTTAATCATTATCAATCAATCAATACATCAACACGGGAAACATCTCCCGTCACGCAGGGTGCAGTTGCACCTCCACAGATCTCCAGTATCATCTATTGATACTGGTAATGGCTCAAAAGGGCCACCACTTACGGGCTATTCATGCCCGTGCCACCTTTTGGGTGGCTTAATCTTCATCAATCAATCAATACATCAAGCTACAACGCTCTCGCTCCCCGAGTTCAGATATTCGCAATTCCCAATCGAGCCGCCATGCTCTCCCACATAGAGCTCCGCGACTCTAGCCAAACTTAGCTCTCTGCTCTGCTCCAAGCTCCGTCTGAACGTTTACGACAATGCTACCAACCGACTACTGTAATCAAGACTACTAAATAAATGTGAAAACTCACTAAACAATGTGCATCTAATCTACCCAACAACGTAACATAAACGTACGTTACAGACTGATAGGGGCTTGCACATGTCCCTGCCTGCCTGGTTCCAATAATGTCCGCTCCCTATACATGTCATACACATTTCCCGATACTTCATATATATGTCTTATAATGTTCCAGGCTGTTTTTCTACATTTAACACTGTTGTTTCTCTATTTTCTTGCATTGAATCTGCTTTTTCTTAACCATTTTATCCCTTTTGTTTACATTTTTTTTTAGTAGATTACATTTTCCTGTTGAGATAATGCTCTGTGTATCTGAAAGGGGTCAGAGTTCCAGACTGTTTTTCAATATTTAACATTGCTATTTCTCCCTACACAAGAGTCTCGCTCAATAGCATTGCTATTTCTCCCTACACAAGAGTCTCTCTCCTACATAACTGTTTTTCAACATTTAACACTGCTATTACTAAACTAAACTATTTCTCCCTACACGAGGGTCTCTCAATAGCACTTCTATTTCTCCCTACACAAAGGTCTCTCTCTTACAAGATGTAATAGAACTCATAATCACCACACCAGAAATAAATATCTCTTTGATATCCCCAAAGTCAAGGTAAAAGCTTCCTAAAATGTTGTAACAGAACCCATGGGCACCACACCAGGAACAAATACCTATTTGATATTACAAGAGTACGACTTAATCTCCTTTCAGAAAAACCTACAGTATAGAACAAGCTCATGGATGGATAATGTGGTCAAGATTTTAGAGAAAATGGACCTGAAATGGACCATTAAAAACAAAGGGGAAGATAGACCATATCAACATTTTTGACAGCCTCCTCCATGGAAAGAATCGAATATAAAGATAATCATTCAAAGATTACCAGTTAAAAAAATCAGCATGTGACCCGCAGAGGCTCAAGGAAGTAATAGAACAACAAATGTAAACTATCTCTAGACCTACAACGACTCACATCTTCACAGACGGATCAGTTGATCAAGAAAAAGGTTCTGCTGGGGCAGCAGTTTACACTACCAACCATGAAGCTTACTGGAGCATGAATAGTGGGTGCTCAACATTGCAAACAGAATTATATGCCCTGAAGGAGGCAATAAGCTATACAATTGAGAATAATTTACATGATGTCATCATTCATACAGACTAAATCCTCGCTCCAGGCATTGTTATCCAGTCAGCACAGAGATAATATACAACTCCTCACAGAAATTCAACATATAGGAAAAGAAGCCCATAATCGAGGGCTGTCAATCACCCTAAATTGGATACCAAGTCACATATTGGCATAGATGGTAATGAAAAGGCAGACTCACTAGCAAAAACTGCCACTGCTCTACCTGTTGTACAGGTTCAAATACCTCCAAGTTTCTCACAGATAAAGGAGCAATTCAAGAAGAAAATATTCTCAACTATCAAAAGTCGCCACAGAGCCAAAGTAGCGGAAGGAAGATCCACTGCGATATGGTATGAACAAGCCACTGGTTACTCCTCTTTCAAGCCTGGCAAAAAGATATCCAGAGACATTGCAGTAGCCATACACAGACTCAGACTTCGTTACAAGTGCTGCTGGGAGGTAATGAACCCAATAGTTAAAGAGTGTCACATCTGTGAAACAGAAGCAGAGGCGCCACTATTGCACTACTTACTGGAATGTGAAGCTACTGAAGCCCTTCGCATCAAACTCAACATTAATCCAACGACAGCAGCTGCATTAGATGCACATTCCACCGCGACTACAATTAATGATTAGAAAAGCCGTTGAGGAATGGGACTCATTAGTGAGCATTCTGCATCTACATCCGCCACCAAGATAATGTTAATAAAACAAGATTAAAACCAGTGCACTAAAACAGAAGCGAAAAAGTTTCCTACACTGAGCTTTAAATTTGCTCTGTATCTAGTGTTACCCAATCTCCCAATCTTTATGTACTTAACCCATACAACTTTATGATTGTGTTCATTGCTGTCTTCTTTTATGTGCTAGCCATATGCTGCTGAGCTACCTATGTGCTTTAATATACCTACAATTTTCTCTCATCTTTTATTTTTTTTCTTGCTTTGTAACTTATCATTTTTATAAATTTTGCAAGTATTTACCTACTTAAAATTTTCTTAGATTAAGAACCTGCCTGAAACGCTGCGCGTACTAGTGGCTTTACAAGATTGTAATTACTATGCTATGTATCCTCACAATCCCAATGTACCTTCTTGTATATATATATATATATATATATATATATATATATATATATATATATATATATATATATATATATATATATATATATATATATATATATAATGGCCGAAACGCTATGCGTGTTAGTGGCTTTGCAAGAATGTAAAAATACCAATCTTATGTAATCTCACCAACCCATTGTACATTCTTGTAAATAAATTATTATTATTATTATTATTATTATTATTATTATTATTATTATTATTATTATTATTATTATTATTATTATTATTATTATTATTATTATTATTATTATTATTATTATTATTATTATTAATAGTAGTAGTAGTAGTATTAGTATTATTAGTATTCAGTTCGCAAAGTCTCAAAGAAAACTTGAAACGTGGCACAGGATTCTAACCGATTGAGGAGAGCGTCAAAACAACACCCATCGCAGACCAGCCAGGCCGCCGTTCTCCTTTCTCCTAATATTATACTAACCCATCTCTCCAAGAGAAAAAAGATATCCATAATTAGCTGAACTCGCAGCAAGGAAGGATAAGGGTTCCGCTGAGTGTATCTTAGTACTTTCCAGGAACGCCGAAGCCGTCCTAAACTCTACGTAACCGGTAACATTTATTTTTGTCCATTTATTTAAATATTTATATAAAAAAAAAAACTGGGCTTTGTAATAATTTTAGTGTGTGTGGAACATTTTCTTAAAGCCACTAACAACTAGCTTTTTGGACAAGTCTTAAACCCAACAAATTAGTTGGGGTATGATTGAAATTGAAATTGAAATAAGTTTATTGAGGTAAAATACACACAAAGGGATGAGGTAGCTCAAGCTATTCTCACCCCGTTCAGTACATCGTGTTATATAATGTATATACACACATCACAATAAACATATTACCAACATTCTGAGAGATAAACATCTACATTTCCTGAGGTATGGTTTGTTTCTCCCCTGTTCGTGAGACTGCCTTAGCACAAGAGTTGTGTGTGATTTCTGTAACATGACCTGCTCGAACCTTACCCCATCCAGGGGAAGCCCCTCTTAGGCATTTACACTGTTGGCTATTCATTTATTCCTATCGCCATCCCGCTGTAGAGCCGTAATATTCCCACTTCTCGCACACTTCTCTCCATTGTGTGGACCATTTGACTACCCTTTCCACTAGCAAGATGGGCTCAAGTATATTTTGTGGTACAGTGATACCCTTGCTTTTTGTAGGTCGGTGTTCAATTCATAAAGATCCAAGTGGTTAAGCATCATTCCTTCATTGTCCTCATATTCCAGCCTCTTGTCCTCATTTATCTGTCTTATGCTATATATTCATACTGGCCTAATGCTTTCTCTTCATGATTTCCTTTTGCTTCTTAGGGCATGTATGCCTTCCACCATTATCAGTCATGTATCTGAATCCTTCTCTCTTCTCCTTTTACAACATCCCTCTTTCTCCCTCCTCCTGGTTCACTTACTATGTACGAAATAGGAGAGGTTCTAATATGTTGTTTTGGGGTACTCCTGTGGTTAATGGGATAGGTTTTGTCATTGATGACTACATATGTCACTGATTACATATTATTGATGACTGATGACTACATATTATTGATGACTGATGACTACATATTATTGATGACTGATGACTACATATTATTGATGACTGATGACTACATATTATTGATGACTGATGACTACATATTATTGAAGACTGATGACTGATGACTACATATTATTGATGACTGATGACTACATATTATTGATGACTGATGACTACATATTATTGATGACTGATGACTACATACATCTGCAGGATGGATGTGGAGTGCACAGTAGACAAATACAAGTCGGATTTAATTAATTCAACACCATTGTAATATTTGGAATCTAGTTCCTGAACCCATTATGGGAATTAACCAATATGCTATGACCAACAAGATGGATATGGGGTTTATAATAGATATTTGAACATTAGGCCGGCCACACACGTGCAGTTGCTCATTTCGTCAGTTCAACAGAACTGTACAGTTAAACTACGACAAATGCAATGTTCCATATTTTAAGTGAAAGGAGTAACTGAACTGAGCGTGTGTGGGGATTCGTAACTGTACAGTTCTCAACTTCTCATTTCTACAGGTGGTAGCGGTGAGTGCAGTTTTGAGATGGCACGTAAACAAAACCAAGTGATTGTTGAATTCATTGAACTCTATCGATCTGAACCTTGCCTGTTTCAAGTTAAAAGTGAAGAGTATCATGACCGCACAAAGAAATATGTTGCCTATAGCAAATTAGTAAAGAGGTTGGAGGAACTTGAGCCTGGTGCCACTAAGAAGTCAGTCTTGATGAAAATTAATAGTTTGAGAAGCGCTTATTGCAAGGAGAAAAAGAAGGTTGAGGCATCAAAGAAGTCTGGAGCATCTACAGCCTTAGTAACCACTTTTTGCCCCACTGCTTACGCTTCTTAGTTTTCTTTTTCTATTTGCTTGTAGCATTACAAAGAATAGACCAAGAGCGGCAAGATCGTACTCCTCGGAACCCATGGTAAAACTGAGGGATTGAACTGTGTGTGTGTGTGTGCATTTCATTTTCAACTGACGTCAGTTTGAACTGTGACAGTTATAACTGAACAGTCATAACTGTCAGTTAAAACTGCACGTGTGTGGCCGGCCTTAGTCAGTTAATTTAGAGATTCAGATAATTGAGAGAGTATAGCATCCTGTAGTTCCTTTAGTTCAAGTGGTTTGTTTGTAATAGTGTTATGCACAAGAAAATGACCAGAGTTGGTTGTAATAACATTAAGAGGAGTCTTCAGGAAATCTAAAAGCAGCATCTTATGGAAATACAAGTGAAGTAATAGCAAACTTGTCCTTAGAAGAACGATTTGTCCACTATGTCATGGATAACTAAAAGGATATAAATGAAAGAGCTTAATGATTCATCTTTTTAAAAATGAACTTATTTCAGTAAGGGTTACTCAGCGAGATGGTTGGATACTCTACAGTTCTATTTTAAGAAGGGAATTAACTTGGCATTGTTCTGTTCTTTATGTATGGAATAATTATTGTATACATACTGTATATATTTCTGGTGTATTATGCAGTTATACTACTGTATATGCATTCATTGTAAGGGCACAGGTTTGAAAGCTGTACACTAGAATACGAATTCACAAAACCCATCCTTACTTTCTTATTTACAGTATAGATACAGGAGTATGTTATTTTAAACCAGGGATGTAAAAAAATATGCATTTATAAACGCTTCAACCACAAGAGTGACCACATGGGGCTGAATCATATTTTTCCATTGGTGGGACTCAAGATACAATCAAAGTGCATGCATTACATTTATTTAAACACAGGAAAAGGGATAATACACTAACAAGGAAAACTATTTCACTCACCAGATTAACAATTACAGTTCTAGTCACTCAGATGTACTTTGAGGTCAATAACCTCACACAGTGAGGTGAGTACCTCACGAGCACACACGCCACACAAACTTTGTGTGTGGAGACTCAACCCCCTCTCCTGTGGAGTACAGGGACACTATCCTCTCGAAAAATGCGTAGGAAAACTTTACACACTGATTCATACACATTTACTAATACTGTACATATTATCAAACACACATTAATATAAAATTTAACACAACAAAATAAACTGGTATTAAACTAAGAGAAACATTTACATTAATAACAACAAAAGCTAGACTTTATACCAGTCATTACATCATGAACTTGTACTGTACTTATATTTGTCCTTGCAATTTCTTGTGAATAAATAACTAAAATTTAACTTCCAGAAGAAGGGGTACACACAGCAGGGGAGACACGTGTCTTATAAGATGTCATCATTTACATCGGCAGGTAAGCATAATTGTGAGATGAATCCCATTAGTAAATATTAGTCTTGTCATTGGATCATAAATTACCCAATTACTGACATTTATCATTATTATTTAGTTTACTGTACTGTTCATATTGATTACTTTCTGAATTTTTTCTGACAACTTCAGATAAAGATAATCACAGATCTGGAAGGGTCTTGTAATGTATTTGGTGCCTTTTTAATATAACAAGCATTAGCTTGTTGTGGATTGAATTGAATTCTCCACTTTCTCATGTCCTCCAATTACATCGCAATACGATTTGAAAAGTAGCCCATTATGTGCCTCTGTAACCCTTTCCACTACCGCCCACAAGATGGGTATGGGGTGCATAATAAATGAACTAAAACTAAAACTAACTACTTGTCAGTAGTTAGACAAGACACATAGAGCCTGGCAAAGGAGTGAATATGAGTGGACTCTTAGGCTCTGGCTTGTGGGACAAACCAAGGATTTGCTCAGAAAGTAGTGAAGTACAGTACATGTATTCAGTTTTACTAAACACTTTTTTTTTTAATAATTGTAATTCTTGCATAAGTTTGCTTGCTCTGAAAATATAAAGCACATTTTGTGAAGCCATACACAAATTCCACCAAGAAGCTCAAGTCTCATGAGAAAATATTGAAGCTGTGTGATGGGATTAAACTCACATCACTTAACTCCTCAGACACACTACCAACTGGGCCATGATGGGCTTAAAAGTATCTCAATCAGAAGCACTGTCTGACTTAATAGTGTGTGGAAGTCACCATCTGGTACCACAGCCCTTTATACAGCTTAATATGTTCTCAAAAATGTATCTGTTACCTGGGTATTTCATATTTCCAAGTTAATGCTTTTATCAATGGTTAAGTTATGTTGAGTCTGGATGATGATAATAGTAAATAAGATTACATTAGGATATGTTAATGTTGATGTGTGTACTCATTTGTTTGTAATTGTATAAAATATTGTACAGGGTGTCCCAGAATTAGCTGTCTATTTCTATGAAACTGGACAAGTCTATTCAAAACCTACATACAGTAATTTCATGTTTTTACCAAATTTTGATACAAAAACAGATTTATAAATCATAAGTCAAATCTTTATTGATGATGTTAATACTATCAGTACACATCTAGCTTACATCTACCTTGAGTCCCCAGCCTCGAAACTCATGTTCAAAAGATAGCAGGGCCATACCTAAGTGAATTATAAACCTTGCCAACTCAAAATGAAAACAAACCATAGAATTTTGTTTTAAATATTATCATTAGCTCCAACTATTTCTTATATTGTTAAGACCATCTACAAAAATCATCAAAAACGTCATATTAAGTGTTACCATTCACTCTTAATATTTTCCACGATCTATGGTCTGATTTCACTGAATGAAATTTGAATTCAACCTTTCATATGAAGGACAATTATCAAGAGAACCTGTCTGTAAAGAGATTTAACTACATATAGCATATTTCCCATGCCTGACCCTTGAAATCTCATTTTCAAAGGAAAAACGACTCTTATTAGGAAACGAAAACCAGGTACAGTAATCTCAAAATGAAATGACCCATAGAATTTGGTTTTAAAAATGTTTGTTGACTTTGCCAAGTTCTCTTATTGTTTCTTGTAATGCTGCGCTTATATATGAAACTCATTAAAAATGTGATTGGAAGCATATTAAAAGTTACGTTCTCCCCCCCCCCTCCGGAAAAAAAAAGTTGTGTTCCAATTTAAAATATTTGGTAAAATTCTATTTTTCATCCTTTCATTCTGGGACTGGTTTCTTTTATTTTATTATTAACAAGCTTAGGTATACTGTACACAGAAATATGCTGCTACCCTGTTCTATATGAAAGATTACACAGTGTAGATCAAAAACTAGCTACAAGCTCATCCAACATCCCCACCTCACAGGATCGTTAGTCATACATGGAATCAGGGAAGAAAATACCTGCCTCAATATAAAAAACAAATCAACTCTGACTAAACAACAACAACACAATTTTCACAAGAGGTAAACACTGAATCAAGGTAACATTATATTATAATTACTCTTACTAGTTTCTACAAGACTCCTCTCAATGTATTTTATTTTTTTAACACGCTTAGGTATGCACAGCAATGTGCTGCTTCTCTATTCTGTAGGAAAAACCACACAATGTAGCTCAAAACCACCTACAAGCTCATCCAACATCCCCACCCAAGGTCGTCCTGTTCAAGTTCAAGTATGTTTATTGAGACAAGGAAAAAATACATCTCAAAGGGATAGAGTAGCTTAGGCTATTTCTACCCCTCTCTACTTCATGTCCCTCAAGGGGTGCACAAATTCAGTGAGTACAAATCTACAAATCACAATGCAAGAATCCCATTTAACATTGCAGGTTAATATAGTAAGCACAGCATATAAGTGTAACAATCTTGGGGCAAAATTCTTGTACCTCCTAAGTATTCCATCATACCATTTTCTGCCATACACCACATGCGGGGTTGCCAGATTGGGCTACAAGTAGCGAATTGGGCTACTTATGAGAGCCCCCGTGCTCCCAAATTTTTACTACTACTTGCTACTTTTTGGGCTAATTTTTGCTATTAATGTTAATACAGTATTAATATTATTTTTATTTGTGAAATGTGGTTCTAAGAACATCCTTTACCCTTCTACAGGTCCTAGTACACCACTTCCGGCCAAGAAGAGGAAGTACACTGTCCTTAGCATTGAAGATAAAGTAGCTGTGCTTAGACGTATTAGTGCCGGTGAAAATGTTGCCCTTGTGGCTGCTGAGTACGGAATCAGTTCTAGTGCAATTTATGACTTGAAAAAGCAAAAAGATGCACTTTTGGAATTCTATACACAGACTATTGACAATAAACAGCGTATGAAACAAAAAACACCAAAAGACTCCAAATTTGCTATGCTAGAGAAATGTCTCTATGAATGGTATATGAAGAAGCAAAATCAAGGCATTCATATCAGTGGACGTAACCTCATAACCATGGCTATGGAGTTCTACAGGGAATTACGTCTTGAAGAGCCTTGTGAATTCAGCACAGTTTGGCTTGCAGATTTTAAAAAGAGGCATGGAATTGTCCAGTCAGTGGCAAGTGATAAAATGCATGTAGATGCTGGTGCTAAGGGTGTTAGCACTAGTATGATCGTGGAGTCATCTTTGGTAACTCCAGCACTTGCTCAGGATGATTACAAGCCAAGTAAGCTAATTTGTCAGTGAAATTTGTGCTTAAGGGTCCCTTATTAAGGAAAACTTTAGTCTTGATAAACCATTTATAGGAATACTTGAGTTTGATATAGGATAAGTCAGCTAGCTCCCTCCCCCCTTCCCCCAGCCCCTTCAAAATAGAAAGTGTGTAAATTTAATGTCGATGAAAAGTTGCCAGTTTTGCACTGTTTTAAGGATCACTAGTAGCATAAAGTTATTGTAGGACGTTGGGCATAGTGAGACTAATTGGTTGAGCGGTGAATCACTAAAAATATGTATAATTTTACCCTGCCTTTCAGAGCTACTGCAGCTCCAACACAATCATCACTTTAGAAAGATCATGGAGGCACTTGCTTCTGATGAAGCTTTTGTAGATGTCACACTAACAGCAGAAGGTCGGACCATCAGGGCTCACAAGGTCAGTGTCGGATGTAAGCATGTGAGAACTATAAATGCCCGAAATGCTGTGTGTGCTAGTGGCTTGGCAAGAATGTAAAAATACCAATATTATGTTATACTGTCTCTCTCACAAACCTATTTTACCTTCTTGTAAATAAATGAAGACTCGGTGATTACAGCATTTTGGTCTTTGAAATATTATTGAATCTACAAAGCTTTTCATGCATTAGAAACTGAAGAACTTTTATAGAAATAATATTATATATTCCTGGTTTCTTTTCTCCTTTCCTTTCATCCTTTTAGTTAATATAAATAATTAACCTGAAAATCATGGATGCATCATGTGAGCAAAGTCAAATGTCTTTACAAATTTAATACTGGGGGGTGACTTTGTCAGCTGAATATTACAAACTGTATCTTTATTATATTTTACCTTATTCATATATGAAAATAATACATGCGTATGAATGAGTTTGGATGGATATAAATTATAGGTGACTTGTATAAGCCAACAGGCCTCCTGCGGCTTCATATATATTCTTATGTTCGTATATTTCAGTTAGTTGTATCAGCTATGAGTCCTTACTTCCAACAACTGTTGTGCAACAACCCGTGCCCTCATCCAGTCATCATCATGCCTCACCACGTCCAGTTTGATCACCTCTCTCATATTGTCAACTACATGTATAAGTAAGTCCATGTTGTAGTTTATTGTTGCGTAAAATAAAGCTGCGTTTTATCAGAGTTTTATCATTAGCTCTAAATTGCTTCATAATATTAAATAATCTTATCATATTACAATAATATGGGTACAAGAAAAAAAAATTCCAAATCACTAATGCCAGAATTTAATATGCCAAAACCATTGGTGCATGACAAGTGACCTCCAAGTAAGGTTTCACAACTGCTCATTCACCTGACTAGCCTAAACCATCCACCCATCATCAGACAATAGCTTACTCAAGGTTTTTAAACCTAGCGCATGTCACATTCTTCCTGATTCAAACGTGAAATCTGCAAGCAGGTGGGAATGGGAGTAATGGTCAGGAATGGTGAATGGACAGTGAAGCAGAGCAAAGTGTGCTTTCCCAGCCAAGAGAGAGCACCACTCAACAAATAGGGGAATCATGCTCCACAGATATAGTTCTGCCACTCATTTTAATGCAGTGTTAGAACATCCAACACTGGAAAGCATAATATAGGACAAATAGTTGCCACCAGAAAAGAAAGGGGAAAGACAGGGCAGGGAAGGGAGCTACCCGGGCCTACCAGAAAAGGGTGTTTCATTAAATTCCATGCTTGATTTCCCGGAAGGTTTTTTTTCTATAGCTCCCTGTTGCTTGCTCAGTGCCATCCCAGATAAGAGAAAAGCCTTGTTGTAGAGGAACACATGATTAGGCTAGAGAGGGTGGCACAGGAGCAGAGCTCTAGGGAGAGGCACATTGTTGATGGCCTAACACCATGAAACATCCTATAAATAGCAGACCAACACTCATGGCCCTCAAAAAAAAAACTGATCTCAGACAGCATAGAAAACTAAGGTAAACAAACCTGGACGAAGTGGCTATCTAGGTCTTTAAACAAATTAATTGATGCACCAAGTACAAAGTGAGCATTGTCAGCAGGTGCACATTTATATCTGACAAATCATTCAACAAGAAAAAGTGTGCAAAGGCATTTAAATGAAAGATCACAACATACCCAAAGTGCAAATCTAAGAGTGTAATAGAAGGCATTAACACTTGCACACAAGACCAAAAGCTAGAATATGCAGCTGTTGTGTGGTGCCCATATCTTAAGAAGCACATCAACAAACTGGAAAAGGTGCAAAGACATGCTACTAAGTGGCTCCCAGAACTGAAGGGCAAGAGCTACAAGGAGAGGTTAGAGGCATTAAATATGCCAAAACTAGAAGACAGAAGAAAAAGAGGTGATATGATCACTACATACAAAATAGTAACAGGAATTGATAAAATCGATAGGGAAGATTTCCTGAGACCTGGAACTTTAAGAACAAGAGGTCATAGATATAAACTAGCTAAACACAGCTGCCGAAGAAATATATGAAAATTCACTTTCGCAAACAGAATGGTAGACGGTTGGAACAAGTTAGGGGAGAAGGTGGTGGAGGCCAAGACCGTCAGTAGTTTCAAAGCGTTATATGACAAAGGGTGCTGGGAAGACGGGACATCACGAGCGTAGCTCTCATCCTGTAACTACACTTAGGTAATTACAAGTCAGTGAAAGGCACAGCACAAAAGGCACAACAAGTAGAATGCTAACTATTTTAACTTCCTATTGACAGGTCCCACAATGGTGACCAAATCCTGCACATTAATTGAGGAAGAACCCAAATGCCTCAAAGAAGCTATCTTTTGAGAGAGGGGGGGGGGGTCAACAAAGATGCAAGCTCACAAACCAGGAAAGAAAACCTGGGACTAGCATCAGAGCCAAAATAATAAACTGCAAGTGCATGAGGTGGGTGATAGAGGATGCACACTTGAAGCATTAAAAACAAAAATAAATGAAGTAATGACCCCACACAGTACAAAAATTCTTTATCTCTGCCAAGAAATGTCAAATAAGTCCCAGTGGTTCCCTTACAGTCCCAGTCCCAGATGACCCTTACAGTACCAGGTGAGTGAGTGAAGTATGTCACAGGCCAGGATTCCAGGTGCCCTGGGCCACCATCTTGTTGTGTGCGAGTAAATTAGGGTGAGAATCGTTCATCTGTGGCAAACTTTGATTTACCTTACGCCATAGAGAGAAAGCAGGCGAAGACACTGCTCCTCTTGTTGACAGGGCCGGTGCCTGCTACTCTGGCGGCGTCTTGTGCTAGGTTTTCCTTGACACGCTTCCCAGTGGGCCCTCCCCTTCACTCTACTGTAAACGTAAATGTACGTGTGCGGCAGAGAATGAAAGGGAAGGAAAAATAAGAGAGAGAAAAAAAGCATTTCTGTGTCTTCTAACCCGGGGAGCCGGTCGGCCGAGCGGACAGCACTCTGGACTTGTGATCCTGTGGTCCTGGGTTCGATCCCAGGCGCCGGCGAGAAACAATGGTCAGAGTTTCTTTCACCCTATGCCCCTGTTACCTAGCAGTAAAATAGGAACCTGGGTGTTAGTTAGCTGTCACGAGCTGCTTCCTGGGAGGCTTGGTCGAGGACCGGGCCGCGGGGACACTAAAAAAAAAAAAAATCCCCAAAATCATCTCAAGATAACCTTGTTTTCCTTATATTTTTTTCAATGTGTTGGTTGTTTTACCCGCATTCTAGTTGGTTTTACAAAGTTTTTGGTCGATCTCTAATTCTCAAACTCCCAGATTTCTGTCCTGATTCAGGATAGGTCAGTGTAGGGCTTAGAGACCTCTGTATCAGTGGTTAAGAATCTGAAAGCTACCAAAGGGATCCTTCCCGGAAATAGCAGTAATATTGCTGGAAAGGATGCTTTCAATTGTATTATTCTTTTCTGCATACTAAGTTCCATTTGAATCAACTATGTGTTTGGGGAGCACACAAATGAGAAGGATGTGGGTATAGGGATTATGGGACCACATCTACACATTCCCTTCTGTACATTGTAGGGAAATGTGTAGATGTGGTAAAAAAAGGCTAATGTAGAGGGAACATGTTAATGTTGGTGGATTAAAAGTGAAGGTAAGGGAAGGAATATGTATGGATATGTTTAGATGTAGAGTGCAGTGAAATGAACTATAGAAGATTTTATAATACTGCTAACAAAATGTTTGGCTGGTTCATTTATGAGCATTTCTCTCTCACTCTCTCTCTCTTTTTTTTTTAAGTAAATCATGTACAGAATAGTGTTAGTAAATTAATTGTTTTTATTACAGAGGTGAAATAACAGTAGCTGAGGACCAAGTGAAGTCACTGCTGGAAACTGCTGAGCTACTTCAGGTTCATGGCTTGGCTCTTTCTGACCCTGTGGCACTGATCACTGACAAATGCACTGATACAATGACCACCCAGAGTGCCTTCTTTTCTGAAATGGCCAGCCATTTAACTCACTCCACAGGAGGGATAGACCCTCTTGACAATGCTTCCCAAGTCACTATTCAACAAAATAGCTCACAGGAAGTTGTCAAGCTTCCTGCATGCTCTTCTGTTGCCCTCAGCTCGCCCACTAGTCACTGTGAAAATACCAACACTTACTACAGTGGAGAGAAAATGCCCGACAATAACCTATGCTCATCAGCAGTTGAATGTCAAGCAGTGTGTGGCTCTGGCACCACAGCATACACAAGAGTAAATTACACGGCTGCGCACACAAACAAACCATCCTTAAGAGAGTCGTCCACAGGTGACAACACCCTGCAAGACACCTTCTTTGATGATATTGATATTGTAAAAGAGGTGAGTTTTTTATGTTATCCACCCTCTTTTTAACATGAAGATAATTGAAAATTTGTCATGAAATTTACAGTACTGTATAGTAGTAAATGTGCTATATACATGATAGTTTTCTTCATCATTTACCTTATTTTCATAGTAAGGTATTTTTTTCAATAAAATTATAAGTAAATGTGCTTTTCAATAAAAGCACAGAAAATGGGGATACTGTAATGAATTTGAAAGTACACCAGGATAAGGAGGTATGACTTTGTTATTCCCGGTTTGGTGTCTTCTTTTGATAATTACTTCTTAACAACCGTATCTCTGAAGGTGCTTGATTAAACTGGTGCAAGAGAGATGCTGGGTAGAAAGATTTTAGAAGTGAATAAAAGTTAAAACTTATATAGAGTTCGAATTCATGGTATTTCATATTTGTAACTGAAAATTTCTTTGGCGTACAGGAAGTGGACCTGTTGCACCGCAGACAGTGCTGTATGCAAGAGTCCCACCACGCTTCTCCTTCGTTTGAAGTTTCGAGCCAGGAGCGGTTCACCTGACTCGGGAATCAGTCTGTAGCTTATTTGTGACCCCTCTACTGCCTCTAAGACATCTACTATGGGATATGTGCATAGTGGTACTGCCTTAGCATACTCTGGACAGATCAGTTTAGCGTGTGCTGAGAATAATGATGACATACTCTAGCAGTGTACAAGAATCTGTTCACCTTTCACTCCATACAAGTTGTACACACACCTCGGTGAAATATCATATTGTGCTTGATCCAACCCACTTTACATAGAGAAAGTATTATACAGTACAAATAAATTGTTAATTTTCTAGAAGTGCAAACAGACCAAGTAGGTAGTGTTTAGATTTTGTGAATAACTATGTTCAGAAGTATTCAAAAGTAACATGTTTCACTATGAGATGCAGTGAACAATTTCTTCCACACTACTAAAGTGCCGTGATATATTTTCAGATTTGTAATTAGGGTTATTAGAGATGCTGAAGTGCCACCTAACCCTCCTGGGCAAATATGGGCAAGTGACATTGATCCTACAATGATTTAATGTCACTAGTGTATTTTGCCCACTGGGAAATTAGTTTTGATAAGGAAGCTGATTCCAATTATTTATGGTTACATATCAACAGATAAAATGAGAATTAAAATGATTGGATATGCTATGCTTTGTTTTATATTTAAAGAAGATGAGTATTCAATTGATAGGAAAACTATCAATTTCCATTTGTTGAGGACAGGAAACCTGAACTTAGGTTTATCAAGGTTTCCCCTGGACCAACTATTGACCTTTCCTAGGAAGGTCAATAGTTGGTTGACTAATATTGACTATTATTGTCAATAGTAAAAGCTACAATAGTTTCCTAACCCCTGGGTATCTATTTTACTGTTGGATGAACATCTGGTGAAAGGAAATAGGTCAGCCAGTTTCTGTCGCACCTGGGGATTGAACCTGGGTCCCTTGGGTGTGAGGTGAGGATGTATCTAGTGTATTTTATTTAATAACGTCATTAATTGTCTAGGCCATTGAGTTGGAACAGGCACAGTGAGACTTGAAAAAGTAAACTGAATAGGAAGATTTAAATTATTCAGTAATGCCATTTCTTTTCACTAACTTGTGTTGAGAGTAATAAAGTGAATTGCAGGACTTTAACATTGCAGTACTGTACATTAGTATACAGTACTGTATCTCAAATGTTAAGTTTTATCACATTTCATTTGTATCTCCTAAAATTAAAATTAAAATGTTAAAATTTCCATATTTATTGTGCATGATTTCTAGTCATTTTAACATGTTATTCAGATAAAAAAAATTACCTGTGAAAATTATGCATTAATAAATCCATAATAATTCTCTTCCTGGTATCCTGTTAGCCTTTTAAATCTTATGGAATATTGCAATTTAGAAATTGTGTACTTTTTGAAAAGCAGCATGCAAAATTCTTTGTCCATGAAACTTACTGGAGAAAACTACTGTACTTGGTCCTAACAGACCTCAAGGGGGGCCTGACAGCTGAGTGGACAGTGCTTCGGATTTGTAGTCCTGAGGTTCCGGGTTCGAACCCCGGTGGAGGCGGAAAGAAATGGGCAGAGATTCTTTCACCCTGATGCTCCTGTTCTCCTAGCAGTAAATAGGTATCTGGGAGTTTGACAGCTACTACAGGCTGCTTCCTGGCAATGTGCAACAAAAAGGAGGCCTGGTTGAGGACCGGGACACTAAGCCCCAAAACCATCTCAAGATAACCTCAAGAAGATAGGTTCCCAGTTATTGCTCAAATTGAAAATTAGATGGCAGCTTAATACAGTAATGTAGTATCACAAAAATCATGAAGTAAATGTACAGTAATTTAAAATAACTGCCAGTACATCCTATGTTTATGCCAGTGATACATCCAGGAAATGCTCCAACTGCTAGAGTTGAAACACTTTACGGATCTCTTCATTGATCTAACTGTGACGTATATCAACCAGGTACTAGGTCTTGTCTGAGAATTAATAATTAAACTGCATTTAATGCTTAGACAGTGGTGAAGATATGGGTTGCAAAGCCTAGACCATGTGTAAACTACAGCCTGCAACACCTACCAAATCATGCAAGAAATGGCTGAAAAGTGCCACAGCTAAATAGTGAAATGGGAAAAATTAAGTGAATTCTAACAATTCCAAAAACTGCTGCTCATTCCAAAACCAAGGAATGAGCAGCACCAAACCAAGCCAAGGGCAATGTGCCCACAGACAAAATTAGAACTGCAAAAACTGCGACCCAACTGGGCCACTATCTGAACATGAAGATTAACCAAGGATGCAAAGCAGAGGCACAGCACTGAAACTATACTGAAAAAGGCAGAGGCTCATTCACAGAGTGAGGCAACAGTAGGTAGTCAGGTGACATGAGACCAGCTCATGGCTTCGTAATACAGCTCATTCTTCTTGTGTCTCCACTGCTGGGTGTCATTAGTGTATCATCAATGTTTTGGTGTATAGGGTACCACCCTTTGCTGGAGATTCAACAGGTAAGGCCGGGAGAGCTGAGGATTCCACACTGAATTCTTTTCTTCACTACCTCACTACCGTAAATCATAATTTCCTCCTACTTCAACTTCATTATGGAATTTGAGGCTTTACTTTGAACTATATCCAATCATATCTCTATAACAGACACCAACATGTAGTCATCAAAATAACAAGTTAAAAAATGTCCACTTATGGATATCAACCAACAAACTCACACTAAACATGGAGAAGACCTATTGAATATTATTTAGAAAAAAGTCATCAAATCAAATCCACCTTCAGGTAGACTTTATCAATATTAATAGTAAAAATGATGGGTTACTTCCTTAGTCTATGTAGTATCCACTCGATTTAAGGATCTATATAGTGCTATACCATACTCGTTAGGTAAGATAAGTCCACTACGGGCTCACCATAGCCCGTGCTACTTGGAACTTTTTGTTCCCAGTAGCTGAATCTATAACAACAACAACAACAGTAAATCATTAGTCCTTAAATCAAGGTATTACTATAGGTACTGCACGAACATATAAATACTGTACACCCCCAAAAAAGTCATCAACTACTGTATTGGTATTCTCACAAAAATCAGATATGTTCCCTGCTTTGCTCATCTTACACTATACAACTAGCTAATCTGTCCCTATGTAACGTACGGTATCTGTGCCACTGTCTGTTCAACCACTGCAAACTACTTCAAGTCCATCATCACCCAGCAAAACACTACTATAAGAAATATAACAAATTCTTTCTAAAGACAACACAGTCCCTCTGTTCAAATCCCAAACATGCTGATCATACACTCCACACATTCTCTTGGCTTGCTTACACTTACAAAACCTAATTCCAAATTCTAATCCTGATTTGAAACTCCCTTCCTAGGAACAAATCCACAATGGCAGTGACGAGGATTCGAACCTGCGTCCGAGAGGTTCGAACTTGCGTCCGTCCCTTCCTAGATAGATGCAATAGAACCTGTGGGCATCACACTAGAAATAAATATGTGTGTGTATTTTTTATATTCGCAGTAAGACTAAATCTGTGCAAACACAACGTGAAAATAAAAGGACCACGGAACTCACTTCCTTATGAATTAAACAAATTATCAAATCTGTACTTTATTCAAAAGTAGAACCAAAATGTACCAAATTTCATCTCCATAGTATCCCCCTTATGCTGCTATTTTTCACAGTATCTTCAGCTACCCACTCATTTTAATCATATTGGATATCTCAGGATGATGGACATCCTACATTATAATCAGGATGTAGAATACCCGCGAAGGAATCCGGCGGCTGTAATGACTATATAGGAGTCCCACTGAGGAACAACATACCAGAATTATATCAAAGGAAAGCAGATATCCGTAGATGCGATGCCTTCTACAATATTCAGAGTGCAGGATATCAACAGCTCTCAGATATGCTTTCATTGTCGTCAGGATCAAGGATATCCAAAAGAATGCCAATAAACAATGAATAATTGTGAATAACTCATGTTTAAATAAATATATACATATAGTGGTTCAGTATGATGCATCACTCAGCTAGGCGGTCATTTTTCGGAATAAATCATTTGTTTTCTTTTGATTTTTAATTACCTTATTTCCTATATAAACAGAAAATAGTCAATGATTCAATTAAATAATAAAAAACTGACCAAAAGATAGAAACAAGCATGGTGCCTCGGGACATGACGGCTACACAGCTCAGCGGTCAGTTAAATCAGTAAATAATTGTCAAAAGATGGCGCAAAGCGGAGCTGCCACAGAAAAAATCGCCACCTCGGCGAAATCGTCATTTTTCGCAAAACTCAAAATCAAAACCAGCCATAGAATCGTTTTCAAAATGCTACCATTAGAATTACCGCATCACTGGACGTTTCTTTCTGTTAACTCTTTCTTTGCTAATTTCCAATATTAAGCCTTTTACACATATATTTACCGAGATACAGCCAATTCAAATATCAATCATATCATCATGTTTTCTCAACATATTATTAACAAAAATGAGTTGATGAGCAAGTAATAATAATTATAGTAAGCCTAATAAAAAATGGATATTAAAAAATTATGAATTTCTTTCTTCGTCATTTACGTGGATACTTTTTTTTATATCTTCAAGCCTATAACAGCCTACAATCACTGTGTAGAAAATTTCTCTGTCTACAATGTCATCAGAATGTTGGATATCCACTAGAGTGAGTCCTGCCTGAACCAAGATGTTGGATATCCACTGGAGAGTCCTGCCTGAATCAGGATATGTTCAATATCCACTGAAGAAAGTCCTGACAGAATCAGGATGTTGGATATCCACTGGATAGAATTCCAGTGGATACCCAACCAATATCTGGTTGAATCAGGATATTCGATATCCACTGGAGAGAGTCCTGCCTGAATCAGGATGTTGGATTCCAGTGGAGAGAGACTTGCCTGAAACAGGATGTTGGATATCCACTGGAGAGAGTCCTGGTTGAATCAGGATGTTTAATGTACCCTGGAGAGAGTCCTGCCTGAATCAGGATGTTGATGTCCACTGGAGAGAGTCCTGGTTGAATCCTGATGTAGGATATCCACTGGAGAGAGTCCTGGTTGAATCAGGATGTTGGATGTCCAGTGGAGAGAGTCCTGCCTGAATCATGATGCTAGATGTCCACTATGAGGAATTTGCCCTCATTAATTTAATCATATTGGATATCTCAGGATGATGGACATCCTACATTATAATCAGGATGTAGAATACCCGCGAAGGAATCCGGCGGCTGTAACGAGTAAATAGGAGTCCCACTGATGCACAACATACCAGAATTATATCAAAGGAAAGCAGATATCCGTAGATGCGATGCCTTCTACAATATTCAGAGAGCAGGATATCAACAGCTCTCAGATAAGCTTTCATTGTCGTCAGGATCAAGAATATCCAAAAAAATTTTATAAACAAGGAATAATTGAGTGAATAACTCATGTTTAAATAAATATATACATATAGCGGTTCAGTATGATGCATCACTCAGCTAGGCGGTCATTTTTCGGAATAAATCATTTGTTTTCTTTTGATTTTTAATTACCTTATTTCCTATATAAACAGAAAATAGTCAATGATTCAATTAAATAATAAAAAACTGACCAAAAGATAGAAACAAGCATGGTGCCTCGGGACATGACGGCTACACAGCTCAGCGGTCAGTTAAATCAGTAAATAATTGTCAAAAGATGGCGCAAAGCGGAGCTGCCACAGAAAAATCGCCACCTCGGCGAAATCGTCATTTTTCGCAAAACTCAAAATCAAAACCAGCCATAGAATCGTTTTCAAAATGCTACCATTAGAATTACCGCATCACTGGACGTTTCTTTCTGTTAACTCTTTCTTTGCTAATTTCCAATATTAAGCCTTTTACACATATATTTACCGAGATACAGCCAATTCAAATATCAATCATATCATCATGTTTTCTCAACATATTATTAACAAAAATGAGTTGATGAGCAAGTAATAATAATTATAGTAAGCCTAATAAAAAATGGATATTAAAAAATTATGAATTTCTTTCTTTGTCATTTATGTGTGTTTGTATAATTTACTGTCCCTTTGCTTTGCTTTGTATCACTCCTGGTATCCCTCTAAGTTCTGTGATGCAGCTGGCTGCAAGACAATACAGCTGCAATACACTGTCTCTCGTTTCTTTTTCAATGAGACTGTTATTTATGAACTCTCTGACATTTGTTTTTAAGGATTTGGGGAACACTGTTTTTAATAGGTCGTCAATTTCCGCAGGTTCTAGCCGCGATATATCAAGCACACTTGATTGATTATGCTGCCCCGATGCTTGCTCTAGTGCCTGAGAGAATGCTTGGAGGGCTGGAAAAGATGCAAAACGAAGCCATCAGGATTATCCTCGGATGCCCCCGTACAACTAAATTACTAAACATGAGGAAGGAACTGAATATTTCATGTGTAAGTGATCGTATCACTGAAATTAATGCTTTAATTGGTATCAAGATGCTTAGGCTAACCACCCTAACCCCTGCACTGAAGCCCTCCAAGCCTTCTTCCTTGAAGGTCAGCATCCCTCCAAATGGATTACTGTAACTGCCAATGTGCTCAGAATGTATAACTTTCATCACCCCCACCAAGAGCGACAACAACAACACTTTCCTGCCCCATGGGAGATCACTCCTTTCCAAATTACTGTTCCCCCTTTCCCACCCAAGAAGCTGATTAAAGAACAGCCTTGCTTCGACAAGAAGCAAAGTACAATGCCTTAAGCCAAATTGATGCTTTAGTCAGAGAGCGCTCCCTTTCCCAGATTATTTACACTGATGGATCCTTGCATCAGTCCTATGGTGCAGCTGGAAGTGCAGTTGTTGTGACAGGGAGAGATGGTTCCATCTCCCATGAGTGTGGAGCGAGACTAAGTAACTGGGCCTCCACTCTTCAAACAGAATTGGTTGCCATAATCCTTGCACTCGAGCGCGTATATGAATCCAAAGTTGACACGCTAATTGTAAGTGACTCCTTGTCATCCTTGACTGCCCTCAGCTCCCCAAGGCATAACTGTGACGTGCTTATCTCTGAAGCTAGACACAGATATAGTGAAATAATCAATGATGGAGTCAGAGTTTGTCTCCTGTGGATTCCTTCCCATATTGGTCTCCGAATGCATGATAGAACTGATGAGCTAGCCAAGACTTTTGCTCGTAAAGAGGGAATTGATTACCAACTTGGACTGCCTTTGAGCAGCCTGAGGGCAGTAATATCCCAGGAACATCAACTAAATTTCGGAGGCTTGAGGCAAAGTGAAATTCACACCAGTTACTCCATCTATCATCATTCTATTATGCATGAAGAACCGCACGTCTATGGGTCATCCAATAATGTTAGCAGACTTCTAGATGTTACCACTGCTAGGCTTAGGCTCGGCTACAAGTACCTCTGGGAGTTTGTAACATCTGCTGATGTAGATTTGACTAAATGTAAACTCTGTCAGCAGAACTATTCGCATACTTTGCGTCATATATAATGGAATGTGAAAAAATTGCGGAATTTAGAGATAACACCATCAATAGTGTCCAAGAAATGTGTAAGTACTTCATTCACAATGATGTGCTACCCGAAATTTTAGCGAAGTATCCAAAATTTGCTTACTGTAGGTAATGCATGCACATGACTGTAAAGCTGCCGCCCAGTTGGGTGGGTGTGCAGCAAGACTAGTAACTGTGTGACTCACTATAGATGTAAAGTGCCTTGTATAGTGACTGTTGTGAGCCTCTTGTAATGTCACTTGTGACACCTCTTTGTGTCACAAAGATTCTTGATGTGTGTATTTGTGTGGGTGATTAGATATGTATGTGTATGTATATGTGTATACGTATATATATATATATATATATATATGTACATGTATGTATGAGGGTGTGTACATGTGTATACAACATTGATAATTTTGTAACTAGCGTCAAACATTGTTATTTGCTTAGCTAAACGAACTAGAGGGTTCAGTTCCTGAACCGATTATGTGCCTCTGTATCCTTTACACCACCGCCCACGGGATGGGTATGGGGTGCATAATAAAGAAAGAAATTGAATTGTCATTTATGTAGATACTTTTTTTATATCTTCAAGCCTATAACAGCCTACAATCACTGTGTAGAAAATTTCTCTGTCTACAATGTCATCAGGATGTTGGATATCCACTAGAGTGAGTCCTGCCTGAACCAGGATGTTGGATATCCACTGGAGAGTCCTGCCTGAATCAGGATGTTCAATATCCACTGAAGAAAGTCCTAACAGAATCAGGATGTTGGATGTCCACTGTCCGCGTTTAATCCCCGACTGCCCAAGAGGTTGGGCACCATTCCTTTCCCCCGCTCCATCCCAAATCCGTATCCTGATCCCTTCCGAGTGCTATATAGTCGTAATGGCTTGGCGCTTTCACTTTATAGTCCCCCTGAATAATATTACGAGAGCAGTATTTACGGGCTATTCATGCCCGTGCAGCCTCTTGGGTGGCTTAATCTTCATCAATCGAGAGCAGTACGTCCTAACCAGACGTTATATGATGATATCCTGAACAGTTGATAAATAAAAGTAATTGCGGATCTCCAGTTATCTAATACTTATCATAAATGGTATAAAACCTTATCATAAGCCAAGGGATTTGTAGATCAGTGTTTAAAGGGAATTCGGAAGTAATAATAATACAGCTGATGCCATCTGTCGGCAGATAAGAACACTATCAACTGGCTGGTCAATAGTAGCCATAAGATACAGCTTACGCCATCTGTTGACATCAAATTACACCTATAACAAATTACCCCACAAAATACAACTAACGCCATCTCTTTTTTTTCCAACGCACTATAAATAGCCAAACAGCAACCCATAAGGTGGGTTGTTGTGCTCGGGTAGGAGGTTCCTAGCTCTGCCCACAGATGGTATGGGGTGCATAATAAATGGCATATCATTGGTAGATATTCTTTGTTGACATTCACACAACAGCCAATCACAGGAAGGGAGCAGCTAAAGGTGCCATCCACTTAATAAACCATCTTTATTCAGCACACCATCCTTGCTTATGACATTCTGCTTCAACTTTAATATACCTAAAAAGTGAAATGTTAAGTATTTAAAGTGTTAATAAAGTGATAATTAAATATTGCAGGATATAACAGATGTTATATAATACTGGGTTGGCTACCTAGCTTGGGACGTTATTATTGGGGGTTGCCTTGACACAAATAATGATACGCTGCTCTGCCCTCTTATTCGAGTAAATTATTCAGTTAGATGGAGATTTCTGTCAGGTGCAAAACAGAAATTGTTGTTCTTTTTCACAACAATCTTGTTGTTGTGCACAAGGACCTATTTCTTAGTTTAAATTTTATTCGTAAAAGAGTGTTGGTATCCCCGCAACAGCCAATCACAGGAAGGTATTTCTGGAAGCTCCGCCTCCTTATGGACTTTACGGGCTATTCATGCCCGTGCCACCTCTTGGGTGGCTTAATCTTTATCAATCAATCAATCCTTATGGACTCAACACATCGCTCTAGCTCATGACTCGCTGTTTCATCTCTTGTATATACAAACTATGACTTTAAGGATGGTAACAGAGTCCATTTCATGTGGTCTCCATCTCATGTTGGCCTCCGAATGCATAATAGAGCTGATAAGTTAGCCAAAGAATCTGCCTTTAAAGGAGCCGTTGAGTGTAACCTTGGATTGTCAATGAGCAATCTGAGAGCAGCAGTACACCGAGAACTTCAACAAGATCTTGTAGATCTGAGGCAAAGTGAAATTGACACCAGTAATTCCATCTATCATCATACTATCATGCAAGAGGAGCCACACATCTATGGATCATCCAATAAAATCAGCAGACTTCTAGATGTTACTGCTGCTCGGCTTAGACTCGGTTACAAGTATCTCTGGGAATTCTCATTATCTGCCGATGTAGACCTGACCAAATGTAAACTGTGTCAACAAAATTATTCACACACCCTCCGTCACTATGTGATGGAGTGCAAAAAGATACGTGAATTTAGAGACAAATCTATAACCAATGTTCCAGCGATGTGTAAATATTTCATTCAAAATGATCTACTACCAGAAATTTTAGCCAAATATCCCCAGTTTGCTAACTGTAGGTAGTAACTGAGTGATTGTAACCTATCCACCGCTGCCCACTGGATGGGGGGCGGTGTGCAGGACAACATATAAATTGTGACACTAGCTCTCCACATATGTCAGTTGCTTAATTTAGAACCTGTACTTGAGGTCGATCTCGAACCCATTGTTGATGTGACGACTTATATTGAATTTTGTAACTAGCTCATCAAGATTGTAACTTGCTTAGCTAAATGAATTGTGGGGTTCAGTCCCTGAGCCCATTATGTGCCTCTGTAACCCTTTCCACTACCGCCCACAAGATGGGTATGGGGTGCATAATAAATGAACTAAACCTAAAAAATGGTTGGTTGTGTACTAGTGCTCCAGGTTTGTTTTGTTAAGCCTCCATGGTTGTATGTTGGCTAGAAATCCGGGTTTCTCTTTTCGTACAGAGCTCAATTTTTGTTTGCTATGGCTCCATAGTTCCTTTCTAGGTTTTAGGTAGGGCTAATGAAGTGTTTGTTTGGCAGAGCTAGGAATGGAGTTTGGTTGGGCTCTGGGGCTGTTTGTCTAGCTTGGTGGAGGTTGGATGAGATGCATACTTGCTAGGCTTGTGGTTACACAACTGGTCGGGGTCCGGTTACACCACTGGTCAGGGTCTGGTTACACCACTGGTCAGGGTCTGGTTACACCACTGGTCGGGGTCCGGTTACACCACTGGTCGGGTCTGGTTACACACTGGTCAGGTCTGGTTTACACCACTGGTCGGGGCCGGTTACACCACTGGTCGGGCTCCAGTTTACACAACGGTCAGGCTCCGGTTACACCACTGGTCGGGGTCCGGTTACCCACTGGGTCGGGCTCCAGTTACACAACTGGTCAGGCTCCGGTTACTAACTGGTCGGGCTCCGTTACACAACTGGTCGGGCTCCAGATACACAACTGGTTGGGCTCCGGATACGTAACTGGTCGGGCTCCGGATACAGTTGTAACTGGTCGGGCTCTGGGGTGTCACTTGGGCTTCAGGTTGTGCATAGTCGGGCTTTGGTTCGTGCATGGTTCTGCTTCAGAGGTTTTGTTCGGTTCGTTCATGCTAGGCTTGCAGCTACACGACTGGTCAGGGTCCTGTTACACAACTGTTGGGCTCCAGTTACACAACTGGTCGGGCTTCGGGGTGCACAATAAACCACTACTTCACGGGTTGAATAGGGTATGCTTAATTAACTATCCACCTCTGGGCGGCAAAAATCAATATTATATCTATATATATATATATATATATATATATATTATATATATATATATCTATATATATATATATATATATATATATAGATATATATCATCGTGTAGTGTGTATGTGCAGAAATAATATTAATAAACAATTAACATCGTGTAGTGTACTCTATATATCAAAATATATTACTTTGAAACCCGTATCATTCACTCAAAAAAAATTGGGCTACTTTTATTACAAATTCGCTACTTTTAGACCGTCAGCTCGCTACTTTCCGCAATTTGGACCTGGCAACCCTGCTATAGCTGCCCCTAACCCACTACAACAACAAACACTATTCCTGAGTAATTTTTTCCGGCTTTTAAACTGAAGTGTCTTAGTATTTACAGCTCAAGAGGAAGAGGGGATTCCATGGGGTGTATTACTACATGGGTGACAATGCGTCTGCTGTTTTGTGTCCTAGATAGAGTGTTGTGTGGTTGAAATTGTCCCCTGTAAGAGATAAGAAACATGGAAACCTTTTTAAGAAGTGGTCTGGATTAATACAGTATCTTCGAATTTCTTCAGGATTTTAACGGTTTCCGTGAGCTCGGCCCCATCATGTTAGTCGTGAGGCCCTCAACCAGTGTTCTTAGATAACGTTAT
>WNGS01169217.1:21155049-21165050 GCA_020271785.1 Procambarus virginalis
CTGGCCGTCGCCTGGGATCGAACCCAGGGACAACAGGATCACAAAGAGGGGGCGGCTGGGAAGAATGGCACCGAGGGCGGGGGAGCGTAGCTCTCATCCTGTAACTACACTTAGGTAATTACCTTATTCAATTACAAGTTCCAGCGTGCTGTCCGCTCGGCCGAGCGGCTCCCGCAAGCATCAGGTGGTTTTCAATGTTTGCAGTGCAGTTTTCAATGAGGGAGGTCGGGGATCTACATACTGACTTGTTTGTGGCAGAATATCCGTATTACAGGTACAGCATTTAGATACATCATTTTTTTACACAATCCATTTTTTTAGAATGGTACAACAACAAAACCTATGTCATACTAAAGTTTAAGGATTGTACATCCACATGAAAACAAGAGAAACAAAAATTAACCCCTTAAATGCAACCATCCAAAAATATTTTACTTAACGACTTTAATAAGAACCAAAGTCATGGAAAGCCGACGTTTCTCATTTTATTCCAAATTTTTCTCTTTAGATATGTATATGTTCTACATAATGACGTGTTTTGAAGAATTTCTTGCGTTTTTGCAGTTTTGTTCTATCCACTAATGCAGGCACTATGGATTTTTTTTTTAGGGAAACTAGAAAGTCCTTTATTAAACCAATGAATGTGAATAATCATTAAATGCACTGTTAGGGTGAGAAACAATTAGTGTCTGTTCTGTCTGTTACATGCATACGACAATTATGGTTTTCCATAGTTGGATATAGGAAGGCTGCTAGGCGTAAATTTTGAGTCCCGGTATGACACTAAGGGTTACCTTTTCCAGTATATCTACCCTCACGATTCTTACTCCTCGGAGGTACCCATCCCTTAACTCCTGTAGGTGATTGCAAAGATCCCCTTACTACTAGGTTATGTAGTCCCATTTAAACTGCGAGTGATGTAAAGTTACCCTTACTGACTAGGTGATATAAATGCTACCCATGTACTGCTAGTGATATGCACAAGTACCATAGTACCTGTATGTAGAATGTTAAATGCACTGTACTGCAAAGGTGATGTAAAGTAACCCCATGACTGCTAGGTGATGTAAAGACCCAGCGGAGCGGACTAGCACGATGGACTGTAAAGTACCCCAGTTATCTACGTGTAATTACCTAACGAGTATGTGTTCAGGATGAAAGGACACTGCATCAAAGCTTCTCCAGCTGGTCACAGATCGTACCAAGGTACTCCTTTTGACCGGCTGGTGGACTCCCAGATTAACACTGGCGCGGAGAGGAGGTTAATCTTAATGGAAGAGTTATTGAGTCACATAGCCCTTGGTCTACCTAGCAGTATATATAGAGGTACATGAGGTGTAGTCAGGAGATGGCCCGGGATGATTCATGGGGCCTAGGAGATATGGTAGAGGTACAGGACCGTGACACTCAAATGAGTTATAAGAAGAATGTTGGATTTCTACATAAAGGGGGGGCCCCCTCAGTAAGTATATAATGTACTAGGTCACAATAGTGCATTACTAATCCAGCATTGTGGCCCACAAGAAACTATGGTGGTAACATTACAAGGTAGGTGACTCAGTGATCATGAGATATAGGAACGGGTGTGAACTTAATTTGACCTAAACAAGTGCAAATTGCCTCCAATTAACATCCCAGAGACCCCCCGTTAGATGATAGGTACACATGTTGAATATAAGGTACCTTTTAATCCAATAGCCATTGCAAGTACTGTACGAAGATACAAAGTACATCATGCCCGAAGATGGTTCCCAATGGATTTTAAAACCCTATGTAAACTTATCTAATATAATCCAACAATTTCAAAAGGACATAACTTAGCTTTGAATAAAAAAAAAAAAGTTGAAAAACAGCAACAAAAGCTCTGCAGGACTTCCTGTCCTCATCGATGCCACTAGAGTCTCCCCCCCCTAGGGTAAATTCAGGTAAACGTTATCTAAGAACACTGGTTGAGGGCCTCACGACTAACATGATGGGGCCGAGCTCACGGAAACGTCTTAAAAGGGATCCTGAAGAGCGAAGATATTAATCCGACCACTTCTTAAAAAGGTTTCCATGTTTCTTATCTCTTACAGGGGACAGTTACAACAAATACAACACTCTATCAGACACAAAACAGCAGACGCATTGTCACCCATATAGTAATACACCCCATGGAATCCCCTCTTCCTCTTGAGCTGTAAATACTAAGACACTTCAGCTTAAAAGCCGGAAAAGATTCTCAGAATAGTGTTGTTGTTGTGTGGTTAGGGTGCAGGTATAGCAGGGTGGCCATGTCCAAATTGGCGGGAAAGTAGCGTCTGAACGGTCTAAAAGGGAAGTCGAATTGTGTAATAAAAATAGCCCAATTTTTTTGAGGGTGAATGATACGGGTTTTCCAAAGTAATTATTTTTGATATATAGAGTACACTACACGATGTTAATTGTTTTATTAATTTTATTTCTGCACATACACACTACACGTTGTGTGGTAGAGGCGGGTGATATATATATATATATATAGTATAATATATATATATAATAGTATATATATATATATATATAAGAATATATATCTATATATATATATATATAATTGATTTTTTTTGCCCGCGCACCCCCAAAGGACTGATAGTTAATTAAGCATACCCTATTCAACCCGTGAGTAGTGGATTTATTCTATGTCGACCCCCGAAAGCCTGGTTAAGGGCAGACTACAGACCGATGGGAATTTAGTGTAACTGCGGATCCCCAACCAGTACTCTGTTGTCTGAACAGGGTACGCATTGACCAATAGTCGTGTAAGCGTGGCCAGCCCTATCATGAACGATAACCGAAACAAGAACCTCTTTAGAAGCGAAACCATGCAAACAATGGGCAGAGTTTCTTTCACCCTATGCCCCTGTTACCTAGCAGTAAAATAGGTACCTGGGTGTTAGTCAGCTGTCGCGGGCTGCTTCCTGGGGTGGAGGTCTGGTCGAGGACCGGGCCGCGGGGACACTAAAATCTCCGAAATCATCTCAAGATAACCTCAAGATATTAATGTTAGAGTTTCACAATTAGTGATTCCTAAGGAATGGGCCAAAAAACTTGGTGGAAAAGGTAGGGATGACAGTGTCTGAATATAGGAAAAGGGTGTGAAAATAATTTGCAAAACAATATGAAAATGCCTCCAAAAACCACCGACTTAGCTTTCACGTCCAGTAATATCGGGTCTTAATGCTTTGTGGCCTCTAAGGGAATGAGTTAATGAATATCATTACTGCATAAGGTAGATAGTAACTAACTACTGCTTTAATACAAAATTAATACATTTTTAATCACGATGGCGATAACTGATGTTTTTTTTTATTTAGGCACCACCAAGGATCTCTCATGATAAATGAAAATGGCTTATTTAGTGTTGATTGCGATTAGTGTGTCAGCATCTCTTATGCCAGTGTCTATGGGTTCCACTTGCCCGCTGGTCCTCAAAACCAGTGCCAGGTGGAACGAAGACTGCTAAATGAAGGTTTCCACAGGTGAGTACACCTTAAGCTTGTTAACACAGGTGACACAATTATCTAAATAACTCTTGACCAAACTAAACATTCTGTTAGAATGAGATAAACATAAGGCAAAAAACCTTATGATCAAGTTCATGGTTTTTTGCTTTCTTGGATCAAAAATAGAAATAATTATAGTAATTTAAGACTATTCATACATTCTGATTTTATTATATGTAGCATGTAATACTGTCACAGCTTTTAAATCCTACAAGCTTGAGGCCATGAGCATTCTGAAACTTCCCAAGATAATTTTATACTGCCCTACCTATATATATATATATATATATATATATGTCGTACCTAGTAGCCAGAACTCACTTTTTGGCCTACTATGCAAGGGCAGATTTGCCTAATAAGCCAAGTTTTCCTGAATTAATATATTTTCTCTAATTTTTTCTTATGAAATGATAAAGCTACCCATTTCCTTATGTAAGAGGTCAATTTTTTTTATTGGAGTTAAAATTTACGTTGATATTTGACAGAACCTAACCAACCCTACCTAACCTAACCTAACCTACCTTTATAGGTTAGGTTATGTTAGGTAGCCGAAAAAGTTAGGTTAGGTTAGGTTAGATAGGTTAGGTAGTCGAAAAACAATTAATTTATGAAAACTTGGCCTATTAGGCAAATCGGGCCTTACATAGTAGGCTGAGAAGTGCGTTCTGGCTACTAGGTACGACATATATATATAATATATATATATATATATATATATATATATATACAGGCATACCTCAGTTTAAGAGTTTAATTGGTTCCTGGAGACGCCTCGTATTCCGAAAACTCGTATTCTGAAGCGAATTTCCCCATAAGAAATAATGGGAAATGAATTAATCCGTTCCTGACTACCCCAGAAACCCCATATCAAACTAAATTTTTATACCTAATTCATCTAAATAAACCTACAAAACTATGTTCAAGTTATTACTTACCTTGCTGATGAATGCTGTAGGCGTATGGAAGATGGTGAGGAGGGGGGAGGAGGAGAGGAGTTACTGTTTGGAAGGGGAGTCCCTTTCCATTATCACATCAGGCAGTGAGGACTTCACTGGTATGCACACACTGGCACATTTTGCCTGCATACCACTAGGACTTGCTTGTCTTACTAAGAATTTCTCTAAAGACACTTGTTTTTCCCTACATTTTAACACTTGTCTGTAGTAAGACATCACATTATCATTTAAAAGGTCAATGCAACGGCCTGCTACAGCTTTATCTAGGTGAGTTTTTTCAACAAAACTTTGCAGTTCTTCCCATACTTCACACATTTTCTTAATCAAGGAGGGACATCCTCTACTGCCTCTACTCACAGCTATTTTCTTAGGTTGAACCTTATCAATGGCTTTCTTGAGACCCATGGTGAGATATATAATAACAAACTGTTTAGTCAAATGACCAAAAATCCAACAAAACACTGAAAATCCAGGTGAAGAATTGATGTGGGATAGTCACTGGGCACGAGACAATGGTAAACTGAGGGGCAGAGGGGTGGAGGGGCGACGATCGCCGATCGACCACGCGCTAGGTCGGCCTGTACGCGTATCAACAAACTCGTGTCCCGAGGTAACCCTCGCATTCCGAGACACATTTTCCGAGGAAATCCTGCTCGTATTCCGAAAAACTCGTATACAGGGACACTCGTATTCCGAGGTACCACTATATATATATATATATATATATATATATATATATATATATATATATATATATATATATATATATATATATATATATATATATATACACCTCTGTCAAATTATGAGTCGGGAAATGTAGTGTAGATAATGAACATCAATAAAGAAATCAATTACAAAGTGATTTTTCATATTCACACAACCCAAATTTTAAGCTTAGGGCTGCTCACTGAGCCACAGAATACAATACTTTGCTAAACCACATATTAATAGCTCACTGACGTCCTGAGCGTGTAATTGTGTTTTTAAAATAAGATTTATAATTAAATGGCTTTTATTTCCAGAGACTTGGAGACCACAATTTTTCTTTCATCTCCAGAGGACCTGCAGTCATGTGTGGTTCTCATTAAGGAAGTCTTCCCTCCGGGCTCGTATGTTGACCCTAATCAGCTTCGCTTCCTCAAGCAACTTGGTGGCCCTGACTTTCATATTCCTCAGGTAACTATATTCCCTGATATGTCTTGTGAGAAGTGGTAGATAACATTTACACTATAATTTGCTATGCCCAAAGTGTTGTTATTCAATCTCATTCCACCAAGAATAAGAAATAGTGCTTGATCAAATGGGTGTCTTCAAAGAGCAGTTGGAAAAATTATTGCAGGACGTACCAAGTCAACCGAGTTGTAATGACATGTGTGCTTGCTGTCTGCTGCAAACAACGGTCTGAGTGATCAAGTTATCACCAAATAAGCCTACCCCCAGGCTGGGATTGGGGGATTAAAAGAATTCTCAAAACTGATGACAAGTAAACTTCTATTAATACACTCTCTTATTGCAACATCTTCCTTCAGCTTAACCTAATTTTGCACAGCACTGCATAATCTAAGCTGCTAAACATTCATCTCACTTCCTTCATATCTTTCATGTTGCTTTTATATTTTTCGTCAACATAACTGTAACCAAACTATTTTGCTACATTTCGTCCTCCCCCCCCCTTTTTTTTCCATATATATCACATTCCCATTTACACCATGCACACCGCACATTCCAACAACCTTGTGTTCATTCTCCACCCACCCTGGTATTCAGATCTCCCAACATATCTTTCCTGCCATCTTATAGCTTCTTCATGTAATCAATAATTTGATTCCAGCACATCTCCATTGCATTCTTACATTTAATATCTGTACATACTGGAGCACATGCACTTAAATGCATGTCTCTACCTGCCTAGTCCTCAAAGAAGCATATTCTTGGATTAACACACATGTATCCCCCTCATATACTACATTCTCTAATATGAAAAAAAAACCTACCCTCTCAATTTGATCCTTATAACTTTCACCCATTCCTCACCACACAACTAACCCCCTCAAACACTCCCATTAGTCTGAGTTTTCACCATTCTCTCATTTACCCTTCCCATTAAAATGTTTCATTTTATACAAACTCATTACTTCAACCATTTCCTTGTAAAGTCACCTTCACCACTTGTGCATGTGAGAAGGGCTTACAGGTTCCATAAGAAGGGAGGAAATGTCAGCATTGTGGAAAATACTAAACAGACACCTGGAGCAATAACTAATAATGTGCAGTTACAAACCAAGTGAGGTTGCTATTGAGATTAAACACAGTGGACATAACCTTACTGAAACCAATATATGTCATAAATACATCCAATGCCTAAGTAAGGCCAGAATGAGTAACACTTAGGAGACTAATCATAAGCTTAGGGCCCATGCAGGAATATTCCTGCAAAAGAAAAAAAAGAAAATAAATAAAAATCCTCCACTGTTTTTCCTGCTTTCCCTCCACTCCAGTCAGGGGTTCTGGCTGGTAGCAACCCAAGGGAAGGGAACTATCAATAAAAGGTGCCAAGCCAATATGACTATATAGCACTGGGAAAGTATCAGGATAAGGATTTGGGATAGGATGGGAGGGAAGGAATGGTGCCCAACCACATGGACAGTTGGGGGATTAAATGCCGACCTGCATGAAGCGAATTCGTCGCTCTACCGTCCACCCCAAGTGGTTGGGCAAGTAGCAACTAAAGTGCATCAGGATCCCCATAGGGACTGGTGTTGGATTGTTTTTCTGCCCAACAAACTAGCCTGTATATCTGACTAGAGGATCTAGTAATTTTTAATTTACAAAGGTTTGCAGTTATCATGTAAGTTTATGTGAATTAATAGATCAATCTCCCAAACAGGTTATCAACGTTGAGACCCCAGAACACTTATCACCTCGAATTCTCGCATATTTTTATGCATTACCGAGTCCACTGAATGATGGTAGATGGCTGGTAAACATGACTGTCCCTGTCCACCTCCGCTATCACAGGTATGGATTATGGAAAGTATAATAGTCTTTACTTAGCTAAGGCAAGACTTTACCAGATGGTAGATCAGGAACCTACTGAGACTACGTACCTGTTGACTACCTGTTGATGATTACAAGGATCAATGTCCCCACAGCCCGATCTCTGACCAAGCCTCCTGGTTGCTAGTTTGATCAACCAGGCTGTTTGATACAGTTGCTCGCAGCCTAACGTACAAGTCACAGCCTGTTTTATAGACATCTTTTGGTGGTGCTTGTTGAGCTCTATTTTGAACAGTGCAAGGGGTTGGCCAGTTATGCCCTTTATGTATAGGGGAAGTGTGTTGAAGTGTGGCCTCCGCCACTTTCTCGCCTAACTTGTTCCAACCGTCTACCACTCTGTTGCAAAGAAAACTTTCTAGTATTTTTTCGGCTCCTTTGTTTCCTCTCCGTGTGTATGAGTGTGAGAGAGAGTGAGTGAGTAAACAAATGTGTACCCAGTGGGTACCATTGGAAGAAAGTGATTGATGGAGGCCTTCTGTGTATGGAGGAGGAAGTATGGGTCGTTGTGGTGCGTGAAAAGTTATTTCTTACTGCAACAATATATGATCATTTGTTATTGTTTTCATTAGTTAGTACAATACTACAGATTTTGAGTTAACACCTTCCACATGTGTGTGTATTGTAAAATTTTATTAAATTATTTCATCATGTTTGTCTACTTGTCTCTGATTTATTCAACCACATGCAGCTATTTCTTCAAACCCATGCAGCTGCTCTTTCTACTACATGCAGCTGTTCTTTCTATTACATGCAGCTGTTCCTTCCACCACATGCAGCTGTTCCTTCCGCTACATAATTGCACCATGACTGCACATGTTCCAATGTACAGTATCATACAAGGAAGAATGACCATATTTGTCATGCCTTCAGGGCTCGGAGTGGAGAGTCTTACCCACTGGAAGTTGCAGTAAGGCTCCTGCACCCTGCTGTGCTTCTACAGTGCGACGATGTTGGTGGAGATGCGTGTAGGCCTCTAGTGCAGTTAGAGCCATGTCCTCCAGATGGTGTGCATCAATGTGAATGGCTGCCTGTGCACACCTTTAGTGTAAGCCTTTTGCAAGTTTTGTCTCTCTATACAGTATCTTATCTCGCTTTCCCAAGAAAGGGTCCATAATATTCAGGAAGTTCATACAAGTAAATAATAATATGCATATGATGTGTTGAAAAGAGGATGGAAGGCCTCAGATAAGCAAACAAAATGTTAACCACAGGCAATTTGTACACAAAATGACCAGCAATCTTCCTTTGAATATCTTAAAGTACCTATGTAATTTTTATGTGAGAAATGTCTGGCATATTCATAATTATCTAAAAAATTCACAAAGTAAAAACAACAATCGACAAAATCACTAGACAATTCTCACAACACAGACACTCAGTCTGGAGGTCGCAGAACCCTACATGTCATCAGGGAGTTTTGACTGTTTTCTCCCTCTGTGTAGCCTACCACCCTTCCTACTCTATAAATAAATGTCAATATTAGTACTGTACTGTACATTAATATTGTGTTATTATCTGATCTTCAGACAAGTGAAGCAGTAATGGGAATGGTACCAGTGGGCAACACAGACCTGTTGGACACTGTGCTGCTCACCACCACCTGTATCACCGCTGGGGCTACGCTTCTCATCCTAGCAACACTTAGGAAAAAGTAAATGCATCAAATCTGAAAGCTGTATCTCTAAACTATTTTCCTACATCATTATAAGTGTTACTTATGATGGAGTGTATTAAACAAAAGACAAGTGTATTATATGACAATGTTTTATCTAGTCAAGAGTATGTTAAGATAGAAGCTGTAAATAAACTAACGATATTCTAATAATGTATTGAAGAGTTTTTAAATGGTGTGAATAGAACCCTGTAATTAAATATTTTAGCAACTGAGTGACAGCTTATTTGTAGTTTGATATTTTATATATATATAAATTATAAGCTTCTCAGACGTGAACAACCTGAGAATCTTGTGTGGTTTTAGGAGGATAGACTACATGTTTCCATATTTTCATTCTTAGAGTGCATACTTTTGTAACTGGTATGATAAAGAAGAGTAAACAGAGATGGTCTGGTCATGTTGAAGGAATTATGCTGATCAAGCAGTAAAAAGAGTGAACTAGAGGATAGAAGATTGAGAGGAAGGTTAAGAAAATAAACAGGTATGGTGAGGAGCAACAAGTGAATGAGAGTAATGTGGGAAACAAGATGGGGGATCAAATCTAGGTGGAAACATTTATTTGTTTAATGGGGAATAATTATTAGAACATATTTGTATATGGGCTCTCATGATGAGCATTTAACTCCTAGCATTACTAAGTGGGACCAAGTTTTGCTGTGATGATTGCGGCGTTAATTGTTGGTGTCCACTTCGGCAATGCCTTACATCACTATGTCATTGAATGTGAAAAAAATATTTGAATTTAGAGAATTCTATCACAAATGTTCAAGTATATTTCATTTAAAA
>WNGS01169217.1:21175651-21217384 GCA_020271785.1 Procambarus virginalis
GGTGTACAGGGGCCACACATTACAGTGCCACACATGGTGTACAGGGACCACACATTACAGTGCCACACATGGTGTACAGGGGCCACACATTACACAGTGCCACACATGGTGTACAGGGGCCACACGTTACACAGTGCCACACATGGTTTATAGGGGCCACACATTACACAGTGCCACACATGGTGTACAGGGCTACACAGTGCCACACATGGTGTACAGGGGCCACACATGGTGTACAGGGGCCACACATTACAGTGCCACGCCCATTGCACAGTGCCACACATGGTGTACAGGGGTCACACATTACAGTGCCAGGCCCATTGCACAGTGCCACACATGGTGTACAGGGGCCACACATTACAGTGCCACACCCATTGCACAGTGCCACACATGATGTACAGGGCCACACCCATTGCACAGTGCCACACATGATGTACAGGGCCACACACGTTGCACAGTGCCACACATGATGTACAGGGCCACACCCATTGCACAGTGCCACACATGATGTACAGGGCCACACACGTTGCACAGTGCCACACATGATGTACAGGGCCACACACATGGTGTACAGGGCCACACATTACACAGTGCCACACATAATGTACAGGGCCACACATTACACAGTGCCACACATGGTGTACAAGGTCACACACATTACACAGTGCCACACATGGTGTACAAGGTCACACATTACACAGTGCCACACATGGTGTACAAGGTCACACATTACAGTGCCACACATGGTGTACAGGGGCCACACATTACACAGTGCCACACATGGTGTACAGGGCCACACATTACACAGTGCCACACATAATGTACAGGGGCCACACATTACACAGTGCCACACATGGTGTACAAGGTCACACACATTACACAGTGCCACACATGGTGTACAAGGTCACACATTACACAGTGCCACACATGGTGTACAAGATCACACATTACAGTGCCACACATGGTGTACAGGGGCCACACATTACACAGTGCCACACATGGTGTACAGGGGCCACACATTACACAGTGCCACACATGGTGTACAAGGTCACACACATTACACAGTGCCACACATGGTGTACAAGGTCACACACATTACACAGTGCTGCAATGTGGCACACATGTGGTATATGACCACACCCTCCCTCCTGACCCCTCATGCAGCCTCCACACGTATTCCCTACTCAACAACCATCCCACTTGTCTCAATTACCCGTCCCAATATACCCCCCCCCCCTCCCATCACAGCCCTCCAACCACTATGCCCCTTTTGCCCTCTTACTATGCAGTATGTTATGCATATTGTATCTTGAGATGATTTCGGGGCTTAGCGTCCCCACGGCCCAGTCCTCGACCAGGCCTTCTTTTTGTTACACATCCCCAGGAAGCAGCCCGTAGCAGTTGTCTTAACTCCCAGGTACCCATTTACTGCTAGGTGAACAGGGGCATCAGGGTGAAAGAAACTGCCCATTTGTCTCTGCCTCCACCTGGGATCAAACCCGGAACTTTAGGACTATGAATCCCAAGCGCTGGCCACTCAGCTGTCAGCCCCTTACACTAACTTGTAAAACTGGCATAACTGTTATATATGTTCTGTGAAGATATTTTTTACTTGCTAATTTGGACTTAAAATTTCAGCATTAACTTGTATAAGCACTTAAATCACTTTTCGTGGTTGAGTGCCCATTACCCACTACTCTATATGCAGTATAGAAATTCTCATAACGCAGTCTATGGATGATGTTATTGTTAAAGATTCAGCTACTCGGAACAAGTTCCAAGTAGCACGGGCTATGGTGAGCCCGTAACTTACCTGGAACAGGAGCGGGGCAAGTAGCACGGGCTATGGTGAGCCCGCAGTAGACTTACCTGGTACTGGAGCGGTGCTGACGTGTGTGTGCTCGCTCTATGGATGATGTCTGTGGTAGAGAATATACTGTTCACTTGCAACCAACCTGTACATGCTACTATGGCGCTATGTCCACTCACAAGATGAGTGGCGCTGCCCAATAAACTCGCCCCTCGGGGCAAAATTTAAAAAAAAAAATTAACCTTGACAGTCTTGGCGGGCGTAGAGCGCTGGGCCCTCGGTATGGATATGACAGATGCTGACATCTCTGAGCTGCTGAGTCTTGCCATGCTGGGTCAGCGCCTCCACCAGCTTGAGGGGCGTGGCCGCTGCCCCGTGAACAAAGACCACATCGCCTGTCCCACAATTATAATATTACCCAACACGTACGTTATATATATATATTTATAAAATGTGAATAAGACATCGAAATACTATAAATAGTCATATAATTCACAAGGATCAAACACTATATAAACATAATTTGGTAGCAAGCAAGTTCACCATGTGGGTTTTTTAATACACAGAAACAATATACAGTACATAGTAAATATACAACGGTCAGAGTTCACAATCCTCTACATGCGTCCGTGGCTTGGTTATTTTGTATTTTGTACGTAGTGGAAAATCAGGGAACAGGCTGAATCCTTGCCTATTAGTTTCTACTACTAAGTACACTAAGACTAAAAAAAAGATTACCAAATGGATGAGTGAGAACGAGAAATAGGTGTAGGAGAGTTGAATTTCTACAAGAAGTGAGGTCTCGCTTTTTATATCATGCCCCACCTCCCAGATACAACCACTTGGGGTGGACGGTAGAGCGACGGTCTCGCTTCATGCAGGTCAACGTTCATTCCCCGACCGTCCAAGTGGTTGGGCACCATACCACCTCCCCCCCCCCCTCCCCGTCCCACCCCGAATCCTTATCCTGACCCCTTTCCCAGTGCTATATAGTCTAATAGCTTGGCCCTTTCCCCTGATAATTCCTTCTTCCGCCTCCCAGATTTTCGTTCCTGGTACCTTTTAAATCTATAGACTGTTTATTTTATATATATATATATATATATATATATATATATATATATATATATTATATAATATATACACACACATACATGCTTACACATAAATACATATACTGATTGATTGATAAAGATTAAGCCACCCTAAAGGTGGCACGGTCATGAATATCCCATAAAATTACATATACAAATCAAAAGTCTTTTATATCAAAAGTGATTCAAGAAGTGGCCACAAGTCTCTATGCAGACTGTTGACATCTGCGGTGATACAGTTACTAATTATTCCTGCCCCACACCCACCCAAATGGGCTGCAGCTTTATAGTCATGTGCATGAATTACCTGCATAAGTACATTTCGGATACTTCTCTTAAGATTCCAGATTTTACATCATTATGTATGCAGTACTTACACATTTCTTGGACACCATTGATGGTGTTACCTCTGAATTCCGCTATTTTTTTCACATTCTATTTTTGCCCTTAATGGAAAGAAACGTTTGAAAGCAGGGCCCCATTCCAATCCTTCAACATCTTTAATACTGGGGATGTGCTGGATGATTGTACGGAATATTGGGCGGCGGGGTCGTCACATCCCTACACCAATACAGGTATTATAAAAATAAAGTTTGCAGTCAGTCTTCTCGACATAATTTGTATACAGTACTTGGTTATATCAAGTCTCAAGTCAAGTTATCTCAAGTTTGAGTCGTATGGCAGGGGATTTTTCATAATAAAGTTTAACACTTTATGGTATCTGTTGTAAATTACGTTCTTCAGATAAGTTTTCAGTCTAATACAATTTAAATTTAGTTTCATCACAATGCCTATCTTATGTAACTTAAATTCACAAATATACTGCAAGAGACAGATCAGTCGATTGCAATCGATTGCAAGACATTTCGTGTATTACGCATTGAACATAATTTTCGTGCATTCTATTCTTTTTGCATGCAGCTTCCTGCTGGTGACTCCGCGGCTGCCAAATGTAACATAACCCTTAACTTACAACACTTACACTTATATTTACTTTCCTTTGTCGGTGAAATTGTAATTTAAATACGAAAATAATGAAACCCATTAGGCCTACGTTAATACTCCGTACAGCATAAGAAACCATAAACCGTAAAGCATTAAATTATTCGTTGGGTAAACCAGTAAGTATAACAGAGTTCATACAGCTACGTCTGTGTTAAAGTGACTGGATGACAGCGCAGCGGATTTTCTGATTGGGTGTTGCTGTACAGTATACATGCTGCTGTGGTGGTATTTTCGCTCATTGGATAAGAACATAAGAACAAAGGCAACTGCAGAAGGCCTATTGGCCCATACGAGGCAGCTCCTATTTATAACCACCCAATCCCACTCATAAACATGTCCAACCCACGCTTGAAACAATCGAGGGATCCCACCTCCACCACGTTACGCGGTAATTGGTTCCACAAATCAACAACCCTGTTACTGAACTAGTATTTACCCAAGTCTTTCCTAATAAGAAAGTGATAAGTATCACTGCCCAATAAAATTGGTCTTCAAGGCATAATTACTATTTAGTCAAAAGAACACACGAAGGCAGTTAACTTAATTGTTTCATCCTCACAATACTTGGTCAACATCAAACATGTTTCAATCTCTAAGACAAACAGCGGCGCACACAAGCAGTGTACACATGAGCCACGATCAGACTCTTCCCGCTGCCAAAATAACCTCCCTAGATTTCAACACAGACGTCTCATATCAAGAATGATGTCACGTGCCAGTTGCTTGTGACAGCGAAGCATGCGAGGTGCTGTAATTCACCAGCAGCACCTCGCTGTAACCGGATGGTACAGCTGTACCTCGTCAACATCTCGTTGTAACGTATTTATTCACTTATATACAAGTAGGTACAGTGGGTTGTGAAAGTATACATTCGTGACTGAGTGGTACATTCTTGCAACGCCACTAATACACACAGCCTGTACCTCGCCACCATCTGGCTGTAACTGGACGGTACAGAATTACCGTCTGCACGACATGAAAGCCCCCAGGACTTTCATGTCGTGCAGACTCAAGATGTTACGTGGACTCAAGATGTCTTAAGTCGCCGTAACTGTTTTAAAACCATTATTGCTGCTGTTGTTGTTTCTATGACGACAATAATAAAATATAACTTTTATCTTGGAGACGATGTTGGCAAGTTAATGATAGCCAAATAGACAAAAACTTGCTCTCTCACGTGCCTCAAAAACTTGAGACACGTGAGGATCAAACACTTGCTTTGTATAAAGAAGCAAGACAAGTTGACAGAACAAGTTGCGATGACAAAAACAAAGTTGACAGAAAATTACACTGGTAAGAATATGTCTTAAGTACTAAAAGAACTGATATACAAGCCATCAGTAACTATTAGGATATTTATTTACTCTTATTAGGAGTGATTATTATTTATACTTTTTTTCTATATTGTTATAACAACCATTCATTTTACTAGTATCAATTTGATTATTAACAGAGGCCACCTTTCACCTCAGTTGGGGATGGAGACGCAACTGAATGACTGGCTCAATTATATCATGACAATATATCATGACGCAATGTCAATTGCGTAAATTGGGGCAAGAAAACCACAAATATATACAGTATTATATATATATATATATATATATATATATATATATATATATACATATATATATATATATATATATATATATATATATATATATAAGCAAGTGTTAAATAATCAGATTTATAGTGTACAAACTTATCAAGGTATCACATCACTGTACAGCTTCAAGACATCGCATCACTGTACAACGTCAAGATATCGCATCACAGTGCAGTTTCACCAGGACATCACATCACCGTGCACAGCTTCGTCAAGACATCACATCACCGTGCACAGCTTCGTCAAGACATCACGTCCTTGTATACAGCCTCATCAAGATATTATATCATAGTGTACAGCTTCATCAAGACATCACATCAAGGTGCAAAAGCCTCATCAAGACATCACATCAAGGTGCAAAAGCCTCATCAAGACATCACATTAAGGTACAAAAGCCTCATCAAGACATCACATCAAGGTGCAAAAGCCTCATCAAGACATCACATTAAGGTACAAAAGCCTCATCAAGACATCACATCAAGGTGCAAAAGCCTCATCAAGATATTCCATCATAATGTACAGCCTCATCAAGACATCACATAAATGAAAAACAAGTTAGCCTTGTAGTATTGCTCACGTTTCTTGAAACGGTCCAAAACCAAACACAAATGGAGACTGTTCAATGCAGGGTGTAGAAAATGATGTCGGAACAAAACAAACCCAATCAGAATGCACGGATTACGGACATGGGCACATCTGGTCCAGAACTAATAATCTAAGAGCCAACTCGAAACGATGGATTGTTTCACGCGAAGATTAGACATACTGTACATCTGAATGAGTTTGGTTTTGTACAAATGATCACTTAAATAATACATAAAATAATGTTGAACCCTCATCACGGCCCTTGTGTATTTGTTCAGTTGAAATATTCATTGTACATCAAACGTTGTTTGCCCATCTTTGCCCAGATGGGGAGTAATTTAAAACTAAAAAAAAACTTGTAACCCTAAAACGGTCACATAGTTGTCACAAAGATGCTCAAAATCTTTATTATATTAAAATATATTTTATTTGTTACTGCATAAACCTTTATAAGGATGCTAATGACAAATCTGGGCATACGTCAACGTTGATGTAGCAATGATTCACTGTTCAGAGTAATGAGCTTACGTTGATGTTTATAATGCGGAAGCCATCAATTCAAGCAGTGCTCGATTAAAATACATGTACAGAAGAACTTTATCCCTGTTAATGCTGTTATTTGCCTAGATGGCTTTGTAATAAGTTACAACGACTGAGTTACTTCAGGTAAGCTTGGCAAGAATCTAATAAATGTGAACACACGACTTATATTATTAGACTAATACAAACTATTGTACAATTGAGCATGAGTGTGAACTGACAGACAGCCTAACGCACGGGCAGTGGTGGGGAAGTATAGGATGGTAAGACACCTGTCAGGAAACTTAGATATTGGCTAAAAATAAAGGGTGATATGTGGTAGCTTGGAGCTCCCACCCGCCCTCCACCTGGTGGGTGCTGCTTGCATTCCTGCGACAACCTTTTTGCATTATTCCTAGTGCAAACTTTACTAAGTTAATGAACCAGGTAGGCTCCGGTTCTCAATATAAGCAAACTAAATGCCTTAATTCGAAAACAGGAAACAAACATCAGTAGTAAGAAATATACAATTAAATTATATTTTAATTAATATTTAGGTTCATATGTATCAGCATGATGTTCGTCAGTGTAATAAAACTTAGTTTTAAAAGTTTACTGGGCGCTACCGCACATCAAAGTTCTCGAATAGAGAACTGTGCAAACACTCCATACAAATAAAAGGACCCAGTCTTTATAACTCACTCCCTGGCGAATTAAAAAAAAATTGTCCAACCCATGCCCTATTTAAAAGTAAAATCCAAAGGTACCTACAGTAATCTCATCCTCATAGTTTCCTACCTTGTGCTTCAAACGCACACTGTATCTTCTACTACCCACTTCCCCAATATTAGTACTTATATTTTAATTTTTAATTATTAGTACAGTAGACATATATGTTAATATTAGATTAAGAACCTGCCCGAAACGTTATGCATGTTAGTGGCTTGGCAAGACTGTACAGTACAAATGCCAATCTTATGTAATCTCACCAACCAATTGGACCTTCTTGTGAATAAATTATTATTATTATCTTTAATATTATTATTTTTTAAATTCAATGCAATTGATCTCCGTTACTTTAACGATTTATGAGCTCCCTCTAATGTAAATAAACTTGAAGTAATACAGCATTACCTTTTTTTAAGGTATTATTTATTTAAATTTACCAGTCATCTTCAGTGACTGCGATGGGGACAGGAAGACAGCAGCATGTCAAAGGTCCCCTCCTCCCATTATTCCCGAGGATTTTTCCAGTTCAGCGGGTAGGCGGTTCCGTGGGTTTATAACCTTATGGGTGAAAAAGCATGTCATTTTTTGTCCTACATTGTGGTCTGTTGAGCTTAAGTTGCTGCCTTATCCTGAACTTAACCTAATATAAGCTTTTGAGATTACATGAACTTCTTATCATATTCACGTAAGCTTACTGCATGATTGTAGCTTAAAATAACTTCCTAACCCACTTGTTTTTCCTTGCCAATTTTGTCCAGTGAAGGGCGAGGTTGTTCATGTAGACACCCATCCACTAACTGTCCTTACCCACAATTATTTATGCTTAATGTAATATAAGATGTTGCGTTAAGATGATGGAGGCTTGTCTTAGACATCCCGTGACACAGCTTGTGACAACAGGAACCACACCTACGGTGCGTTTGGGGACAGGTGACCTGCATGGTAGTCGACATGCAGGCGAGGCTACCTGAAGACTAGGCTTTACGGGCTATTCATGCCCGTAAGTGGTGGCCCTCTTGAGCCATTACCAGTATCAATAGATGATACTGGAGATCTGTGGAGGTGCGACTGCACCTTGCGTGACGGGAGATGTCTCCCGTCCACCTCTTGGGTGGCTTAATCTTTATCAATCAATCAATCAAGACCAGGCTATACCTGCATTGGGTAGACTACCTGCATGGGATAGGCGGCACGGTAGGTTACCTAAATGGATAGGCCTACCTTTATGGGGAGGCGAGAATATGTGTCGTGTTAGGTATCTGGAAAACTACAACGAATTTTGCAACAAATAGGCTTACAAATTAATATCAATAATGTATGAATTTTTAATTATGAGTTGATATAATCATATGCCGAGATATGTACCCCTCATTCTCGATAATATATATATATATATATATATATATATATATATATATATATATATATATATATATATATATATATATATATATATATATATATCGAGAATGAGGGTTTTATATTTATAGATTGGACTATGTTCAGGATTAAAGTACAGTATATAACAAACTATTCTCAGTCCTCCGGAGACTAATAGGCCTAAAAGCCCAACACAAAACCAAAGGAAAATGCAATTATAGCCTAACTTGAATCCAGAACTTTCAAGTGCTTGTAATTTGTTGTAAACTTGGGCCAGCTGTGTGCAGCCACACAATAGTTAGTTTAGTTTATTTATTATGCACCCCATACCCATCTTGTGGGCGGTAGTGGAAAGGGTTACAGAGGCACATAATGGGCTTAGGGACTGAACCCAATTCATTTAGCTAAGCAAGTTACAATCCATACTGACCTGATTTAACGACCGACACGGCTTCCTCAGCGGTCTTCCAAGCTGGAGCCCGTTTTAAGGGGTGAAACGGCTCATGGGAGTAAGTATAGTAGGTCCTTACTGTTGCACGACCGCCCCATGATTTCCTCATCATCTGCGTCGATAACCAAGTGATGATGTGCCCGGACGCTGAAGCCATCGTGTTCTGCACTCCAGCTATACTTAAATGCAACCAGAAAAAAATGGACGGATAGCACCGGCCACGAGGGAGCAGGAGCACAAGTCAGCAGCGCAGCGCACCCTGTGCTCTCTGCGGCGCTACTGCCGCTGATCTCCACGGTCGATGGACAGGTTACCGGGTGCATCCCTGCCAACCGTACAACGCTCTCCTTCATCATAATACAATTAATGAAATGGAGTTTGAATAGACTTTTAAAAAAAGGAATACTGGTGTTAGTTTTTTTAAGAGGGGAATGACGACATAGCCTGAAGCGGATATATCGGAAGAGTGGTGTGCGCGCGCACCTTCTGATCTTCCCGCACGAAGGTCACCTCTGGCAGGTGACGTACATGTCAAATCAAATCAAATGTTTATTCAGGTAAAATACATACATAAAAGGTGAGATACACACATTGATGGATTTATAGATAGAGCTAGTACATACAATGCCTAAAGCCACTATTATGCAAAGGGGTTCGGGCAGCAAGAAATAAATCGAATTGGGCAGCATTGGTGAAATTGTCTTCCCCGTAGAATGACCTAGTATGACCTAGTTAAATAGGGTCGCCTATACTGTAGTAACATTCGCTAAATAAGCATGTGTGTACTGGATACTAAAATGTCATTAAACGTAGCTATTTCAAATCTACATCATTAATGAATTAAATATTTTCCAATCTTAACTAAGTATTCCAAGGTTAAATACTGTAGGTATTACACATATACTGTCTAAGATTGCGCTCATTACCATGTAACTTTAACGGCAGTTTTGTAATTAAACTGTTGATAATATAAACTGTTTATTTAATGAGCTCGGTATGTGCCGTACGTTCTGGAATCCATTATGTGACCCTGACCCCTCTTAAACAATAGTTCCGGAACCTATTACGTGTTTCTGAACCTCCCAATAGTTCACCTTTCCGAAAGATGTTCATGAGAAACTAACTCATTATCGCCTATATAAAATGACACTGTGCTTGTATTCATGTTATGATACATGTATAATGGGATAAAAATATAGATGTGAGTAAACAGGAATTGAAATGAGGCATAATATTCTATATTTCGCGAATATATTTACACTGAGATAAAACCATGTAGTGTGAGGTATGACTACATTCTTGCGGGGGTTGAGCTCTGGCTCTTTGGTCCCGCCTCTCAACTGTCAATCAACTGGTTCCTGAGCCTATTAGGCTCTGTCATATCTACATTTGAAACTGTGTATAGAGTCAGCCTCCACCACATCACTGCCTTATGTATTCCATCTGTTAATTATTCTGACACTGAAAAAGTTTTTTCTAACGTCACTGACTGACGTCCCTTGTGTTAATCATACTAAAATCCACCGGATATGACTGATTACCGGGCTGGATACCCGTCCTCACACTAGGCTGTTTAAAGCAGCGGCCGTCCTCCCCAGACGCATTCATCAGTTTTTAACATACTGTGTATTAAACATTGGTTTGTTCTCATATATAAATTAATATTATTATACATAAAAATTATATGTATAGTTAGGCTTAGGTTAGGTGTTTAGGTTCTGTTGGCGATTATTTGTATTTAAAGTATTTGGGTGAAGCATTTGTAAACCGCTTTTCATTCATAAACAGGGGGTTTGGCGGCTGGAATAACTAGCTTGGATCTTTGCATGTGAGGACGGGCTGGTTTATGCAGCCCATCCTCCAAACAAAGATCAAAAAGTGATTCCATCCACCCGCCAAACCCCAGCTGTTTATGAATGAAAAACGGTTTACACACGACTCACAACTGATTTCGTTCGAACACTTCCGGAACAAGTGCTTCACTGACGAGTTTCGTTCGAACCACATCGCTATAAATGCTTCACCCACGTACTACAAATGCAAATAATCGGCAACCGAACCTAAACACCTAACCTATGCCTATATGTGCACAATATGCTAATATATTATAATATCAATTTATATTTGAGAAAATTCTTGTTTTGAATGAACAGCATGTTAAAATTTATGAATGCGTCTGTGGGGGCGACGGCTGGATGTAATGGACTTGAGTCGAGGACGGGTTGGTTTATGAATGTAAAACGGTTTAAACACGACTTACAACTGATGACGTCCGAACACTTCCGAAACAAGTATTTTGCTCACGTCCTCTGTTCAAATCACAATTCTATAATGTTTCACCCACGAACTTCAAATACAAACAATCCAACCCGTCCTCTAAAACACCTAGTGCGAGGACGGGCTGCATAAACAGGGGTTTGGCGGCTGGATTAACGAGCTTGGATCTTTGTATGTGAGGACCGGCTGGCTCACACACGACTTGCTAACGGTCCAGGACGGACCGAAACATCGTTGTTTCTCTATATTCTGATACAGCCCGTCCTCCAAACAAAGATCCAAAAGTGATTCCATGCACCCGCCAAACCCCCTGTTTATGAATGAAAAGCGGTTTACACACGACTCACAACTGCTGACGTTCGAACATATCCGGAACAAGTGCTTCACTGACGAATTTTGTTCGAATTACAACGCTATAAATGCTTCACCCACGTACTACAAATACAAATAATCGCCAACAGAACCTAAAAACCTAACCTAACCTATCCTATGCCTATATATACACAATATGCTAATATATTATAATATTAATTTATACTTGAGAAAATTCCCGTTTTGAATGAACAGCATGTTAAAATTTATGAATGCGTCTGTTGGGTCGACCGCTGAATGTAATGGACTTGAGTCGAGGACGGGTTGTCTGATATGTGGTTTGGCCCCTCATACCTTCAGTCACGTTATTGTGAATCATCGTCTGCTGCATATATACCGCGCACATATGAGAATGTGTAAGTAGAGAACTGAATTGTAAAGTAGTATTTCACTTTTATTATGAAAGTGTAACTTATCATTGTATTCTGTCGTCAAGGTATAAAACCTCTTATTTTGTTAAGACAACAAATAAATTTGGTTTGCTAACTGTAGGTAGTAACTAAGTGATTGTAACCTATCCACCGCTGCCCACTGGATGGGGGGCGGTGTGCAGGACAAACATATCAATTGTGACACTAGCTCTCCACATATGTCAGTTGCTTAATTTAGAAACTGTACTTGTGGTCGGTCTCGAACCCACTGTTGATGTGACGATGTGCATTGACTTTTGTAACTAGCTCATCAAGATTGTAACTTGCTTAGCTAAATGAATTGTGGGGTTCAGTCCCTGAGCCCATCATGTGCCTCTTTAACTCTTTTCACTACCGCCCATAAGATGGGTATGGGGGTGCACAACGGCCCACAGAATGGGTATGGGGGTGCACTACCGCCCACAGGATGGGTATGGAGTACACTGCTGCCAACGGGAAGGGTATGGGGTAGACTACTGCCCACAAGATAGGTATTGGGTGCACTACCACCCACAGGATGGGTATGGGGCGTGCACTACTGTCCACAGGATGGGTATGGGGTCCACTACCACCCGCAGGATGGGTATGGGGGTACACTACCACCCACAGGATGGGTATGGGGTCCACTACCGCCCACGGCATGGGTATGGGATCCACTACCACCCACAGGATGGGTATTGGGCGTGCACTACTGTCCACAGGATGGGTATGGGGTACACTACCACCCACAGGATGGGTATGGGGGTACACTACCACCCACAGGATGGGTATGGGATCCACTACCACCCACAGGATGGGTATGAGGGGTACAGTACCACCCACAGGATGGGTATAGGGTCCACTACCGCCCACAGGATGGGTACGGGGTGTATAATAAATGAACTAACTGGTAGCCTACATGTCTTCAGGTGCTGTGATGTCTGGAAGTTGTGACTTCCCTATACACTGCTCAATGGCAGTAAAACCTTGACACTTTTCCTAAAATTAATATATTTCTCCTCCATTAGTACCCAAAATGGCGTGATTTGACAACTAATGTGTTTTACTCCTGAATGGTGGGTACAGTGAGCTGATTAATATGGCGTTGCTGTAATGGCTGGAGGGTAATATATGAGCATAATTATCGGGTAGGTCCTTGACCTTGCCCTGACGACCCTGACCTAATTTCTCGTCACCAAAAGAAAGAAGTGATGGTTCATCCCGATAAACATTTGATCTGATCTCGTACTGGCCTCTTGAGTGATGTTCAGTATCTGTTGAATACCTGTTTTGCAACACACACGTTGCTAAATAATCTTCCCGGGCTTGTTGCCTTCTGTTGATAGCAATGCGTGGCAATATTTGTCCCGGTAGTAAGTGATGTTTTATGGTTTTCCCGAAACACTGTATTAGTGGCTTTAGGTATTGTATGTTCTATCTCTATCTTTAAATCCAATATTATGTTTGTAACTCATCATCTATGTACTTTTACCTGAATAAACATTTGAATTTTAATGATTGCTTCCCGCTAAACACTCGACGAAACTGCGACGTTCCTTTAACGTTTGAACAAGTTTTAACACCTAACAAGTTGTAACAACGTTCAAATACGTCATTAAAACGTTATAACAAGATGTAATAACTTTATTACAAGTGCAACAAGCGGGAAAACGGACAGTTACGGTTTATGTTTACAGTGTAATTATGCCTCAAAAGTAGAGACAATGGATATTATTCCTCTCAAATTTTGCTTTGACTTTGGCTTAAGGACAACTTAGGGAAGACGTCCTGGAGGTCCCCCAGGGGCCGGATTCACGAAGCAGTTACTTAAGCACTTTCAAACGTGTGTACATCTTTCCTCAATCTTTGACGGCTTTGGTTACATTTATTAAACAGTTTACAAGCATGAAAACTTGTCAATCAACTGTTGTTATTGTTATAAACAGCCTCCTGGTGCTTCGGAGCTCATTAACTGTTTAATAATTGTAAACAAAGCCGACAAATATTGAGAAAAGATGTACAGGTTCGTAAGGACAAACATATAAATTTTGACACTAGCTCTCCACATATGTCAGTTGCTTAATTTAGAACCTGTACTTGAGGTCGATCTCGAACCCATTGTTGATGTGACGACTTATATTGAATTTTGTAACTAGCTCATCAAGATTGTAACTTGCTTAGCTAAATGAATTGTGGGGTTCAGTCCCTGAGCCCATTATGTGCCTCTGTAACCCTTTCCACTACCGCCCACAAGATGGGTATGGGGTGCATAATAAATGAACTAAACTAAACTAGGTTCGTAAGTGCTCGCGGAACTGCTTCGTGAATCTGGCCCCAGGCTGGCGACTTATGACACAGCTCTAGATAAGGAGTCGCCAGCCTTGAGGCACCTTTTGTCTCAGACAAAGGTGTAAGCACAGTGTGAGGGGAAAACCATAGCCACTTTCTATACTCTGGAGGCGTAAGCGATCACAAAATAGCACTTACTACTCTGGACAAAAATATTGTCTGCTAGCAGCCTTAGTTCTCGACTTACAATCGGGGAACGCGTGTTCGATTTCCGGGCGAGACTGAAATGATTGGGCACGTTTCCTTTCACCTAATGCCTTTGTTCACCTAGTAGTAAATAGGTACTTGGGAGTTAGGCATTATCCTGGGGAGGGTCAGTACTTTGACCTTGGGGGGAACCTCTATACCATCCTAAAGTATATATATATATATATATACATATATATATATATATATATATATATAATATATATATACTTTAGATGAAGATACTTTTTCACCCACAGGGTTGTAAACCCGTGGAACTGCCTACCCGCCGAAGCCGTAAATGCCAAAAAACTGCTGGGTTTTAAAATACAGCTAGAAAAGATCAAGACAAATGGGGGGGACCTTTGACAAGCCGACGGCTTCCTATCCTCGTCGAGGCCACTAGTATCAGTGGCCCTCAGGTAAATTCATATATATAACGAGGCTTCCAGTCCTCGACAAAACGAATTAGCTCATTGAACGGCTTTTGTTGGTTTGGTTAGGCTTTAGGCTCGCAGCCTATGGCGGGCCATACCTTTCTGCCCAGCCAGCAATTATGCTTTAATCCTAAACATAGTCCAGAACTAAAGTCAACCCTAGGTATACATATACACCAAGCACAGGTGTTTGTGGATATCCCTTGTGGGGTTTGTGTATACTGTGACTTCTGTGTGGTTCTAAATATCAGAATCTGTAGCAATATTCGTAACAAATTATACAAATCATTACATTTTGGTTGGACTTTGCCTATAAGCACATCCGTTTTGATATAGAGTGAATAAAATGAAACTTACATGAGTGTAGAGAGAGAGAGAGAGATACACTATCTGTTATTTTGAGTTGAGTTTTTTGACAGAGGGAAAGAGAGACAGAGAAAAAGAGAGAGTGAGACAAAGAGAGAGAGAGAAACAATATCACCTGAATGATGTGAGTGACTGCCACCAGGACCTGGCCGCCTCACCACCACCACGAAGGGAATATTAATGTCTTGTGAGAACACTTGAGTATTCCCAGACCAGCTGCTCCTCTATCACTGTCACAACGTCACAAACATGATCAACTAATTTGCCCGAACCTAACCTATCCGACGATCCACAAGGAGAAAACGGGATAGCCTGTTAATTTTGCAAGCCTTCATCCCTGTAATCTTAGTGAGAATGGTGTCTTTTATTTAGCGAAATTGCAAATTGGCACTATTTTTCAATTCATGCGAAGGGCTCGACCAGCCTATGACCATCCTGGACAAAGACCAGTCACCCTGCAAAGTTGGTGAGACTACCCCAATGCGTCTGGCCCACAACGTCGAACAGACAGACAGGCACAGAGTGACACTATCTCTTATAGATACAGACCCGCGCAATATTTACATATCTGTGCTATTGACATAAAAAAACACATTTTCAGTTAATTTCTACCTCTCATTTACCCAAGTTTTGTACTCACTTTCTCTCGTGGGTTCCCAAGTGATCATTATTCTCAACATTTCTTCTATATTTACGGTGTCAATTCCTCCGTGAATTCTAATCATTGTTATTAACTCGCTCAGAACTCTTTTACCCAGCGAGGTGAGGTCTAGTCCCCTCAACCTGATATGTTATGTAGACCATCATATGATGACCATCATATCTGATGATATGATGAACAATAGAACATAAGAACAAAGGTAACTGCAGAAGGCCTATTGGCCCATACGAGGCAGCTCCTAATTGCGCATGTTGTGTAATTGTATATGACAGTATATTGTAAACAGAGTCATCATATCTGGTCATCATATCTGATGATATGATGACCAGGCCACGCATCAGAAACTGAAGTAACGACGACGTTTCGGTCCGTCGTGGACCATTATCAAGCCGTTTAACAGAAGAGAGGAAGGTACAAATATTTATAATGTACGAAAGTGAGAGGAGAGGAGCAGGTAAGAATAGGATGAATGTAAGAATAAGGTAAGAATAGGATGAATGTAAGAATAAGGTAAGAATAGGATGAATGTAAGAATAAGGTAAGAATTGGATGAATGTAAGAATAAGGTTAGAATAGGATGAATGTACGAATAATATGAATGTAAGAATAAGGTAAGAATAGGATGAATGTAAGACTAAAGTTAGAATAGGATGAATGAAGTAGGATGAATGAATAGATGAATGAGTAGGATGAATGAATCTCCATTCATCCTATACGAATACGAGGAACATTTAAATGTCACTGTTATTTTCCATTAGGTTCACTGTTTATTGGCTGTACGCGAATTGCTTGCATACTTAACTATTGTCCATGTAGTTCAGAGTCAGGGCTTCCAGCCGCGTCCAGTTTTACCTCTTGTCTCTAGGCTGAGTGGAGAAAGCACACGACTTCCTGAATGAAAGGTTCCCTGTTCGGTTCTCGGTTTATGTCACGTGGAAACCACTTTGTGGGAGTGATACGTGATTGCGCATCAGGTCAAAAGGAGGGGATTAAATAGTATTATGTGTCTCATTTGATATTTAAGTGTTATGGTGAATGAAGTACGTTGACCTTCATGTATTACTCTACATTCACTTTTGTGTCATCAGTAATTCAGGTGTTGTGTCGTCAGTGTTGACGTGCGGTATATAAACTGTATCTCTGGGTACTGTCACTAGTACTGTGGTCAAGCTTATACAGTATGGGTGTGTGTGGTGGTGTAAGTATTGTAGTTCTTGTATATATGTGTTGTGGGTGTAGTGGTGAGTGTAGGAGTGGTTGTGGGTGTAGTGGTGAGTGTGGGAGTGGTTGTGGGTGTAGTGGTGAGTGTGGGAGTGGTTGTTGGTTGTAGTGGTGAGTGTGGGAGTGGTTGTGGGTGTAGTGGTGAGTGTAGGAGTGGTTGTGGGTGTAGTGGTGAGTGTAGGAGTGGTTGTTGGTTGTAGTGGTGAGTGTGGGAGTGGTTGTGGGTGTAGTGGTGAGTGTAGGAGTGGTTGTTGGTTGTAGTGGTGAGTGTGGGAGTGGTTGTGGGTGTAGTGGTGAGTGTAGGAGTGGTTGTGGGTGTAGTGGTGAGTGTAGGAGTGGTTGTTGGTTGTAGTGGTGAGTGTGGGAGTGGTTGTGGGTGTAGTGGTGAGTGTAGGAGTGGTTGTGGGTGTAGTGGTGAGTGTAGGAGTGGTTGTTGGTTGTAGTGGTGAGTGTGGGAGTGGTTGTGGGTGTAGTGGTGAGTGTAGGAGTGGTTGTGGGCCTGAGTATCTATGCGAGGCTAACAATAATCAAGAACAACTGATGATCAACATACGAAATCCAAACAAAAGAATTAACTTTACTCATCCAGTGTTCAAACATTTCCCACATTACAATTTTTTTAAATTGACTTTCTTGGTGCACAAGACAGCTAAACGACTGTACCTATTGAATTATTGGACAAAACAAGTCACTTTAAGAGTGTTCTACTTAATTGGTCAGCATTGCTCTAGTTAGCGTCCTACTCAATAGGTCAACAATGATCTTGTTAAGTCATTTTTACCTTGAATTGTGTTCGCTGCGAGCAGCCGCGTCCAACAGCCTGGTTGATCAGTCCAGCAACCAGGAGGCCTGGTCGATGACCGGGCCGCGGGGACGATAAGCCCCGGAAGCACCTCAAGGTATCAAGGTTATATTATTAACACATTATTGTGTTATTGTTTATAACTTTTATTATCTCCTTTTATTATTAACATTATTTATTATAATAGTATTTGTTATTACTATTGTGTGTGTTGGCTGGTAATTATATATATATATGGTGGCTGGTCTACTCGCTGGCTGGTTTTTTTTAAGTCTACATTTCTTAGTTGCAAGTTTTGCAGCTTCGTCTGCGATGTCATTTCCTATTATTCCCACATGATTTGGCACCCAGTTGATAAGTACCCGTCGGCCTTGTCGTTTGAGTGTTTGCATTAATTATATGACATTTGTGATCAGATGGATGTTATCACGTATGTGTTCTTGTTGCAAGGTTTCAATGGCAGTTCTCGAATCTGTATGTATGATAACATGTTGTCGGTGTTCAGCAAGAGCATGTTCCAAAGTCTTTTGAATGGCTAGCATCTCTGTAAAGTTGAACACCCATTTGAGAGTCTCCAACTATTTACAGAGTTTCCTGCTTTAACTGCAGCTCCGGTTTCTTGTCCCTGCTGGTCTACTGATCCATCTGTGAAGTATGTGCAGCTGTCAGCTGCCAGGTTTGCTTCTATATGCATCTCTGCAATATTACGTAGCAGATGAGAATTTGTCTGGTTCTTTTTTCCTTCAAGAACCATAATCTTAAAGTCTGCTGGCGGAGATTCCCAAGGGGCTTGCATAACAAAGTCTGCATGTATTTCGTCGACACCCTTCTCAGTGACTGTGTTTGTTATATCGAATGTATTGATGGTGTTTATCGCACAATGGGTCCACCTGTTGCTATTGGAGGCTCTTCTGTCCAGAGTTAGTGCTCCAGTGATTATATCTTTAAGTGAACTTTAGTGCTCCAGTGATTATATCTTTAAGTGAACTGATTCTAGGTCTAGTCAATATCTTGGTCAGCATGCACGCAGTATTCCCTTTTACCCTTATTTCAATCGACGTTAGCTTGGTTTCTAGTCTTAGGTTCAGTATTTTAGTCCATCTGGGAGCTCCTGTTATGATTCGCTTTGCATCGTTTTGAATAACCTCAACGTTTGCCCACTGGCCAGGAGAAAGAGTGAGTAAGACAGGCGCTGCATAATCAACAAGGGAACGAATAGCATGTATGTAAAACATTCTTAACACTTTGTGTCCCGCTCCTAGACGGGCCCTGTGATTGCTCTCATTATATTTAGTCGTGATTTTGCTTTCTCCTTCAGATATTGAATTTGCTTGTTGAATGTCATTTTAGAATCTATCCACACTCCGAGATATTGATATTGTGTAACCCACTGAAGGTTAATGTCTTGAATTGTACACGCTGGCTGGTGTACTCGGTGGCTGGTGCACACACCGGCTGATGTACACACCGGCTGGTGTACACACCGGCTGGTGTACACACCGGCTGGTGTACACACCGGCTGATGTACACACCGGCTGATGTACACACCGGCTGATGTACACACAATCATCCAGTAGTGTACATCACAGATTCGCAGCGAAAGGACCTGTGTTTAATCCCCGGGCAGGGCAGAAACGGTTGGGCACGTTCCCTTCCTTCTGATGGCTCTGTTCACCTAGCAATAAAATAGGAGCACTAGAATTAAGCAACTGTTGTGGGTTGCATCCTGGGGAAAGACAGAGACGAGACTTAACGACAAAAATACTAGCAGGATCTCTTGGCTAGGGAAGATCTTGTATATGTTAATTGTTTACTGTTTGCACTGCCAGGTGGTGCTGGTGTTGATTGTGGCGGGAACGGCAACATGCGCACCCAACCTTCTGCCTGGTGACGCAGGTGCGCATGCGTTCTCCACCACGCATGACCATGTTGCAGTCCAGCCTGCGTCACATGCTGACCTGAGTACACTCGGCCTGTCACTACATCCTGGCTATAGTGTCAACCCACAACCCCTGCCTGGCCCTCCGCCGCCACAACCTCACCTCATCTCATCAAGCGTAGACACAGTTAACTCGGAAGAGTTCGAGTACTACTACGATTGTGACCCTTCGGAAGGAGCAAACGAGCCTCTTCCTCCTCCACAACCTGGCTACAACTACAACCCGCCAGCCATTCCTGCCCCACCACCACAACCTGGCTACAACTACAACCCTCCAGTCATTCCTGGCCCTCCTCCACAACCTGGCTTCAACTACAACCCGCCACACATTCCTGGCCCTCCTCCACAACCTGGCTTCAACTACAACCCGCCACACATTCCTGGCCCTCCTCCACAACCTGGCTTCAACTACAACCCGCCACATATTCCTGGCCCTCCTCCACAACCTGGCTTCAACTACAACCCGCCACACATTCCTGCCCCACCACCACCACCTGGCTACAACTACAACCCGCCACCACAACCTGTCTACAACAATCCACCAGCCATTCCTGGCCCACCACCACAACCAGGTTACAACTACAACCCGCCACCTGGCCCAGACGCTGGTCTCGTGCTTGGCTTGGTCTAGTGGGCTGACTGTTTCACCCACTTAGTTTCTCTTTTAACAGTGAAAGGCAACAATAAAACTACAATCCGTTCTCTCAAATATTACTCTTTATTCTGTAAATGTTATAGATGTTGTCTGTGATGGGACAGGCCCCAGTCACTCACTGGGACTGTGAGTGATTTAATGCAGAATGTGTAATAGGCTTGAAATTATTTATTAATAAATTTATATTGTAATTTTTACATTTGTATATTTTTACCCGTTGGTAAATTGATAAAAAGGTTCGGTTTTTAAATTTATTGTGGATATATTCGCGGAATATACTCTAATATGCTCTTAAAAGTTTCGGCTTAATGTGATTTGTCCACTTTCAGGCCCCTTCAATAAGCCTACACAGCTAGGCTAGAGCCTATTTTTGTCCAAACTACAAGAATTAAAAATAATGATAATTTATTTGTTAGAAGGTACAATGAGTTGGTGAGATTACCTAAGATTGGCATTTTTACATTCATGCAAAGCCACTAGCAAGCATAGCGTTTCGGGCAGCATATTTAATTAGTTCATACTCCAGCCCAACCACTTGGGCTGGACGGTAGAGCGATGGTCTCGCTTCATGCAGGTCGGCGTTCAATCCCGGACCATCCAAGTGGTTGGGCACCATTCCTGCCCCACTCCCCCCGTTCCATCCCTAATCCTTATCCTGATCCCTTCCCCAGTGCTATATAGTCGTAATGGCTTAGCGCTTTCTCCTGATATTTCCGTTCATATTGGACTTCACACCTATGTCAAGAAATTACTTGAATCAAACAGATCCTTGTCAACATCGAATTGATGTTTTCTTAAGAGAAATCCAAATGTTGCTATGCTCAGGACTCGGGGAACAAGAGGAACATCAGATACGCCACACTCAAACACACAACACTAACAAACTGTGCAACACTAACAAACTATGCAACAATGTACTTGCAATAACAGGGTCCAAAAACTCCCACATGACCCACAGCGAACAATTTTGTAAAATACATTCAACATGGATTTGCTACAAAATACATCCTGCCTCATAAACCTGCTCGGGGTGCACACAGAAATCACACTAGCGTGATGTATCAAATGAACTAATCCACAAGGGCCGTTGCTACAGTTGATTAAGGCGCGTCTGGGATCATGCCGGGCGTAGGTTCGAATCCTCATCACGGTCCCTTGTGGATTTGTTCACGTGCGGTACCACAGAGGTCCAAAATGGAGCCAAGACTTTTGGTTTTGCAAAGAGGTCTTGCAAAGATACCTACATGAACTCCACAACTGGCCAGAAAACTGGCAAATGCCTTTTAATATCGACAAATGAAAAACTTTGCATGTGAGCCATATAGCAATCCACGTGACAAATTAATAACATTACCCTGCAGCAGAATTGATGAAGAAAGGGCCCATATGGCGTCAGAATCCATCATTCACTGAAAGTTGCAACAGAAGTGGGAGCAGTAGCAAGGGGGCAGATTCACGAAACAGTTACGCAAGCACTTACGAACGTGTACATCTTTCCTCAATCTTTGACGGCTTTGGTTACATTTATTAAACAGTTTACAAGCATGAAAACTTGCCAATCAACTGTTGTTATTGTTATAAACAGCCTCCTGGTGCTTCGGAGCTCATTAACTGTTTAATAATTGTAAACAAAGCCGCCAAAGATTGAGAAAAGGTGTACAGGTTCTTAAGTGCTTGCGTAACTGCTTCGTGAATCTGGCCCCAGGTTCGTAAGTGCTTGTGTAACTGCTTCGTGAATCTGGCCCCAGGTTCGTAAGTACTTGTGTAACTGCTTCGTGAATCTGGCCCCAGGTTCGTAAGTGCTTGCGTAACTGCTTCGTGAATCTGGCCTGAGGTTCGCAAGTGCTTGCGTAACTGCTTCGTGAATCTGGCCCCAGGTTCGTAAGTGCTTGTGTAACTGCTTCGTGAATCTGGCCCCAGGTTCGTAAGTGCTTGTGTAACTGCTTCGTAAATCTGGCCCCAGGTTCGTAAGTGCTTGTGTAACTGCTTCGTGAATCTGGCCCCAGTTCGTAAGTGCTTGTGTAACTGCTTCGTGAATCTGGNACGCATGCTGCACACATTCCCAGGAAGCAGCCTGTAGTAGTTGTCTAACTTCCAGTTAACTATTTACTGCTAGGTGAACAGGAGCATCAGGACGAAACAAACTCGGCCCATTTTTTCCCCCTCTGCCAGGAATGAACACGGACCATTCGGACTATGAACCCCGAGCGCTGTCCACTCAGCTGCGAGGTCCGCAAGGAGTGTGTGTGTGTGCTGTATTACAGAACTGTACTGCATAAATTCAATTAAATAATTTTGTGAAGTACCCATTTGTAAGGTGGCTCCATTCTCTACCAGCTCTTCAGCTATGAGTCGACCTATCTCATTCTCGACATCAGATCTTTCTTTAGGCTCATGCTCGGGTAAACTTTCAATGCCATCGACCATGGCATCAAAATGGCTCTTGTGAATCAAACCATCCCCAAATGTGCGAGGCATGCAGGGGTTCATCTGAAGGAAAACCAAACAGCAATTATAAGCACAGTACAATATACTGTATAACAATACATAGGCCACTTTCAAATGCAGCATTATATTTTACAAAACTCTGATTTCACTTATCACATTCTGAGCTTGTCTATTTTGTATGAATTTGTTTATGGTGTAACAAAAGGTAGATTACGTATTACTATTGAGGCTCTGACAAATTCTTTAGTTTACATGTTACTTTATATAGTATAGTATGTTACCTACCTTTACTGAGAATGTTCACAATACTCGGCTAAAATTTGAAAAGTAATTTAGAATAAACATGGCTACTGAATGTGTCTTTTGTACTAAAGACAATAATTGGAAACAATGCATAACTTACCCAAAAATACTTTCATAATACTGTACTGTATAATGAATGATGAACAACTGACCCTGTGTTTCCTGGATTCTAATGTACAATACAGTTCATAAATTTGCATAGCGATTGTCTTGTACAGTATTGTGAACAGCTTCGAAACCAAGTTTGCATATATAGAGGGAAAATAGACACACACACACACACACATACACAAGTCACAGATGTCAGAAAGAACCTATTTTCAGTGTTAGAGTTGTCAATAAGTGGAATGGTTTAGAAGGGATTTTAGCTAACCCATACATAATATTAATGTAAAGAAAACGTGGAAACAGTCATTGCATTAAACAAAGAATGTTTTAAATTACAGTAGTAGCTTAAGGAAATAACATTAGGAATAAAACTGTATTACAGATAACATTTCTCTCAAAGATCTTTTTTTTTTTTTTAACAAGGGGATCTTCAAAATTAAGCAGAGGCTGCTGTTGCTCAGTGATCAGCACAGTGTTCGGTGGGTCCTGTTGCTCAGTGATCAGCACAGTGTTCGGTGGGTCCTGTTGCTTGGTGATCAGCACAGTGTTCGGTGGGTCCTGTTGCTTGGTGATCAGCACAGTGTTCGGTGGGTCCTGTTGCTCAGTGATCAGCACAGTGTTCGGTGGGTCCTGTTGCTCAGTGATCAGCACAGTGTTCGGTGGGTCCTGTTGCTCAGTGATCAGCACAGTGTTCGGTGGGTCCTGTTGCTCAGTGATCAGCACAGTGTGCGGTGGGTCATGTTGCTCAGTGATCAGCACAGTGTTCGGTGGGTCCTGTTGCTCAGTGATCAGCACAGTGTTCGGTGGGTCCTGTTGCTCAGTGATCAGCACAGTGTTCGGTGGGTCCTGTTGCTCAGTGATCAGAACAGTCCATTCAGAAGGTCTAGTAGCACAGTGGTCAACACAATGGGTCCTGTTGCTCAATGGTCAGCAGAGTCTATTCAGTGGGTCCAGTACCATAGTGATCAGCCTAGCAGTTCACTGGGTCTTGGAGTACAGTTGTTTCAGAACAGAAAGGTCCTGGAGTTTGAGTAATGAATGATGGAGATGTTTGGTCACTATTCTTTTCACCTGATATCTCTGTTTATCTAGCAATAAATAGGTAACAGGAAGTTATGATAACCAAACCACACACCAGAAGATGACGAAACTATGATGTTTCTGTCAGTTCTAGACCGTTATTAATTTGACTGTGATGAGAGAGAGAGACTGATGAAGATTCAGCCACCCAAAAGGTGGCACAGGCATGAATAGCCTGTAAAAGGGTGGGAGAGAGTTGTTATTTTAGATTCAGCTACGCGGAATAAAAAGTTGCAAGTAGCACGGGCTATGACCTACCTGGCACAGGAGTGGAGCCATGTGGGAGAGAGAAAGGCATGGTCAATAAATACAGCAAGAGTGAGGTGGGAAGCAGGTAAGAGTAAGACTGAGCCTTACTCTTACCTCTTTAGCCACGTTATGGTGGCTCATCGTCTTCACCAGAAGTTAGTCAACTGTTGCCAGTTGCATCCAGGGAAAGGTCAGTCATTGGCGAAGAGAAGCTTTAATTAATAGTAAAGCCTATAAAGGCCCCATGTCACCTGACAATGTAAAACAAAATCCATATAAGCTGTAATGTGTGCTGCCTATACCTGACATATGGAACTCATTAGAATTAATTTGAACTAAAGTCCTGTGCACTATGGCATGACCAACCTAGTGCAAAAGAACAGGAGTGTTTGGCCTACTTACTTGACCAATGATGTGTTTAGCGTTCTGCACAGCTGCACGTGCACAGTCGACACTAGTGCCTAAGGAGCAGAAGCCATGTTTGTCCGGGGGTGAAACCTGTAAACAATCAATTTCAGGCAAAATAATCTATATATATATATATGGTAAAGTTTAAATAGTTGATATTGAAAGTGATAGATGCTCGTATACTATTCTCAGAGAGGGATATTCTGTGTCCACTATATGGACCACTATTATGCAGTGATATTAAACATACATTAAGCCAAAAAGGAAAAAGAAAGTCCTGATAATTAAGCAACAAGTTAAATAACACAACTGTACCTTGATAGTTGCCAACACTCACTAGAATAGTGCTAGTTGCCAACACTCACTTCTGGCAATAGTGCTTCATAGATGTAATGTTTCAAGGTTACACTATATATTAGTAATTTAAGCATAAACTATTTCTAAGGCTGTAAAATAAACTATGTGTATTAGGTTTACCCAGGAGCCCATAATGCTGTTAAGACGGCCCTAGTCCCAAGTTCTTAACTGAACATGTTATGAAGTGCTGTGCTGGGTATCTTTAATTAGCTCCCAAAACTGTGCCTCCTAATGTCTAAATTACCTCCTTACCTGCACTAGTGCAACATCAATGTTAATAATGTTTCGATGGAATAGCAGAGGGATCTCCGAGAGAAATATGGGCACAAAGTCTCCTCTGCCATCATTCACAGCTTCCCGACAGTTAGACCCAATGAAGAATGAGTTACTCCGAAAGATTCCTGTGGAAAGAATTATAAATTACACTAATATATATACCAGTACTGTACAATATAAATACAAAAAACTGTTGTTACCAATCTATTTATAAATACAGTATAAACAAACTGGAGTAGATATATAAATAGCCTTCAACTGTGTATGCTCTTACTAAAACTTGATAGAATGTACATTTTTGGGGAAGATGGACATGCTCTGTTATGAACTTTGCCTCTACCTACCAAACAGTGATCTAACTGACTTTGACTAGGATGCAATGCATAACAGTTGTCTAAATCCTAGGTACACATTTACTACTGGATGAACAGAAGCCCCAAATGTAAAGACACATGCCCAAAAGTCTTTCCCTGCCCGGGAATCAAACTCGGTTCCAATTGGTTATGAGCCGACAGTACTACATGTACAGTACTTGTGCTATCACCTCCACTGTACTCAAAGTTAGATGTATTGTGATCCTTAGTCAATTTCACTAACTTTTATCATCTCTGTATCCTGTGTCAGTATCAAATAGGACAATACCAATATCTGTGGTTGCCATACGTCCTCATTTTCCAAGTGTCAAATTTTGAGTCCAGGAAGAATTTAAAAAATTCTCCAAAGTCTGGAATTTCAGTTTCCATTACTTGTTGGAAGCTGATTTGTTGGGCAAGTTTTTTTTGGCATTATTAATTTTTCTGTTGGGCGTTTGGAACTTTTTGTTGAGCGTATGAGACTTTTTTGTTGGGCATTTGGTACTTTTTGGTTGAGCATTTGCAGCTTTTTTGTTGGGCATTTGCTACTTTTTTGTTAGGTGTTTGGCACCTTTTATTGGGTCTTTTGGATTTTTTTTTTTTTTGGGGGGGGGGGGAGTTTGGGATTTTGGTTTTGTTTGGGATGGGGTTAGATTTTTCTTTATTGAGCATTTTCGATTTTTTGGTTGGGCATTTGGAATTTGTTTTGTTGGACATTTGGAAATTTTATGTTAGACCTTTTTTTGGGGGGGGGAGCATTTTGAAATGTTTTGTTAGCTGTTTTTACTTTTTTGTCAAAAAAATGCCACTTTTTTGTTGGGTGTTTGCCACTTTTTGGGGGACTGTTACTTTTTGGTGGGTAAAACCCCAAAGAATACTACCAACTACTAACAAAAAAATGCCCATTTGCCAAGAAAAAAGTTATAAATGGCCAACAAAATGTTCTAAACAGCCAACAAAAAAAGTTCTAAACAGCCCCCCAAAAAATTGCTAAACGGCAATTTAAACCAAAAAAAAATCCAAAAACCCCAACAAAAAAAGTGGCAAACACCCAACAAAAAAGTGGCAAACACCCAACAAAAAAGTGCATGCCAAGTAAAAAAGTGGCAAACACCTAACAAAAAAGTGGCAAAAAACACCAACAAAAGTGGCAAAAAACACCCAACAAAAAAGTGGCAAAAAAAACCCAACAAAAATCTCTTAAATGACCAACAAAAGGGCAAAAAAAAGGTACCAATATAAAATTCCCAAATGTCCCACAAAAGTGCTAAATGCCCCCCCCCCCAAAAAAAATGTAAAAATGTAAAAGCCAAAATGCCAACAAAAAATCCAAAATGCCCAACACACAAAAATGGTACCAGTACAGTATTTAAACAGGACAATACCAGTATTAAACAGGACCGTGTAATTATCAATCAGGACAGTGCCAGTATCAAACAGGACAGTACCAGTATCAAACAGGACAGTGCCAGTATCAAACAGGACAGTGCCAGTATCAATCAGGACAGTGCCAGTATCAAATAGGGCTGCCAGTATCAAACATGATGGTGCAATTATCAATCACGACAGTGCCAGTATCGAAGGAGTGGTACAGTTCCAACATGTTGTACAGTACCATGCACATTGCCAGGTATGGTTACAGGGCCCGCACATTACAGTGCCACACATGGTGTACAGGGGCCACACATTACACAGTGCCACACATGGTGTACAGGGGCAACACATTACAGTGCCACACCATTGCACAGTGCCACACATGGTGTACAGGGGGCACCACATTACAGTGTCACACCCATTGCACAGTGCCACACATGGTGTACAGGGGCCACACATGGTATAGGGGCCACACATACACAGTGCCACACATGTGTACAGGGCCACACACATTACAGTGCCACACATGGTGTACAGGGGCACACATGGTGTATAGGGGCACACATTACACAGTGCCACACATGGTGTACAGGGGCCACACATGGTGTACAAGGTCACCACATTACACAGTGCAACACATGGTGTACAAGGTCACACACATTTACACAGTGCTGCAATGTGGCACACATGTGTATATGACCACACCCTCCCTCCTGACCCTCATACAGCCTCCACCGTATTCCCTACTCCAACACCATTCCACTGTCTCAATTACCGTCCCAATATACCCCGCCCCCCTCCATCACAGCCCTCCAACCACTATGCCCCTTTTGCCCTCTTACTAGCAGTATGTTATGCATATTGTCTCTTGAGATGATTTCGGGGCTTAGCGTCCCACGGCCGGTCCTCGACCAGGCCTTCTTTTTGTTACACATCCCCAGGAAGCAGCCCGTAGCAGTGTCTTAACTCCCAGGTACCCATTTACTGCTAGGTGAACGGGGCATCAGGGTGAAAGAAACTGCCATTTGTCTCTGCCTCCACCTGGATGAAACCGGAACCTTAGGACTATGAATCCCAAGCGCTAGCCACTCAGCTGTCAGCCCCTTACACTAACTTGTAAAACTGGCATAACTGTTATATATGTTCTGTGAAGATATTTGTACTTGCTAATTAGGACTTATTTTCAGCATTAACTTGTATAAGCACTAAATAACTTTTCGTGGTTGAGTGCCCATTAACCACTACTCTTAGCAGTATAGAAATTCTATAAACGCAGTCTATGGATGATGTTATTGTTAGAGATTCAGCTACTCGGAACAAGTTCCAGTAGCACGGGCTATGGTGCGCCCGTAACTTACCTGGAACAGGAGCGGGACAAGTAGCACGGGCTATGGTGAGCCCGCAGTAGACTTACTGGTACTGGAGCGTGCTGACGTGTGGTGTGCTCGCTTCATGGATGATGTCTGTGGTGGAGAGAATATACTGCTCACTTGCAACCAACCTGTACATGCTACTATGGCGCTATGTCCACTCACAAGATGAGTGGCGCGCCCAATAAACTCGCCCCTCGGGGCAAAATTTAAAAAAAAAATAACCTTGACAGTCTTGGCGGGCGTAGAGCGCTGGGCCTCGGTATGGATATGACAGATGCTGACATCTCTGAGCTGTGAGTCTTGCCATGCTGGGTCAGCGCCTCCACCAGCTTGAGGGGCGTGGCCGCTGCCCCGTGCACGAATATACACGCCTGTCCCACAATTAAAATATTAACCAACACGTACAGTATATATATATATTTATAAAATGTGAATAAGAATCGAAATACTATAAATAGTCAATAATTCACAAGGATCAACACTATATAAACATAATTTGGTAGCAAGCAAGTTCACCATGTGGGTTTTTAATACACAGAAACAATATACAGTACATAGTAAATATACACGGTCAGAGTTCACAATCCTCTACAGCGTCCGTGGCTTGGTTTATTTTGTTTTTGTACGTAGTGGAAAATCAGGGAACAGGCTGATCCTTGCCTATTAGTTTTACTACTAAGTACACTAAGACTAAAAAAAAAGATTACCAAATGGATGAGTGAGAACGAGAAATAGGTGTAGGAGAGTTGAATTTCTACAAGAAGTGAGGTCTCGCTTTTATATCATGCCCCGCCTCCCAGATACACCACTTGGGGTGGACGGTAGAGCGACGGTCTCGCTTATGCAGGTCAACGTTCAATCCCCGACCGTCCAAGTGGTTGGGCACCATACCACCTCCCCACCCCCCTCTCTGTCCCACCCGAATCCTTATCCTAACCCTTTCCAGTGCAGTCTAATAGCTTGGAGCTTTCCCTGATAATTCCTTTCTTCCGCCTCCCAGATTTTCGTTCCTGGTACCTTTTAAATCTATAGACTGTTTATTTATTTATATATATATATATTATATATATATATATATATATATATATAATATATATATATATATATATATATATATATATATAATATTATATATATATATATATATGAATGAAAACTCAACCCCAGAAGTGACTCGAACCCATACTCCCAGGAGCAACGCAACTGGTATGTACAAGACGCCTTAAACCACTTGACCATCACGACACGGACATATGAGGTGATAGCCGAAGCTATTTGAACCAATCACCGCCGGCACTCGGATGGTTATTTGGGCATAGCATTTTACCAAATCACCCTCATTCTTTGGGGCACACGTGAGGAACACAAATGCGAACAAGCCTGAATGGTCCCCAGGACTATATGCGAATGAAAACTCACACCCCAGAAGTGACTCGAACCCATACTCCAGGAGCAACGCAACTGGTATGTACAAGACGCCTTAAACCACTTGACCATCACGACCGGACATAATGAGGTGATAGCCGAAGCTATTTGAACACCTCACCGCCGGCACTGGGAGTATGGGTCGAGTCACTTCGGGGTGTGAGTTTTCATTCGCATATAGTCTGGGGACCATTCAGGCTTGTTCGCATTTGTGTTCCTCACGTGTGCCCAAAGAAGAGGTGATTTGGTAAAATACTATGCCCAAGATAACCTCCGAGTGCCGGCGGTGAGGTGGTTCAATAGCTTCGGCTATCACCCATTATGTCCGGTCGTGATGGTCAAGTGGTTTAAGGCGTCTTGTACATACCAGTTGCGTTGCCTCTGGGAGTATGGGTTCGAGTCACTTCTGGGTGTGAGGGTTCATTCGCAATATAGTCCTGGGGAACCATTCAGGCTTGTTCGCATTTGTGTTCCTCACGTGTGCCCCAAAGAATGAGTGATTTGGTAAAATGCTATGCAAGATAACCCATCCGAGTGCGGCGGTGAGGTGGTTCAAATAGCTTCGGCTATCACCTCATTATGTCCGATCGTGATGGTCAAGTGGTTTAAGGGTATTGTACATACCAGTTGCGTTGCTCCTGGGAGTATGGGTTCGAGTCACTTCTGGGGTGTGAGTTTTCATTCGCATATAGTCCTGGGGACCATTCAGGCTTGTTCGCATATATATATATNAAAATATTTAAAATGTTTTGAGTAGACACAGTATTTATCAAACAAGCTTTTATCACTTTAGCATTTAGATAACATCAAAATGCATCATCTGTGCTTTTACTGTAAAATTTCTTTACCATTCTACTTATTTTTTACATATGCAAATCATTTGAATTATGCAGACAGTGAGGATGGAGCATACAGCCACTATTTTGGGCAAGAGGAGACCTCAGCCCAACCCAGAAAGCCTCCTCCTCGCGTGCTTACCTCTGGGGGTGTCTCGCCATAAGACCTGATAACAGTCCAGAAACCTGGATTTTTGCTCCCATGATTCCACATTTTTGCATCTCTCTTGTAATATTTGTGCTGGAACTGTTGTGATAGTGCAGATAAAATGACAATAGAGCACAAAAGGTCAAAATGTACAGGAAGAATAATCAAGAAAGTGACGGTGTTTTTGGAAATGCCATGCTTCTGTCAAGGGAACACATGCCTCCAAGAAAAGCTTGATTTCTACTAAGATTTCTCCTACACAGTACTGGAAAGTTCAGTTTCAGAGAACTTTGGTTAAGAAACTCAAGAAAGCAAAACTGTTATGCGAGCAATAATGACAAATTACAAGCCTCATCAGAAGAGCGCAAGGAGTCGGCAACTTCACCAAGATTGAAAAAGTGTCAGTGTACTGAGCCACATTACTGTCTGAATACATTTGAATACATGAACAAAGTACAACTTGTGAAGAAGTTTAGATACAGAGTATGTGCCAGAAAAGATCCAAAGTTTCAGTGCATGATGTATATTCCAGGAATGCTGGATCAACCTTGCTGTAGTGGATATGTGGGCCTGTGGGCTGCTCCAAGCAACAGTCTGTTGGACCAAGCGCTCACAAGTCCATAAAATAATCAAGCCTGGCCTCGGATCAGGCTTGGGGAGTAGAACTCCCAGAACCCCATCAAGCAGGAATCAAGCAGGTATACAACTAAGAAAAAATACTGGCAGAAGGATGAGTGATTACTTTCAAAATTCCTTGCACCATATAACATCCAAGAGCATCATCATGTCTACGGCAATGTTGAAGATAGAAGAGCTGCACATAGATGCTCTACAACATCCAGTGGTAAGTACAATACTGAAGAATTTGTCATGTAGTAACAATATTAATGTCTTGCAATGTAGTAACATTTCTATGAATAGAAAATAGGAACGTGCCTGGAAGAAGTACATTTTAGGTGTTCAGTAAGTGTTTTAAGTATTAGCTAAAAAAAAAAACTTTATTTTGCTTACTATTTGGTAGAAGTTACATTGGGCAACATAGGCAAAAAATTCACGTTCTAGCATCAATGATAACTTTACAATATCTAATTGATTGTGAACATTTAGTAGAGATTTTTTGGGGAAGGTATGTGTTCTATTATAACCTTAGAATTTCTAGATTTTCAACCATTTTCTCACATGGAAAAACTAATATGTGACATACATTCAAAAGAGCAAATTCTGACTAATCATATCTATGCCAAACAAAATGAGTGAAAACATTTCTCATACTGGGTGGTGGTTCATGACATGCTGTGGTGGTGGTTCATGACATGCTGTGGTGGTGGTTCATGACACGCTGTGGTGGTGGTTCATGACATGCTGTGGTGGTGGTTCATGACATGCTGTGGTGGTGGTTCATGACATGCTGGGGTGTGGTTCATGACATGCTGGGTAGTGGTTCATGACATGCTGGGGTAGTGGTTCATGACATGCTGTGGTGGTGGTTCATGACATGCTGTGGTGGTGGTTCATGACATGCTGTGGTGGTGGTTCATGACATGCTGTGGTGGTGGTTCATGACATGCTGTGGTGGTGGTTCATGACATGCTGTGGTGGTGGTTCATGACATGCTGTGGTGGTGGTTCATGACATGCTGTGGTGGTGGTTCATGACATGCTGTGGTGGTGGTTCATGACATGCTGTGGTGGTGGTTCATGACACGCTGTGGTGGTGGTTCATGACATGCTGTGGTGGTGGTTCATGACATGCTGGGGTAGTGGTTCATGACATGCTGTGGTGGTGGTTCATGACATGCTGGGTAGTGGTTCATGACATGCTGTGGTGGTGGTTCATGACATGCTGTGGTGGTGGTTCATGACATGCTGTGGTAGTGGTTCATGACATGCTGTGGTGGTGGTTCATGACATGCTGGGGTAGTGGTTCATGACATGCTGGGGTAGTGGTTCATGACATGCTGTGGTGGTGGTTCATGACATGCTGTGGTGGTGGTTCATGACATGCTGTGGTGGTGGTTCATGACACGCTGTGGTGGTGGTTCATGACATGCTAGGGTAGTGGTTCATGACACGCTGTGGTAGTGGTTCATGACATGCTGTGGTAGTGGTTCATGACATGCTGGGGTAGTGGTTCATGACATGCTGGGGTAGTGGTTCATGACATGCTGTGGTGGTGGTTCATGACATGCTGGGGTAGTGGTTCATGACATGCTGTGGTGGTGGTTCATGACATGCTGGGGTAGTGGTTCATGACATGCTGGGGTAGTGGTTCATGACATGCTGTGGTGGTGGTTCATGACATGCTGTGGTGGTGGTTCATGACATGCTGTGGTGGTGGTTCATGACATGCTGGGGTAGTGGTTCATGACATGCTGTGGTGGTGGTTCATGACATGCTGTGGTGGTGGTTCATGACATGCTGTGGTGGTGGTTCATGACATGCTGGGGTATGGTTCATGACATGCTGGGGTAGTGGTTCATGACATGCTGGGGTAGTGGTTCATGACATGCTGTGGTGGTGGTTCATGACATGCTGTGGTGGTGGTTCATGACATGCTGTGGTGGTGGTTCATGACATGCTGGGGTAGTGGTTCATGACATGCTGGGGTAGTGGTTCATGACATGCTGGGGTAGTGGTTCATGACACGCTGTGGTGGTGGTTCATGACATGCTGTGGTGGTGGTTCATGACATGCTGGGGTAGTGGTTCATGACATGCTGTGGTGGTGGTTCATGACATGCTGTGGTGGTGGTTCATGACATGCTGTGGTGGTGGTTCATGACATGCTGTGGTGGTGGTTCATGACACGCTGTGGTGGTGGTTCATGACACGCTGTGGTGGTGGTTCATGACATGCTGTGGTGGTGGTTCATGACATGCTGTGGTGGTGGTTCATGACATGCTGTGGTGGTGGTTCATGACATGCTGGGGTAGTGGTTCATGACATGCTGTGGTGGTGGTTCATGACATGCTGTGGTGGTGGTTCATGACACACTGGGGTAGTGGTTCATGACATGCTGTGTTGGTGGTTCATGACATGTTGTGGTGGTGGTTCATGACACGCTGTGGTGGTGGTTCATGACACGCTGTGGTGGTGGTTCATGACATGCTGTGGTGGTGGTTCATGACATGCTGGGGTAGTGGTTCATGACATGCTGGGTAGTGGTTCATGACATGCTGGGGTAGTGGTTCATGACATGCTGTGGTGGTGGTTCATGACATGCTGGGGTAGTGGTTCATGACATGCTGGGGTAGTGGTTCATGACATGCTGGGGTAGTGGTTCATGACATGCTGGGGTAGTGGTTCATGACACGCTGTGGTGGTGGTTCATGACATGCTGTGGTGGTGGTTCATGACATGCTGTGGTGGTGGTTCATGACACGCTGTGGTGGTGGTTCATGACATGCTGTGGTGGTGGTTCATGACATGCTGTGGTGGTGGTTCATGACATGCTGTGGTGGTGGTTCATGACATGCTGTGGTGGTGGTTCATGACATGCTGTGGTGGTGGTTCATGACATGCTGTGGTGGTGGTTCATGACATGCTGTGGTGGTGGTTCATGACACGCTGTGGTGGTGGTTCATGACACGCTGTGGTGGTGGTTCATGACACGCTGTGGTGGTGGTTCATGACATGCTGGGGTAGTGGTTCATGACATGCTGTGGTGGTGGTTCATGACACGCTGTGGTGGTGGTTCATGACACGCTGTGGTGGTGGTTCATGACACGCTGTGGTGGTGGTTCATGACATGCTGGGGTAGTGGTTCATGACATGCTGGGGTAGTGGTTCATGACACGCTGTGGTGGTGGTTCATGACATGTTGTGGTGGTGGTTCATGACACGCTGTGGTGGTGGTTCATGACACGCTGTGGTGGTGGTTCATGACATGCTGTGGTGGTGGTTCATGACATGCTGTGGTGGTGGTTCATGACATGCTGTGGTGGTGGTTCATGACATGCTGTGGTGGTGGTTCATGACATGCTGTGGTGGTGGTTCATGACATGCTGTGGTGGTGGTTCATGACATGCTGTGGTGGTGGTTCATGACATGCTGGGGTAGTGGTTCATGACATGCTGTGGTGGTGGTTCATGACATGCTGTGGTGGTGGTTCATGACACGCTGTGGTGGTGGTTCATGACATGCTGTGGTGGTGGATCATGACATGCTGTGGTGGTGGTTCATGACATGCTGTGGTGGTGGTTCATGACATGCTGTGGTGGTGGTTCATGACATGCTGTGGTGGTGGTTCATGACACGCTGTGGTGGTGGTTCATGACATGCTGTGGTGGTGGTTCATGACATGCTGGGGTAGTGGTTCATGACATGCTGTGGTGGTGGTTCATGACATGCTGGGGTGGTGGTTCATGACATGCTGGGGTAGTGGTTCATGACATGCTGTGGTGGTGGTTCATGACAGGCTGTGGTGGTGGTTCATGACATGCTGGGGTAGTGGTTCATGACATGCTGGGGTAGTGGTTCATGACATGCTGTGGTGGTGGTTCATGACATGCTGTGGTGGTGGTTCATGACATGCTGTGGTGGTGGTTCATGACATGCTGTGGTGGTGGTTCATGACATGCTGGGGTAGTGGTTCATGACATGCTGGGGTAGTGGTTCATGACATGCTGTGGTGGTGGTTCATGACACACTGTGGTAGTGGTTCATGACACGCTGGGGTAGTGGTTCATGACACGCTGTGGTGGTGGTTCATGACACACTGTGGTGGTGGTTCATGACACGCTGTGGTGGTGGTTCATGACACGCTGTGGTGGTGGTTCATGACACACTGTGGTGGTGGTTCATGACACGCTGTGGTGGTGGTTCATGACATGTTGTGGTAGTGGTTCATGACATGCTGTGGTGGTGGTTCATGACATGCTGGGGTAGTGGTTCATGACACGCTGTGGTGGTGGTTCATGACATGCTGTGTGGTGGTTCATGACATGCTGTGGTGGTGGTTCATGACATGCTGGGGTAGTGGTTCGTGACATGTCATTATGTGGTGGTGGTTCATGACATGCTATGGTAGTGGTTCATGACACGCTGTGGTAGTGGTTCATGACACGCTGTGGTAGTGGTTCATGACACGCTGTGGTAGTGGTTCATGACACGCTGTGGTAGTGGTTCATGACACGCTTTGGTAGTGGTTCCTGACATGCTGTGGTGGTGGTTCATGACACGCTATGGTAGTGGTTCATGACACGCTGTGATGGTGGTTCATGACATGCTGGGGTAGTGGTTCATGACATGTCATTATATGGTGGTGGTTCATGACATGCTGCAGTAGTGGTTCATGAATATCCGCATAAACTACCAGTGATTTTGCAAATTACCCAATGGAAAAGTGTTACGTTTTTCTTCTTTCAACTATGTAGAACCAGATTGTGCACACATTTCCACATTTTTATTTTTTATTTATGGTGAATATAAATGAGGAATGTTGAAATGTTCATATACCTTCATATATATTCAGTGCTATACACCCTTTTTATATAATTTAGAACATTCATTTGTGAACATTTTGACACCAAATTTATTGTTATAACCCCAAAAATAGCTTGGAGAACTTAAAATGATTACAAACATTTTGAGTTAGGCCTGCGGTGAGGGTGCTGGAATGGAATATTAATGAGAATACTGTAGTCAGTGTGAATATCAGTTAATACACTTTCCCAGTTCTGGACCTTGGCAAGCTCATGTAAAATGCGATATTTTTGGTCTGGGTCACAATGGTGAAAAGCTACATGCAGCAGCATTGTGCATTGCTGAACCACAAGATTACCAGCACACATTGCTGACTGCAAGCTGTAATTACTTATGGCCAATGTTGGCTTCCCTGCTTGTTTAATGTAAACATGATGATGTTAACCAGTCATGGAAATGAAAATTGAAAATTGAAAAGTAGATATATAACATACACCCCCACATAACTCTTCCCCATCATTTCCATCATGAATACCAACCCCTCATTGTCATAACCCTATGGTTAATATGCCAGTAACTGTATTTTAGTTTAAATAGACTGGTGTGTTGGAAAAAAAACTATAAAGTTGTAGTGTTATCATTTATGTATGGTCTTTCTTTCTGTCACAGTATGCGAGACTAATTTTAAAATGTTTTGGGACACCGCAGTCTATTGGAGGAGGTTCAAAATGGTGGAAGTCATGTGGCTTTTGGCACATCATTTGCACCTAAATTATAAGAGGAAGATGTGCACAAGATAAGTTGGGGGCATTTAACTTCAACAGTGGCAAAAGCAATATACTGGAGTGAACAATATGGAAGGAAATAAAGAATAGAGCCAGTGAAGGGTAGAAGTACCATAGGCACAATCAGAAAACACAGTATGAACATCAGAGGTCAATTGCTGTTCAATATCATCCCAGCAACTATCAGAAATATTGCCAGAACAAAAGTGAAAGTCTTCAAGAAAAACTGGAAAATTTTCTGAAAGTAGTACCAGACCAACTGGGCTATAGTGGATGTATGTGCCTTCAAGCCGTTCCAAGCAACATCCTACGGGACCAAGCTCTTACGAATCAAATCAAGTCACAAGTCTACTCACAAGGGGAGTAGAAGAATATACTGACTTGATCTGTGAAATCAAGATGCCTGTTATACAAAATGGGAGAGGTTATCTTGAGATGATTTCGGGGCTTAGCATTCCCATGGCCTGGTCCTCAACCAGGCCTCCTTTTTTGTTACACACCCCCCAGGAAGCAGCCTATAGCAGCTGTCTAACATCCAGGTACCTATTTACTGCTAGGTTAACAGGGGGCATCAGGGTGAAAGAAACTCTGCCCATTTGTTTCTGCCTCCATTGGGGATCGAACCCAGAACCTCAGGACTACGAATCCCAAGTGCTGTCCACTCAGCTGTGAGGAGACAATACAAAATTACAACACCTCCAGAATGTAATAATTGTTAAATGTGAGCTGCTGCATGATAGCATGTTTGACTAGACCTTCACTCAGAGAGCTGCTGCTACACTCGACCGCACCTTTGTCTCGATGTAACCAAATCTGATCAACTGTAAATGTGGAAAGTGCATTGTGGTTCATTTTAAGTGGCCTTTAATTTGAAAATATATCTGAGAATATCATATATGTAGTAGTATTCAAATTGTCTAGGCTTCACACTCTTTATTACAAATGTTAATCTGTTACTCTATTTCAGAACTTGCTAATTCATAAAAAATATTAAAAATTAAAAATCAGCTCTTTATATTTTCCTGATTTAATTGGCACATCTTAAAAAATTAAGCTGAAAATAATTTGGCCAAACAACTGCTATGGCTAATATAAAAGAATAGGCAATATAAATCTATAGCTATGGATTCTTATTTGACTTTCTGATTTATGCTTCTCTTAACCATAATATTTAAACTACAGTTTGTATAAAACTAAAATTCAAATTTCTCTTTAAAATGTCTCTTTGGCATCTGAAAAAATGCATTGTTCCCGTGTTACATCTTGTATAAAATCCATCAGTAGTTCTCCTCACACAACCATTATCCCTGAATGAGTTAATTACAGCACAAGTGTGGTGATGGCATGCAATTGAGGCGCTCAAACGCTGCCTTCTCCAGGGCCTCTCGGTGGTCAGGGTGAGATATTTTGATGAGCTCGTATGCCCTCTGACGCAGATTCTTTCCAAATAGGTAAGCAATGCCATACTCAGTCACCAGGTAATGTACGTGGGCTCGTGTGGTCACCACTCCAGCACCTAAAATAGTTAAACAAAATTGTATTTTAAATTGAGACATCACCATACTGCCAAAGGAAAGCATACACCTTCAGTGAAGTATAGGGGCTCAAGACATCACCAAACCTCCAAATGAAACTACTGTAAAAAAGTATGACAATGTACATCAACATTTCCCTTACTAATTAAATAGTGACCTATATTTATATTTGAAATGTACAGTATGTGCAATACTGCACATACTGTATTATTAGAATATTAGAGCATTACAAATATAGAACAACATGCATAAATCATCTCTATAACACACCTTGCCTTAGGAATGGAACTATCTTTGACTCTCCCTTCGTGGTCACAGAGGACATGGCCAGAATAGGCTTCCCAAGACCATCTCTGCTCACTGCTGCCCCTCTGATAAAGTCAACCTGTCCACCAACACCTATGAAAGAGCAGAAATATAATAGTTATGATAAGTACCCATCAAGCAGGTAAATATTATAATTTCATTATTTAGTATTATGCACCACACACACCAGCGACCTCAGGATATGCTCTATGTATTAGGAGACTATGAACGCTCTAATACACTTCCTTTTTATACACTAACTTGACTTGCCTCGGCAAACTCCTTCGGACGATCTTGTAACAGTGTAAATGGTGTAAATGTAGAGAAATACCAATATGAGAGTTGACCTTATTTGTAGATAACATTTTGCCTGAAGGCTTTATCAAATCAAGGGATTTGATACAAGACTTAGTGACATGTCATCAACAGTAGTCTATTTTCATCTTGGACATGATTGTTAACACTTCTAAATCTCTACTATCAACAGTATATATACAGACGTTTGACCCTCTTCAACACTAACTTTCCATTCCACTCATCACGTTTAAAAACTTTTTATTTTAAACTACAATATAGTACAGTACTGTACAGAGAAACTCTTTGACAGTAATGTGGAGATATAAAATATCATGGTGCCTTTGATTACAATATTATTCAATATTAATAATATACAATAAGTATATACGGTAATTATAATATACAATATTATATTAGTGTTCCCACCTGAGTACATTCTCGTGCCAATGGAGTCGGACACTACTTGCCCAGTCAGGTCCACCTCGATGCAAGAGTTGATTGCTGTCACTTTTGGATTTTGGGCAATGATGGGAATGTTGTTAACAAAAGATACGTCACACATTACTGGGGAAGAAACAAAGCAGCGATCACAACAAATAATAATGAATGACAGAATTATTTGCAATCTTCAAGGCCTAATTCATATCTAAAACTACTTTAATCTGAATGACACCAACAGTATATATCCATGTTTGCTGCAGATAGTTGTTTATGAAGTTACGTACATTCTATGTAAACAAATTGCCAGTATTGAAACAAAATATTATAGAAAACTAATAAATTAGTACATCTTCAAGACAGAATACATACTTACCGACGAATGGGTTGTTATCGACGAAGTCAAATAACCTCCGAGTCCCCACTATGAAACTGCCAACAATCTTTCCCGGATGATAAGTCTTGTGTGTGTTGGTAATGCAGCCATCCTCAACCAATTCAACCACACCATCACTAAACATCTCTGAGTGGATCCCAAGGTCCTTATGACCCTTCAGGGATGCTAATACTGCATCAGGAATGTTACCTATTCCTGTAAGATATATAATGCTTTGAACAAAATTCAATGCATTGCATAGGCTATATAAAATGTCTTTCACACCACAGTGAAATGAAACAAATGTACAACAAGTGAAATTCATTTGTTCACTAAAAGTACCTGTCATTCAAAAAGATTTATTTATCTAACACCAACACTGTTATATACCTTATCTGACAAGGAAGTAATGCTTAAAAAGTGAGGTATTTTACCCACAGAACAACCTGTAGTACAGAGGTCAGCACAGTCAACTCTCAATTCGAAATGGTTCCTGGTTCGATCATTGCAAGACATTTAGGTATGATTCCTTACACCTGATATTTTTGCTAACCTAGAATTAAATAGGTATCCAGTAGTTAGCTCAATATTGTGGATTACACCCTAGGAAAGATCAGTCTTTGGTTATGGTGGATTTCAATAAGCCAAACAAACTTTCCATCACCGACAATGAAAACCATATTATTCCAGTTTTCCATTCCAATATACCAGTCATCTTCCTTTACCATATGATCCCTTTACTTCATCTATGTACACCCTTCTCAGGCATCCTACTAACATATCCACACCACTTGATTGTAGTGTGCTTCACCCATTTACATTTCATTTCATACATTAGGGATGAGAATAGTATTAAAATAATTCTGAGGATCAACGTCCTTACGGTCCGGTCTCTGACCAGGCCGCCTGGTTGGTGGTCAAGTCAACCAGGCTGTTTGATGCTGCTGCTCGCAGCCTGACACATGAGCATAACATCTCATCCTTTCATTACACAAACAAT
>WNGS01169217.1:21223559-21237490 GCA_020271785.1 Procambarus virginalis
TAAATATTAGTGCAATATAGCCAGGCTGGATTAGTGTTTTTCTTTTGGTAATTGTTTACTCATTCTATGGCTAGGTTAGATATATGGCCACACATTAACTCACAAGTACTTAATGGGGGGGGATGATCTGTGCTTTACTGTCAAATTGCATTGTCCTGCAAACAGTTTCTTGTAGGTTACCTGATTTTTATAATGATTGGAAGTGGGAGAAGTAACTGAGTACAACACTAGGGGCCATTCTACAAGCTAGTGTAAGCTTTTGTTTTAGTTTCCAGTGAGACTCGTGTATTTTGCTCCAACTCATCATCTAGAAACAATGTATGCATAGAATAGGTTACTTACCCCCACTTACAAAGAACTTTCCAACAGGTCAACTATTCATTAACTATGCAATAGGTTACTTACCCCACTTCTAGACAATTTCTGCTAACTTTCCTGAGATATTCAGTTGTTAAATATACTGCATTATTATATTCTTTGAAGTAGAAATGTCCATTAATGTTTATGACATTAGAATCATCATCTACCTTCAAGTGTTTTCAGCCCTCCTATATTTATTGATCCATAAAATATTTAAAATGTTTTGAGTAGACTCAGTATTTATCAAACCAGCTTTTATCACTTTAGCATTTAGATAACATCAAAATGCATCATCTGTGCTTTTACTGTAAAATTTCTTTACCATTCTACTTATTTACATAATGCAAATCATTTGAATTATGCAGACAGTGAGGATGGAGCATACAGCCACTATTTTGGGCAAGAGGAGACCTCAGCCCAACCCAGAAAGCCTCCTCCTCGCGTGCTTACCTCTGGGGGTGTCTCGCCATAAGACCTGATAACAGTCCAGAAACCTGGATTTTTGCTCCCATGATTCCACATTTTTTGCATCTCTCTTGTAATATTTGTGCTGGAACCGTTGTGATAGTGCAGATAAAATGACAATAGAGCACAAAAGGTCAAAATGTACAGGAAGAATAATCAAGAAAGTGACGGGTGTTTTTGGAAATGCCATGCTTCTGTCAAGGGAACACATGCCTCCAAGAAAAGCTTGATTTCTACTAAGATTTCTCCTACACAGTACTGGAAAGTTCAGTTTCGGAGAACTTTGGTTAAGAAACTCAAGAAAGCAAAACTGTTATGCGAGCAATAATGACAAATTACAAGCCTCATCAGAAGAGCGCAAGGAGTCGGCAACTTCACCAAGATTGAAAAAGTGTCAGTGTACTGAGCCACATTACTGTCTGAATACATTTGAATACATGAACAAAGTACAACTTGTGAAGAAGTTTAGATACAGAGTATGTGCCAGAAAAGATCCAAAGTTTCAGTGCATGATGTATATTCCAGGAATGCTGGATCAACCTTGCTGTAGTGGATATGTGGGCCTGTGGGCTGCTCCAAGCAACAGTCTGTTGGACCAAGCGCTCACAAGTCCATAAAATAATCAAGCCTGGCCTCGGATCAGGCTTGGGGAGTAGAACTCCCAGAACCCCATCAAGCAGGAATCAAGCAGGTATACAACTAAGAAAAAATACTGGCAGAAGGATGAGTGATTACTTTCAAAATTCCTTGCACCATATAACATCCAAGAGCATCATCATGTCTACGGCAATGTTGAAGATAGAAGAGCTGCACATAGATGCTCTACAACATCCAGTGGTAAGTACAATACAGTACTGAAGAATTTGTCATGTAGTAACAATATTAATGTCTTGCAATGTAGTAACATTTCTATGAATAGAAAATAGGAACGTGCCTGGAAGAAGTACATTTTAGGTGTTCAGTAAGTGTTTTAAGTATTAGCTAAAAAAAAAACTTTATTTTGCTTACTATTTGGTAGAAGTTACATTGGGCAACATAGGCAAAAAATTCACGTTCTAGCATCAATGATAACTTACAATATCTAATTGATTGTGAACATTTAGTAGAGATTTTTTGGGGAAGGTATGTGTTCTATTATAACCTTAGAATTTCTAGATTTTCAACCATTTTCTCACATGGAAAAACTAATATGTGACATACATTCAAAAGAGCAAATTCTGACTAATCATATCTATGCCAAACAAAATGAGTGAAAACATTTCTCATACTGGGTAGTGGTTCATGACACGCTGTGGTGGTGGTTCATGACATGCTGGGGTAGTGGTTCATGACATGCTGGGGTAGTGGTTCATGACATGCTGTGGTGGTGGTTCATGACACGCTGTGGTGGTGGTTCATGACATGCTGTGGTGGTGGTTCATGACACGCTGTGGTGGTGGTTCATGACATGCTGGGGTAGTGGTTCATGACATGCTGTGTTGGTGGTTCATGAAATGTTGTGGTGGTGGTTCATGACACACTGTGGTAGTGGTTCATGACATGCTGTGTTGGTGGTTCATGATATGTTGTGGTAGTGGTTCATGACATGCTGTGGTGGTGGTTCATGACACGCTGTGGTGGTGGTTCATGACATGCTGGGGTAGTGGTTCGTGACATGTCATTATGTGGTGGTGGTTCATGACACGCTGTGGTGGTGGTTCATGACACGCTGTGGTGGTGGTTCATGACATGCTGTGGTGGTGGTTCATGACATGTTGTGGTAGTGGTTCATGACATGCTGTGGTGGTGGTTCATGACATGCTGGGGTAGTGGTTCATGACACGCTGTGGTGGTGGTTCATGACATGTTGTGGTAGTGGTTCATGACATGCTGTGTTGGTGGTTCATGATATGTTGTGGTAGTGGTTCATGACATGCTGTGGTAGTGGTTCATGACACGCTGTGGTGGTGGTTCATGACATGCTGGGGTAGTGGTTCGTGACATGTCATTATGTGGTGGTGGTTCATGACACGCTGTGGTGGTGGTTCATGACACGCTGTGGTGGTGGTTCATGACACGCTGTGGTGGTGGTTCATGACATGCTGTGGTGGTGGTTCATGACACGCTGTGGTGGTGGTTCATGACACGCTGTGGTGGTGGTTCATGACATGCTGGGGTAGTGGTTCGTGACATGTCATTATGTGGTGGTGGTTCATGACATGCTATGGTGGTGGTTCATGACATGTTGTGGTGGTGGTTCATGACATGTTGTGGTGGTGGTTCATGACATGTTGTGGTGGTGGTTCATGACATGTTGTGGTGGTGGTTCATGACACACTGTGGTAGTGGTTCATGACACGGGGGTAGTGGTTCATGACACGCTGTGGTGGTGGTTCATGACACGCTGTGGTGGTGGTTCATGACATGTTGTGGTGGTGGTTCATGACACGGTGGTAGTGGTTCATGACACGCTGTGGTGGTGGTTCATGACACGCTGTGGTGGTGGTTCATGACATGTTGTGGTGGTGGTTCATGACATGTTGTGGTGGTAGTTCATGACACACTGTGGTAGTGGTTCATGACACGCTGGGGTAGTGGTTCATGACACGCTGTGGTAGTGGTTCATGACACGCTGTGGTGGTGGTTCATGACACGCTGTGGTGGTGGTTCATGACACGATGTGGTGGTGGTTCATGACACGCTGTGGTGGTGGTTCATGACACGCTGTGGTGGTGGTTCATGACACGCTGTGGTGGTGGTTCATGACATGTTGTGGTAGTGGTTCATGACATGCTGTGGTGGTGGTTCATGACATGCTGGGGTAGTGGTTCATGACACGCTGTGGTGGTGGTTCATGACATGCTGTGGTGGTGGGTCATGACATGCTGGGTAGTGGTTCGTGACATGTCATTATGTGGTGGTGGTTCATGACATGCTATGGTAGTGGTTCATGACACGCTGTGGTAGTGGTTCATGACACGCTGTGGTAGTGGTTCATGACACGCTGTGGTAGTGGTTCATGACACGCTTTGGTAGTGGTTCCTGACATGCTGTGGTGGTGGTTCATGACACGCTATGGTAGTGGTTCATGACACGCTGTGATGGTGGTTCATGACATGCTGGGGTAGTGGTTCATGACATGTCATTATATGGTGGTGGTTCATGACATGCTGCAGTAGTGGTTCATGAATATCCGCATAAACTACCAGTGATTTTGAAAATTACCCAATGGAAAAGTGTTACGTTTTTCTTCTTTCAACTATGTAGAACCAGATTGTGCACACATTTCCACATTTTTATTTTTTATTTATGGTGAATATAAATGAGGAATGTTGAAATGTTCATATACCTTCATATATTCAGTGCTATACACCCTTTTTATATAATTTAGAACATTCATTTGTGAACATTTTGACACCAAATTTATTGTTATAACCCCAAAAATAGCTTGGAGAACTTAAAATGATTACAAACATTTTGAGTTAGGCCTGCGGTGAGGGTGCTGGAATGGAATATTAATGAGAATACTGTAGTCAGTGTGAATATTAGTTAATACACTTTCCCAGTTCTGGACCTTGGCAAGCTCATGTAAAATGCGATATTTTTGGTCTGGGTCACAATGGTGAAAAGCTACATGCAGCAGCATTGTGCATTGCTGAACCACAAGATTACCAGCACACATTGCTGACTGCAAGCTGTAATTACTTATGGCCAATGTTGGCTTCCCTGCTTGTTTAATGTAAACATGATGATGTTAACCAGTCATGGAAATGAAAATTGAAAAATTGAAAAGTAGATATATAACATACACCCCCACATAACTCTTCCCCATCATTTCCATCATGAATACCAACCCTCATTGTCATAACCCTATGGTTAATATGCCAGTAACTGTATTTTAGTTTAAATAGACTGGTGTGTTGGAAAAAAACTATAAAGTTGTAGTGTTATCATTTATGTATGGTCTTTCTTTCTGTCACAGTATGCGAGACTAATTTTAAAATGTTTTGGGACACCGCAATCTATTGGAGGAGATTCAAAACGGTGGAAGTCATGTGGCTTTTGGCACATCATTTGCACCTAAATTATAAGAGGAAGACGTGCATAAGATAAGTTGGGGGCATTAACTTCAACAGTGGCAAAAGCAATATACTGGAGTGAACGATATGGAAGGAAATAGAGAATAGAGCCAGTGAAGGGTAGACGTACCATAGGTACAATCAGAAAACACAGTATGAACATCAGAGGTCAATAGCTGTTCAATATCATCCCAGCAACTATCAGAAATATTGCCAGAACAAAAGTGGAAGTCTTCAAGAAAAACTGGAAAATTTTCTGAAAGTAGTACCAGAACCAACTGGGCTATAGTGGATGTATGTGCCTTCAAGCCGTTCCAAGCAACATCCTACGGGACCAAGCTCTCACGAATCAAATCAAGTCACAAGTCTATCACAAGGGGAGTAGAAGAATATACTGACTTGATCTGTGAAATCAAGATGCCTGTTATACAAAATGGGAGAGGTTATCTTGAGATGATTTCGGGGCTTAGCATTCCCATGGCCCGGTCCTCAACCAGGCCTCTTTTTTTTGTTACACGCCCTCAGGGAGCAGCCTGTAGCAGCTATCTAACATCCAGGTACCTATTTACTGCTAGGTTAACAGGGGGCATCAGGGTGAAAGAAACTCTGCCCATTTGTTTCTGCCTCCATTGGGATCGAACCCAGAACCTCAGGACTACGAATCCCAAGTGCCGTCCACTCAGCTGTGAGGAGACAATACAAAATTACAACACCTCCAGAATGTAATAATTGTTTAAACGTGAGCTGCTGCATGATAGCATGTTTGACTAGACCTTCACTCAGAGAGCTGCTGCTACACTCGACCGCACCTTTGTCTCGATGTAACCAAATCTGATCAACTGTAAATGTGGAAAGTGCATTGTAGTTCATTTTAAGTGGCCTTTAATTTGAAAATATATCTGAGAATATCATATATGTAGTAGTATTCAAATTGTCTAGGCTTCACACTCTTTATTACAAATGTTAATCTGTTACTCTATTTCAGAACTTGCTAATTCATAAAAAATATTAAAAATTAAAAATCAGCTCTTTATATTTTCCTGATTTAATTGGCACATCTTAAAAAATTAAGCTGAAAATAATTTGGCCAAACAACTGCTATGGCTAATATAAAGAATAGGCAATATAAATCTATAGCTATGGATTCTTATTTGACTTTCTGATTTATGCTTCTCTTAACCATAATATTTAAACTACAGTTTGTATAAAACTAAAATTCAAATTTCTCTTTAAAATGTCTCTTTGGCATCTGAAAAAATGCATTGTTCCCGTGTTACATCTTGTATAAAATCCATCAGTAGTTCTCCTCACACAACCATTATCCCTGAATGAGTTAATTACAGCACAAGTGTGGTGATGGCATGCAATTGAGGCGCTCAAACGCTGCCTTCTCCAGGGCCTCTCGGTGGTCAGGGTGAGATATTTTGATGAGCTCGTATGCCTCTGACGCAGATTCTTTCCAAATAGGTAAGCAATGCCATACTCAGTCACCAGGTAGTGTACGTGGGCTCGTGTGGTCACCACTCCAGCACCTAAAATAGTTAAACAAAATTGTATTTTAAATTGAGACATCACCATACTGCAAAGGAAAGCATACACCTTCAGTGAAGTATAGGGGCTCAAGACATCACCAAACCTCCAAATGAAACTACTGTAAAAAAGTATGACAATGTACATCAACATTTCCCTTACTAATTAAATAGTGACTTATATTTATATTTGAAATGTGCAGTATGTGCAATACTGCACATACTGTATTATTAGAATATTAGAGCATTACAAATATAGAACAACATGCATAAATCATCTCTATAACACACCTTGCCTTAGGAATGGAACTATCTTGACTCTCCTTCGTGGTCACAGAGGACATGGCCAGAATAGGCTTCCCAAGACCATCTCTGCTCACTGCTGCCCCTGATAAAGTCAACCTGTCCACCAACACCTATGAAAGAGCAGAAATATAATAGTTATGATAAGTACCCATCAAGCAGGTAAAATTATAATTTCATTATTTAGTATTATGCACCACACACACACCGCGACCTCAGGATATGCTCTATGTATTAGGAGACTATGAACGCTCTAATACACTTCCTTTTATACACTAACTTGACTCGCCTCGGCAAACTCCTTCGGACGATCTTGTAACAGTGTAAATGGTGTAAATGTAGAGAAATACCAATATGAGAGTGACCTTATTTGTAGATAACATTTGCCTGAAGGCTTTATCAAATCAAGAGATTTGATACAAGACTTAGTGACATGTCATCAACAGTAGTCTATTTTCATCTTGGACATGATTGTTAACACTTCTAAATCTCTACTATCAACAGTATATATACAGACGTTTGACCTCTTCAACACTAACTTTCCATTCCACTCATCACATTTAAAAACTTTTTATTTTAAACTATAGTACAGTACTGTACTGAGAAACTCTTTGACAGTAATGTGGAGATATAAAATATCATGGTGCCTTTGATTACAATATTATTCAACATTAATAATATACAATAAGTATATACGGTAATTATAATATACAATATTATATTAGTGTTCCTACCTGAGTACATCCTCGTGCCAATGGAGTCGGACACTACTTGCCCAGTCAGGTCCACCTCGATGCAAGAGTTGATTGCTGTCACTTTTGGATTTGGGCAATGATGGGAATGTTGTTAACAAAAGATACGTCACACATTACTGGGGAGAAACAAAGCAGCGATCACAACAAATAATAATGAATGACAGAATTATTTGCAATCTTCAAGGCCTAATTCATATNACTGTAACACATTGGTGAAGCTGTATTATGTGATTAATATGTAATTATGCAGTTGATTATGTCAGTTTCAGACAATTACAAAGGAATTAAAACAGCAACAGCCCACTCAATGTTTCTCTATTGTCTTATTATGGAAGTTCCTTACCTATATATTTCTCTTGCATAAGATAAATTTAGCAATAATATTGAGGACATCAAAACTGAACTATTTCTTACTATAATAACCCTTATTATAACTTGCCTGCAATCCATGTAAACTGCACAATATATATTAAATATTAGTGCAATATAGCCATGCTGGATTAGTGTTTTCTTTTGGTAATTGTTTACTCAGTCTATGGCTAGGTTAGATATATGGCCACACATTAACTCACAAGTACTTAATGGGGGGGATGATCTGTGCTTTACCGTCAAATTGCATTGTCCTGCAAACAGTTTCTTGTAGGTTACCTGATTTTTATAATGATTGGAAGTGGGAGAAGTAACTGAGTACAACACTAGGGGCCATTCTACAAGCTAGTGTAAGCTTTTTGTTTTAGTTCCAGTGAGACTCGTGTATTTGCTCCAACTCATCATTCTAGAAACAGTGTATGCATAGAATAGGTACTTACCCCCACTTACAAAGAACTTTTCCAATAGGTCAACTATTTCATTAACTATGCAATAGGTTACTTACCCCACTTCTAGACAATTTCTGCTAACTTTCCTGAGATATTCAGTTGTTAAATATACTGTATTATTTTCTTTGAAGTAGAAATGTCCATTAATGTTTTATGACATTAGAATCATCATCTACCTTCAAGTGTTTTCAGCCCTCCTATATTTATTGATCCATAAAATATTTAAAATGTTTTGAGTAGACTCAGTATTTATCAAACAAGCTTTTATCACTTTAGCATTTAGATAACATCAAAATGCATCATCTGTGCTTTTACTGTAAAATTTCTTTACCATTCTACTTATTTACATAATGCAAATCATTTGAATTATGCAGACAGTGAGGATGGAGCATACAGCCACTATTTTGGGCAAGAGGAGACCTCAGCCCAACCCGAAAGCCTCCTCCTCGCGTGCTTACCTCTGGGGGTGTCTCGCCATAAGACCTGATAACAGTCCAGAAACCTGGATTTTTTGCTCCCATGATTCCACATTTTTTGCATCTCTCTTGTAATATTTGTGCTGGAACTGTTGTGATAGTGCAGATAAAATGACAATAGAGCACAAAGGTCAAAATGTACAGGAAGAATAATCAAGAAAGTGACGGGTGTTTTTGGAAATGCCATGCTTCTGTCAAGGGAACACATGCCTCCAAGAAAAGCTTGATTCTACTAAGATTTCTCCTACACAGTACTGGAAAGTTCAGTTTCGGAGAACTTTGGTTAAGAAACTCAAGAAAGCAAAACTGTTATGCGAGCAATAATGACAAATTACAAGCCTCATCAGAAGAGCGCAAGGAGTCGGCAACTTCACCAAGATTGAAAAAGTGTCAGTGTACTGAGCCACATTACTGTCTGAATACATTTGAATACATGAACAAAGTACAACTTGTGAAGAAGTTTAGATACAGAGTATGTGCCAGAAAAGATCCAAAGTTTCAGTGCATGATGTATATTCCAGGAATGCTGGATCAACCTTGCTGTAGTGGATATGTGGGCCTGTGGGCTGCTCCAAGCAACAGTCTGTTGGACCAAGCGCTCACAAGTCCATAAAATAATCAAGCCTGGCCTCGGATCAGGCTTGGGGAGTAGAACTCCCAGAACCCCATCAAGCAGGAATCAAGCAGGTATACAACTAAGAAAAAATACTGGCAGAAGGATGAGTGATTACTTTCAAAATTCCTTGCACCATATAACATCCAAGAGCATCATCATGTCTACGGCAATGTTGAAGATAGAAGAGCTGCACATAGATGCTCTACAACATCCAGTGGTAAGTACAATACTGAAGAATTTGTCATGTAGTAACAATATTAATGTCTTGCAATGTAGTAACATTTCTATGAATAGAAAATAGGAACGTGCCTGGAAGAAGTACATTTTAGGTGTTCAGTAAGTGTTTTAAGTATTAGCTAAAAAAAAAAACTTTATTTTGCTTACTATTTGGTAGAAGTTACATTGGGCAACATAGGCAAAAATTCACGTTCTAGCATCAATGATAACTTTACAATATCTAATTGATTGTGAACATTTAGTAGAGATTTTTGGGGAAGGTATGTGTTCTATTATAACCTTAGAATTTCTAGATTTTCAACCATTTTCTCACATGGAAAAACTAATATGTGACATACATTCAAAAGAGCAAATTCTGACTAATCATATCTATGCCAAACAAAATGAGTGAAAACATTTCTCATACTGGGTAGTGGTTCATGACATGCTGGGGTAGTGGTTCATGACATGCTGGGGTAGTGGTTCATGACATGCTGTGGTGGTGGTTCATGACATGCTGTGGTGGTGGTTCATGACATGCTGTGGTGGTGGTTCATGACATGCTGTGGTGGTGGTTCATGACATGCTGTGGTGGTGGTTCATGACATGCTGTGGTGGTGGTTCATGACATGCTGTGGTGGTGGTTCATGACATGCTGTGGTGGTGGTTCATGACATGCTGTGGTGGTGGTTCATGACACACTGTGGTGGTGGTTCATGACACACTGTGGTGGTGGTTCATGACATGCTGTGGTGGTGGTTCATGACATGCTGGGGTAGTGGTTCATGACATGCTGTGGTGGTGGTTCATGACATGCTGGGGTAGTGGTTCATGACATGCTGTGGTGGTGGTTCATGACATGCTGTGGTGGTGGTTCATGACATGCTGTGGTGGTGGTTCATGACATGCTGTGGTGGTGGTTCATGACACGCTGTGGTGGTGGTTCATGACATGCTGGGGTAGTGGTTCATGACACGCTGTGGTGGTGGTTCATGACATGCTGTGGTGGTGGTTCATGACATGCTGTGGTGGTGGTTCATGACACGCTGTGGTGGTGGTTCATGACATGTTGTGGTAGTGGTTCATGACATGCTGTGGTGGTGGTTCATGACATGCTGGGGTAGTGGTTCATGACATGCTGTGGTGGTGGTTCATGACATGCTGGGGTAGTGGTTCATGACATGCTGGGGTAGTGGTTCATGACATGCTGTGGTGGTGGTTCATGACATGCTGTGGTGGTGGTTCATGACATGCTGGGGTGGTGGTTCATGACATGCTGTGGTAGTGGTTCATGACACGCTGTGGTGGTGGTTCATGACATGCTGTGGTGGTGGTTCATGACACGCTGTGGTGGTGGTTCATGACATGCTGTGGTGGTGGTTCATGACATGCTGTGGTGGTGGTTCATGACATGCTGTGGTGGTGGTTCATGACATGCTGTGGTAGTGGTTCATGACACGCTGTGGTGGTGGTTCATGACATGCTAGGGTAGTGGTTCATGACACGCTGTGGTGGTGGTTCATGACATGCTGGGGTAGTGGTTCATGACATGCTGTGGTGGTGGTTCATGACATGCTGTGGTGGTGGTTCATGACATGCTGTGGTGGTGGTTCATGACATGCTGTGGTGGTGGTTCATGACATGCTGTGGTGGTGGTTCATGACATGCTGTGGTGGTGGTTCATGACATGCTGTGGTGGTGGTTCATGACATGCTGTGGTGGTGGTTCATGACATGCTGTGGTGGTGGTTCATGACATGCTGGGTAGTGGTTCATGACATGCTGTGGTGGTGGTTCATGACATGCTGGGGTAGTGGTTCATGACATGCTGTGGCGGTGGTTCATGACATTCTGTGGTGGTGGTTCACGACATGCTGGGGTAGTGGTTCATGACATGCTGTGGCGGTGGTTCATGACATGCTGTGTTGGTGGTTCATGACATGTTGTGGTGGTGGTTCATGACACACTGTGGTAGTGGTTCATGACATGCTGTGTTGGTGGTTCATGATATGTTGTGGTGGTGGTTCATGACATGCTGTGGTGGTGGTTCATGACATGCTGGGGTAGTGGTTCATGACATGCTGTGGTGGTGGTTCATGACATGCTGTGGTGGTGGTTCATGACATGCTGTGGTGGTGGTTCATGACATGCTGGGGTAGTGGTTCATGACACGCTGTGGTGGTGGTTCATGACATGCTGGGGTAGTGGTTCATGACACGCTGTGGTGGTGGTTCATGACATGCTGTGGTGGTGGTTCATGACATGCTGGGGTAGTGGTTCGTGACATGTCATTATGTGGTGGTGGTTCATGACATGCTATGGTGGTGGTTCATGACATGTTGTGGTGGTGGTTCATGACATGTTGTGGTGGTGGTTCATGACATGTTGTGGTGGTGGTTCATGACACACTGTGGTAGTGGTTCATGACACGCTGGGGTAGTGGTTCATGACACGCTGTGGTGGTGGTTCATGACACGCTGTGGTGGTGGTTCATGACACGCTGTGGTGGTGGTTCATGACATGTTGTGGTGGTGGTTCATGACATGTTGTGGTGGTGGTTCATGACACACTGTGGTAGTGGTTCATGACACGCTGGGGTAGTGGTTCATGACACGCTGTGGTGGTGGTTCATGACACGCTGTGGTGGTGGTTCATGACACGCTGTGGTGGTGGTTCATGACACGCTGTGGTGGTGGTTCATGACACGGTGTGGTGGTGGTTCATGACACGCTGTGGTGGGGGTTCATGACATGTTGTGGTAGTGGTTCATGACATGCTGTGGTGGTGGTTCATGACATGCTGGGGTAGTGGTTCATGACACGCTGTGGTGGTGGTTCATGACATGCTGTGGTGGTGGTTCATGACATGCTGTGGTGGTGGTTCATGACATGCTGGGTAGTGGTTCGTGACATGTCATTATGTGGTGGTGGTTCATGACATGCTTGGTAGTGGTTCATGACACGCTGTGGTAGTGGTTCATGACACGCTGTGGTAGTGGTTCATGACACGCTGTGGTGGTGTTCATGACACGCTGTGGTGGTGGTTCATGACACGCTGTGGTGGTGGTTCATGACACCTGTGGTGGTGGTTCATGACACGTGTGGTGGTGGTTCATGACACGCTGTGGTGGTGGTTCATGACACGCTGTGGTGGTGTTCTGACACGCTGTGGTGGTGGTTCATGACATGTTGTGGTAGTGGTTCATGACATGCTGTGGTGGTGGTTCATGACATGCTGGGGTGTGGTTCATGACACGCTGTGGTGGTGGTTCATGACATGCTGTGGTGGTGGTTCATGACATGCTGGGTAGTGGTTCGTGACATGTCAGTATTGGTGGTGGTTCATGACATGCTATGGTAGTGGTTCATGACACGCTGTGGTAGTGGTTCATGACACGCTGTGGTAGTGGTTCATGACACGCTGTGGTAGTGGTTCATGACACGCTTTTGGTAGTGGTCCTGACATGCTGTGGTGGTGGTTCATGACACGCTATGGTAGTGGTTCATGACACGCTGTGATGGTGGTTCATGACATGCTGGGGTAGTGGTTCATGACATGTCATTATATGGTGGTGGTTCATGACATGCTGCAGTAGTGGTTCATGAAATATCCGCATAAACTACCAGTGATTTTGCAAATTACCCAATTGAAAGTGTTACGTTTTTCTTCTTTTCAACTATGTAGAACCAGATTGTGCCACATTTCCACATTTTTATTTTTTATTTATGGTGAATATAAATGAGGAATGTTGAATGTTCATATACCTTCATATATATTCAGTGCTATACACCCTTTTTTATATATTTAGAACATTCATTTGTGAACATTTTGACACCAAATTTATTGTTATAACCCCAAATAGCTTGGAGAACTTAAAATGATTACAAACTTTTGAGTTAGGCCTGCGGTGAGGGTGCTGGAATGGATATTAATGAGATACTGTAGTCAGTGTGAATATCAGTTAATACACTTTCCCAGTTCTGGACCTTGGCAAGCTCATGTAAAATGCGATATTTTTGGTCTGGGTCACAATGGTGAAAAGCTACATGCAGCAGCATTGTGCATTGCTGAACCACAAGATTACCAGCACACATTGCTGACTGCAAGCTGTAATTACTTATGGCCAATGTTGGCTTCCCTGCTTGTTAATGTAAACATGATGATGTTACCGTCATGGAAATGAAAATTGAAAATTGAAAAGTAGATATATAACATACACCCCACATAACTCTTCCCCATCATTTCCATCATGAATACCAACCCCTCATTGTCATAACCCTATGGTTAATATGCAGTAACTGTATTTTAGTTAAATAGACTGGTGTGTTGGAAAAAA
>WNGS01169217.1:21245139-21259072 GCA_020271785.1 Procambarus virginalis
CAAAACATTTTAAAATTAGTCTCGCATACTGTGACAGAAAGAAAGACCATAGCATATAGATAGTGATAACACTGAAACTGTTATAGTTTTGCGACCCATGCGTGTGTCAACAAACTCATAACGCGAAGCAAGCTTGTAAACTGATTAGAATTTTACAATGACATTGAGCTCGTAACCCAAAAAATTTGTAAAGAGGGACGTTCGTTACCCGAGGTTCCACTGTAATATACAGTGTATATATATAGGTCTAACCCTTGCTTGAAAGAATTCAACAACCAACTTCAGTTATGCTGCCAACCTTTTCATAAATTCCCAACCCCGACTTCCAAACCTGTTTTTATTCAAATCTCTGCTAATTTAGTTCATATCTGTTGCTTTGGGCTTTATAGAGTTGATATTTTTTGCACCTAATTATTACTCTTTGTTACATCCTTTTATCCCTTTGTATACTTTAATCATGTTTCCCCTTACTTATCAACTTAATTAAGCTTAAGCTAGTCATCCTTCTGTGATGAATTGCAGAGAATTTATGTCCATTCTATAGTGTGGTGCTCAAACTTTAAGTACAGAATCCATGTGGGGCCTAACAATGGAAATATAGTTGGGTTACGAATTCCGGGTTGAATCCCGGGAGTCACAGAAATGGTTGGGCATGTTTCCTATCATCTAATGCACCTATTCACCTAGCAGTTAACAGGTACCTAGGAGTTAGTCAGCATGCTGTAGAGATGTATCTTGGGGAGGGAAGTAGTTCGACCATGGAAGGGACCTCAATATTAGCCCAACTTGTACATATACAATGGATTTTTCTTCCCTGACAAATTTTATTATTATTATAAGCTGGTGACTAATATTAGATATCTTACTACCATACTAATGCTTCTAGATTTCTAGGTGCGAGTCCCAGTATTCTAGTTTCCTTAATTTGAACATTAATACATTGATATTATTGGTTTAAGATCCTTACAAATCATATCTTTTAGATCTTTCTAACATTCAGATTTGTCAATTTCAACTTTGTTCAGCTGATCTCTGGAATTTATCTGAATTTTTGGAATCTGAACAATACATAGTATTAACCTGCATTTTTTATTTTAATATCTGCAAGTTTTTCCATGGTGATTTCTGAATCCTCATATGAAATTATTTTCTGCTCAGCTGTGGTGATAAATAATTGCTACTGTTTGTTGCTCAGTTCTATGTCTAAGTTGTATTTATAATGTGTATCGTTTTCCACTTAGATTTAACTGCATATGTTGACCTATTTCCTTTGGAATCGCCATGCTTTAATCCCGTTTAACATATCCCCTTTTAAATACCATGTTTTTGCACATTCCTAATTGGGCTTTTGTGAGGTTCAGCATCAAACCTTGCTAAAGTCAAGGTAATTAAAAAAACAATCTTTTTTTTCATTCCTCATAATTCTAAAAGAATGAGAGAAAATTTGTTAAACATGATCAGCCTTTAGTAAAGCCATATTTTGAATCTTTTACTATTTTGTATTTTTTATGGTTAAGAATACGAATGACTTGCGCAATTATTGATTCGAGTAATGGAACAACAGTAGACAAATTTATTGGCTGATTGTTTGATGCAAGTGATCTATCCAATTTCTTAAAAATTGGTAATACATACACAACTCTCCACGATTCCAGTGCTCAGTTTGATTAAATCAGTTTATTGAAGGCTATGATTATGGCTATGGATTATGGCTACAATCAGTCGAGGGAGCCGGTCGGCCGAGCGGACAGCACGCTGGACTTGTGATCCTGTGGTCCTGGGTTCGATACCAGGTGCCGGCGAGAAACAATGGGCAGAGTTTCTTTCACCCTATGCCCCTGTTACCTAGCAGAAAAATAGGTACCTGGGTGTTAGTCAGCTGTCACGGGCTGCTTCCTGGGGGTGGAGGCCTGGTCGAGGACCGGCCCGTGGGGACACTAAAAAGCCCCAAGATCATCTCAAGATAACCTCAAGAAGGAAGGTGAAAGGCATGGGTTGACAAAGCTTATTTGTACATTTTTTATGGACGATGACAAATACTTTGAGTTATCCCAGGAATATGTTGGGCATTAGATTTCTATTTAACCAATAACATCTTCTCTGGTGGCCAGTAATCTAGTCAGCTTTTCTCTAAATCCACCTCTATAGATTTGTTCATCTGCAGGTATAAAGGTTAAGTTCGTCTTTGGTAAATATCAATGCAAAATGCTTTGTATTGGTATGCAGCCAATGGCTACAATCAGCCAGCTCAGTAGCCACCTCCACCACTTGCCTACTAACTTCTCATTAGTGCAAAAGAATACACGAAATTTGGTTCATGAAGCAGCTCTGGCTATTAGGTACTATACATGCAGTACATATATGCTATATATATTAAGTACTACCATATATTTATATATAAATATAAATATATATATATATACAGTATATATATATATTAGTATATTTTGGTAGCAGTCTTTCCTGTAGACATATGTTATTAAATATGACCGAAAAAGTAAGATTAATAATTCTAACACGAATTTTCTCAATTTTCCTTATGTTTGTTTTTACTGATGACGGTAAATGAAAAATCAATTCTCCAAAATTCATTCTTTATTTCTTAGTCTGACGCGACACTTGAGCGCGTTTCGTAAAACTTATTACATTTTCAAAGACTTTAGTTACACACACTGAACAGAGTTTAAACAGCTTTTCTTTTTATACCTGCATTTGGGTGAGGTGACATGTTACAATGGTTTGGGGTGAGGTGAGAACAAACACAGAACACGAAACAATGGGTATAAGCTAAAGGGAAGAATAGATCCGTAACTGCAGAAGGCCTATTGGCCCATATTTCTTGATGTTTCTATATTGGAGCGGAGTCTTGAAGTGGGTAGAATATAGTTGTGCGTTAATTGGCTGTTGATTGCTGGTGTTGACTTCTTGATGTGTAACACATCAAGAAGTCAACACCAGCAATCAACAGCCAATTAACGCACAACTATATTCTACCCACTTCAAGACTCCGCTCCAATATAGAAACATCAAGAAATATGGGCCAATAGGCCTTCTGCAGTTACGGATCTATTCTTCCCTTTAGCTTATACCCATTGTTTCGTGTTCTGTGTTTGTTCTCACCTCACCCCAAACCATTGTAACATGTCACCTCACCCAAATGCAGGTATAAAAAAGAAAAGCTGTTTAAACTCTGTTCAGTGTGTGTAACTAAAGTCTTTGAAAATGTAATAAGTTTTACGAAACGCGCTCAAGTGTCGCGTCAGACTAAGAAATAAAGAATGAATTTTGGAGAATTGATTTTTCATTTACCGTCATCAGTAAAAACAAACATAAGGAAAATTGAGAAAATTCGTGTTAGAATTATTAATCTTACTTTTTCGGTCATATTTAATAACATAAGTATATATATATATATATATATATATATATATATATATATATATATATATATATATATAATATATATATATATATATATATATATATATATGTGCTGTTTATATATTTTACCTTAGACAATTTATTACCACAAACTTATACTAATATAAATTTAAAAAATTCTGAAGTGCAAAAATTTAGCATTGTATGTAATGAAACTCCTCCATCCTGTGGGTCTCTCGGCACACATGGACTATAATCCATGGTGGTGTACTTCACCAGGTGATTGACAGCGAGAGGCGGGACCAAAGAGACAAAGCTCAAACCCCCGCAAGCACAGCTTAGTGAGTATTGATACTTACTGAGGGCCAGGACCAGAATCTGGGTCATTCAATGTAGCAAAGGAAAGTTGTGGATCAGAGATGACTGTAACTGAGCTCAGAAAGTCAAAATGCTTCCAAATAAGAAAGGGTATATAGAAATTTGTAACCCTGGCATAAACAATGGAAACTTATCATTTCCACATTTTTTCTTCAACGTGAGTTTTTTCTGTGGGAAGTCCAGTCCGCTCCCTTCAGGAAGCCTCCGGGACTCACCCAGAAACTGCCGTTTCATTCAATGCCGTTTGTTTGTTTTTCCTCGCAGTACAGTATTGTAGTCATCTCTTATCCCCAGTCTCCCCTTTACCACTGTGAGCTTGCCAGATTGTGGCCCGGGACCATGGTAGGTGCTTATGGGTCATAATCCTGGTGTGTTGCTTCCCCATGGCTTGGTTGCTTCCAGAGGCCAGATTCACGAAACAGTTACGCAAGTACTTGCGAACCTGTTCATCTTTTTTCAATCTTTGGCAGCTTAGTTTACAATTACTAAACAGTTAATGAGCTCTGAAGCACCAGGAGGCTGTTTATAACAATAACAGTTGATTGGGAAGTTTTCTTGCATGTAAACTGTTTATTAAATGTAACCAAAGCCGTCAAAGATTGAGGAAAGATGTACACGTTCGTAAGGACTTGCATAACTACTGTACTTCGTGAATCTGGCGCCAGGTTATTATAGTACAGTTTTGGCAAGTTACTATAGGGAGGCTCTCAGAAAAATGTTAATGGCATGAATTTTTATGTTGTAAGAGTAAATGATGGAGACTTTTGAGTGTACAGGCCGGGGGCACTTGCTTAGTAGCCAGAGTTGATGATGTACATTAGTTATGTGTACAGTAATACATTACAGTATTGTGATTTCACTTGTATAAATTATGTAGGAATTAGATATTGTAAGATATTTTATATTTGACTTTTGGATCTCACACTGTATGAGGAGTGGTCTTGTGATGCTTTGTATGAAGACTTTTGTTCCTCTTGCAGTGAATTAACAATGCTGAATACCAGGAAACATTGATGATAGAAGGAAGTGCTTGTTGCATGCAAATTGCAAGTATAGTGATTAAAGTGTAAAAGGCGAACACAGAAGTGAGAGTATACGTGCGTCTTCGCTGGCCAGCATGTATCAAGGAGCCACTGGCAGGAGAAACACTTTACATATCTTCAAAGCATGAACAATGCAAGACTTTAGTTTAATTTTGTAATCAATATCTGTTGTATACTCCATGTCCAGAGCAGCCAGTGGTGTATGTAAACCAAGATGTGGCATGTTACCAACTTGTTGTACATTGGCATATATGTTTTGGTAATACTTTTCCTCATGCTATATACAGTATACTCTGGTGTATTTAGGAATTTAATACTTAAAAAATAGAATCACTAGTACCGTTAAGTCCTACAAAACCAAAAATTCTGTTGAGCTTCACATGTTAGTGCAGGTACATGCAGCCCTGCAAAAATGTTTAGGAATGCTTCCTTATAAAGCTGAGTAGATGGTCCAACACTTGAATTGGCCAGTTATAGAAGGCTTAAGAGAGACTGGAGATAACAGCTGAACTTTGTTATACTGTATATATATATATAAAAATAAAAGGTGAGTGACGGTTGGCCCAAGAGCCAGACAATCGGGTGAGTTTTTTCCTGAGCCGTGCCTACCATATTTCACTGCCCAACCCTAGTCATGTTGCATAATGTTGGCAATCTATCCAGTCATATATTTAGAACTTGCTCATGAATATATAGCTCCGGTTCATACATGAGCCGAGTCAAAGAACCCATGTCATACTATCAGTGAATGATCAACTCAACATTACATGAACTGTCTTCTGCATATTATGAACAAGAACCTAAGTTCAGATGTTTCACAATTAAGTGTGAAGAATTTTAGTGCTGTTGCACCTGTGTGGTGTTTACTCATGATTTTGCCTTGATGACTTAAAAGACTGTATAGATACTTGTACAAATATGTGCCATTATGTGCAAATGTCAGAGTATTATGCTACTCTCAATGGCAACAATATTGTTCTTACCTCTAATGAACTGAGATCCTCATCATCTCCTTCACCATCTTGTAGATATGTAATAAAGAATTAATATATTTTAGATCCGTAGAGATTCGTGAGTATGTGTTGAGAGCACATGGTCTTTCAAGCCCACTATGGTCAGATTTGCACAAAGTGGTGCAGACAGTCTTGCTGCATATATTCCTATTATTCTCTAAAATCTTTACTTATTGATTAATATTTTCATTCGGAGCTCATTATGATTGAAAGGGTATTACTGTTACTGGTGTTATACTTAAGGCATTTATTTATTCTTGTTCATTTTTATTTTGTGTATAAGCTTTCATCATGATTGTTGAAGATTAATTATTTTGTTACATTTGTTCATAGTACTGTATGTCTTGGCTTGTGAGTTGACTAAGATTGAAGATTTTTCAATGGAGCATTTTCCTGGGACACGTCCCACGTACACCTGTGTTGAAGAACAACAGCGGTATTGCTGGCCATGACAAAGTGAGCAAATGCCAGTTTATTGGCTGTTGTACGTGTGGATATTAGTGCATAAAGTAAATTATGTATTATGAGAAATTGTGTAGTGCAATATGAGGTTTTTTTTCAACAGCAGTGCTGGTACACATACAGATATAGACACAGTAGTTTCAATGTGATATTAATATAAATCACAACTCATTCCTTTGTGATGTCATCTTAAAAACTGTGCTGAGAAAATAGGTTATTGTATGCTTTTAACTCATCAAAACTGCACACAATCGGCACTCAGCAATGATAATTGATAATGACATCTTATCACCTTCAAACTCTAAAAATGTATAGAATTGATTCACTTTCTTATAGCCCATTCAAGATGTGAATTGTCATTTTCCTCTTTTTGCCATGATAGTGAGAGCATTGAACTGTGTATTTTGTTACAGGATAACAGTCAGTATTGCAAAATGCAGCTGAATGCACAAATATTCAAGTTGAATTTGCATGAAACCTAAAGTAAAAGTCTTATGAATTATTAATGATAACTTTTTTGTCAGATGTCCTGAATTAATTTTTAACATTGCTCGAAACAGCAACAGGTTATTCCTGTTCAGTTCCTTTTAGTATTGTGAACACCATATGCTGCACAGCTTTTATTGGACAATTTAGATACTGTACTGTAGTAGATATATGTAAAATATGATATGACAAAATTTTATCTCGAGGTACAACTGTGGAATTTTTGAAAGGTAAGAATGACTTTTCATAGAATCCTACATAGTCTCCCCGGCTTGGCACCTTCTTTTAATAACTACAGTATTTACTTTTCGTAGAATCCACCCTTGACCCCTGCCATACAGAGACAGATGGAGTCATTAATATACCTGGACGAATCTGTGAAACAGGTGACGTGTCGATTATTATTTATGCGTTTGTCACTTTTGTTTCATGTGTGGGTTTGGCTACTTATTTCTTAGTTTCAAGAGAATTTAAATGGCAGAAACAACACTTTAGATGAAGCATGGAGAAAGTTCTGGGAATAAGGTTGCGTTTCCTGTTTGTCATTGTTTCAGTTTCATGATATTGACTTTGGAACGGAGGAGGGTTACCTCCACTACAAGGCCACTCACTATACTGTATAGTGGAATTTGTGTTGGAATTAGCATTTGTTGTTAACACACATGTAGGCTGTGGAGTATATGAAATATTTGGAAGATTTTCTGCAAGGAAATGAGGGTGGAGCTGAGGAGAATAAATAATTTATTTTGATGTTTCATAGTATTGCATCATTTTTTATGATGAGTGCAGAATAATGCAAGCAATCTCAAGGGAGCTAGTCTATGGGTGGTTGGTTGACTTCAAGGGAGCTAGTCTGTGGGTGGTTGATTGACTTGAAGGGAGCTAGTCTGTGGGTGGTTGGTTGACTTCAAGGGAGCTAGTCTGTGGGTGGTTGGTTGACTTCAAGGGAGCTAGTCTATGGGTGGTTGATTGACTTCAAGGGAGCTAGTCTGTGGGTGGTTGGCTTTATGGGAGATGGCATCAAGAGGTCTTGAACATAGTAAAGTTTGTGTATGTAAAACTAAGTTTCCAAGACTGAATATTAGAGTTAATGACTTGGCTTTCACCATTTGATGAAAGTATTATTGGCTATAGTTTAATAGTGTCTGCTCCATTGTATTAAATATATTTTGCAAATGGTGGTGTTACTAGTAAGGAAACTGATTTTACTGTTGTCCTGGAACTTCAAGGGAGTACTGCAAATTTTTTCACTAACATGATGGCAACGTAACTGATATCACAACTGATATCATCACAACTGTTATCATCACAGCTGATATCAGAAACTCGTATCACTATCATACACTGCCGTCAGTGTAATTAATGTAAGTTTAATGGCTGCTACTGTTATCCTGTAACATGATGACCCAAGCTGGTAGTGTGGCTGATGAGCACACAAGTGAGGCTTCATTAATGCTGTTTGCTCTTTGGCTGCCTTCACTTTTCACTTGAATTTTAGTTCCACGATGATTCTTGGGCATGGAAGTATGTGGGCATGTATGTAGGATTATGCATACAGATATTAATGAACACATACTTAAGTATACACACACACATGCTTGTTCATATTCACATATCTAAATACTGTACACATAAATACCATGCATGCTAATGTGCATATACATAATGATACTACATTCATGCTAGTATGCACACACAAAGTATGGTAAACCATGCATTCATACTGCTGTAGCTAGTATGCGTCTCATATACAAGATCATAAGTACACATGCACATGGTTGACGAGCACATATATTTTATGTTTCTGGTGAGTAAAATGTAAGTCAGTATATGTTCTATATACAGTATCTACATAGTGTTTCTATGTTAGTCTTGCTCGAGTACAACAATATTTATTTATATCATTAGTTTGACATCTTATTAGTGTTTTGTGCAACAGTATATCTTCGGGTAATTTGCAATTATCTGCCTCACTCTTATGTATTAGTCTTGTTCTTATAGTTTTATATTTCACTGGTTTCCAGGGTTTGAGTTACCATTCCTGTCCTATTCACTGCTTCAGAGGCCTGAATGGAGTTTATTATTAGAGCGCAGAAAGTAAGCCACAGTAACGTGGCTGAAAAATAGATACCCAACCCACACATCTGAAAGGTGAGTTTATAATGATCCAGGGAAGTGAGTTTATAATGGTCCAGGACGAACCAAAATGTTATCATGTCTCTTCATTTGTGTGGGTTGCGTGTCTGTGTCTGAATGTATAATGAGACAAGTTATTTTCTGCTTAATGAGAAAATAACGAAGTACAGTACAACTGGTTTAAGCAGTGATAAGGCAAAATATAGTTTGTCGATGCCATATACTGCACTTGCCATAATATTGTAAAGGTAATCCTTTTTTACTGATGCCTCAGCTATTGATCTTCATAACATGTGTTTTTAATGAGTTGCACAGTAGACACCATATAATTCATTAAGTTGATTCCAGGTACTGCCATGAACTATTTGAATGGGGATTACAGTTTGTAAGAACTTGCTCGAAAATTAGATTGGTTGCCAAAGACTGCCACATGCATACACACTTATACATATGCATTAACTTCGTGCCTTCTTTGGATAATTACTTAAACATATAATATATGCATATAAAGTATATAAGCCCTGATGCTAGGAAAATAGAGGGATAGAAGCCATAAACCAGAAGATAGTAAATACTGAATATGCGATCATATTCAATGAGACATGTATAAAGTATATACTATATATACATACAGTAATGCTAAGCTTTGTAAGTAAACAAAGAAAGAAGGCACCAATCCTGGGAGACTATTTAGCACCATCAGTGTCAAAAGACATTCAAAAGGCAAACACTCGATAAATAGCTGACACTTGAAATGCATTGGTTTTAATACAGTATCAGCCTGTTCTCTTGATTTGCCGCTCCGTCAAAAAATGCACAAATTTAGTCTAACGAGAAATGTATGAATCCAAACAACCCACCAAATTAAGTATCAAAGCTTCACCAAACTAAGTATCAAAGTATAGGATAGTGTGTCAATATTATGGTGCTTTAATAAGTCTTTTTTTTTTATTAAGTGATTAGTAGATTCGTTAAAAAATGTGATTTACTATATGAGAGGACAGGTTGTTGATATATGTAGTAGTTGGCTACTACAATAGAGGGCCTTGTTTATTTAAAAGCTTAAGTATTCAACTGCATAAATTAATCCAACCAAACTTCAGAGGCAGTGAAGTGTTGTGTGCTTCAGGGACTTGTTTCCTCAAAAGAAAAAATACAGAGGGAACTATGCTTTCACTAATTTTCATTTCAAATCATCTGGGGCTTAGTTCAGCTCATTCTTGGGTTTTCTCGCTATCATCAGGACAACTACGACCTCCTTTGTCAGCTCTTCTTACGTTTAGCTTTACTGTGTTTCTACCTCATTTGATTTCCCGTTATCAGAGACAGGAAGTCTGTTGGGCTTATTGAGGTCTCCCTAGACCGGCTACTGGTTTTCCCAACTCCTGGATACCTATATACTGCTAGATCAAGAGCCATCATTTGAAAGGAAATGTGCCTAAATGTGTGTTTCCTGTCACAAGAATCAAACCCTTGATCTTTTATTTGTGAAATGACTTATGCTTTAACCTGGTTTAATTTTTTTAATTCCACAGAATAATCACTAAAATCCACACTTTTAATGATAGTTTCCCCAGCACACAGTTGAACTACCAAATTAATTCTTTATAATTCTTTCCTCACACCAGTGATCCTGTTTGGTTCTTACTAATCTTAGTAGTTTGACACGAAGCTTAAAATATAGCACTGCTTAATGCAATCGGCTCACAACCAAATGGTACTGGGTTTCATTCTTAGACAGGGTGAAAATTGTTTTGGGGGCCCAGTTCCTTAAACCCAGCCCATCCTCCTGTTTAGGTAGTAATGACGAGGACTATGGTACATATATTAACTTAAAATACAATTAAAGTATAGAAATCGGTACTGTTGCATTTGGACAAAGTGGAAAAGCCTTTGTCTGATGTTACAAAGAAAACATAACCTAACCTAACCGTCCTAGGTCTAATACATGCTATCTAAGGCCTAATATAGTGTACATATATATGCTATACTATGTCTAGGAATATTCTAGTTTGGTTTTTAGCTTTAGTGTTTTGGAACTATAAAGTAAATACTGTAGTACCAAATTCTGTTATCTAATTTTCCATTACGTCTATGTATATACGATAGTTACAAAAAAGTATTGTCTAAAGAGGAGGACGTGTTGTTAAAGCCATCTGTTATTTACTTGGGAGATCCCTCTGAACCTAACAGGTGTACAAGCCTTTAAAACAAATAATCTGACTTAACCCATATTTCATAAGTCTTAAATGTTTTTTGCACGTGTGCATTAAACACAATCACATATTTGAGTGATTCATGAATTTTGAATTCTTTTTTGTCAATTAATTTATTCTGAATAAGGCAGTTTGTGAGTCAAGTATATGTGGAATTAACTGGTGTCTACTGAATTTGAAGACCATTTTAATTTATTATAAGAACCAACATTACAGTATTGAGTACGTAACATAATTATGTGTAAATGTAAACTATTAAAGGTACTAATCTACACAGAGAATAGTTATACAGTATATATTTTACATTTCATAATTTCACATTCACTTGGTCTTCATGTAAAGCCGCATGACATATTTTTCAAAGTAAAAGGAGTTGGTTTTCGTGTGTTAGTATTGTGGCTTGTATAAGTACATGTGTCATTAATATTACTATTTATTATAGTTCATATTATTTGTTACTATTATTTTACATAATTTTTATATGTTAGATCTAACCAAATGCCATATTATTTATCAGGAATTGTTTGCAATTTTTAGTATTAAGGGTCATTGTATTAAATGCATTATTTTGTACGTACAGTATATTGCAGTATAGCCTCAGTATATGCTCCTGAGGCAGGTAGATTTTGGAGACTGAATGATAGCACTGTAGGCCATTTATAAATTGAATAAAGTGTCATTTGATTGTCAAGATGTCAAGAATAGTATCATTAAACACGTTAAAATTAAAATGAAGCGTCTTAAGCTGTAAAATTGAGGAGATAATGCAGTATTAAGCTTTTTACTGTCGCATCTCAGTACAGTATTAAGCTTTTTACTGTCGCATCTCAGTACAGTATTAAGCTTTTCACTGTCGCATCTCAGTACAGTATTAAGCTTTTCACTGTCGCATCTCAGTACAGTATTAAGCTTTTCACTGTCGCATCTCAGTACAGTATTAAGCTTTTCACTGTCGCATCTCAGTACAGTATTAAGCTTTTCACTGTCGCATCTCAGTACAGTATTAAGCTTTTCACTGTCGCATCTCAGTACGGTATTAAGCTTTTCACTGTTGCATCTCAGTACAGTATTAAGCTTTTCACTGTCGCATCTCAGTACGGTATTAAGCTTTTTACTGTCGCATCTCAGTACAGTATTAAGCTTTTCACTGTCGCATCTCAGTACAGTATTAAGCTTTTCACTGTTGCATCTCAGTACAGTATTAAGCTTTTCACTGTTGCATCTCAGTACAGTATTAAGCTTTTCACTGTCGCATCTCAGTACGGTATTAAGCTTTTTACTGTCGCATCTCAGTACAGTATTAAGCTTTTCACTGTCGCATCTCAGTACAGTATTAAGCTTTTCACTGTCGCATCTCAATACAGTATTAAGCTTTTCACTGTCGCATCTCAGTACAGTATTAAGCTTTTCACTGTCGCATCTCAGTACAGTATTAAGCTTTTCACTGTCGCATCTCAGTACAGTATTAAGCTTTTCACTGTCGCATCTCAGTACAGTATTAAGCTTTTCACTGTCGCATCTCAGTACAGTATTAAGCTTTTCACTGTCGCATCTCAGTACAGTATTAAGCTTTTCACTGTCGCATCTCAGTACAGTATTAAGCTTTTCACTGTCGCATCTCAGTACAGTATTAAGCTTTTCACTGTCGCATCTCAGTACAGTATTAAGCTTTTCACTGTCGCATCTCAGTACAGTATTAAGCTTTTCACTGTCGCATCTCAGTACAGTATTAAGCTTTTCACTGTCGCATCTCAGTACAGTATTAAGCTTTTCACTGTCGCATCTCAGTACAGTATTAAGCTTTTCACTGTCGCATCTCAGTACAGTATTAAGCTTTTCACTGTCGCATCTCAGTACAGTATTAAGCTTTTCACTGTCGCATCTCAGTACAGTATTAAGCTTTTCACTGTCGCATCTCAGTACAGTATTAAGCTTTTCACTGTCGCATCTCAGTACAGTATTAAGCTTTTCACTGTCGCATCTCAGTACAGTATTAAGCTTTTCACTGTCGCATCTCAGTACAGTATTAAGCTTTTCACTGTCGCATCTCAGTACAGTATTAAGATTTTCACTGTCACACCTCAGTACAGTATTAAGCTTTTCACTGTCGCATCTCAGTACAGTATTAAGCTTTTCACTGTCACATCTCAGTACAGTATGAAGCTTTTCACTGTCACACCTCAGTACAGTATTAAGCTTTTCACTGTCGCATCTCAGTACAGTATTAAGCTTTTCACTGTCACATCTCAGTACAGTATTAAGCTTTTCACTGTCGCATCTCAGTACAGTATTAAGCTTTTCACTGTCGCATCTCAGTACAGTATTAAGCTTTTCACTGTCGCATCTCATACAGTATTAAGCTTTTCACTGTCGCATCTCAGTACAGTATTAAGCTTTTCACTGTCGCATCTCAGTACAGTATTAAGCTTTTCACTGTCGCATCTCAGTACAGTATTAAGCTTTTCACTGTCGCATCTCAGTACAGTATTAAGCTTTTCACTGTCGCATCTCAGTACAGTATTAAGCTTTTCACTGTCGCATCTCAGTACAGTATTAAGCTTTTCACTGTCGCATCTCAGTACAGTATTAAGCTTTTCACTGTCGCATCTCTCAGTACAGTATTAAGCTTTTCACTGTCGCATCTCAGTACAGTATTAAGCTTTTCACTGTCGCATCTCAGTACAGTATTAAGCTTTTCACTGTCGCATCTCAGTACAGTATTAAGCTTTTCACTGTCACATCTCAGTACAGTATTAAGATTTTCACTGTCACATCTCAGTACAGTATTAAGCTTTTCACTGTCGCATCTCAGTACAGT